>JARHVA010000004.1:8762500-9362500 GCA_037957365.1 Torreya grandis
ACGGAGGCATTTTCTGGTGGAAGCCGTGAGCATTTCCAATTGGAAACAAGACAGCTGTAACCAGCTAGGTTATGCAATTTCATTTGTACCTATACAAAATTAGATTGTAGGTTGCGGGATTGGAATCTATTATCTATGAACATAACCCATTGGAAATGGTAATGGGTTCGATATAGACCTAGAAGGGTTCATTTATATGAACCTGAGATGGAACTCAGGTCATCTATAGGTTCATATAAATGACTCGGCCCCGTGAAAATTTCTGTGTGCGCATAAAAATCCTCTCCTATCGATAAATCGACTTATATGTATGGAAACTAGGTTTTTTTAAATAGAAAAATCAAGGTTCTTTAAAATCCTGTGTTACCTTGTGAATGTGGATATTATGATATCAACATAGAAAACTATAAGGCAGAAATCTGTAGAATATATAACAGTATTAAGGGTTTCGAGTTTCAGTTTAAATGCATTTTAGCCAAAGAACATGGGACGGGATCTATGTTTCCTAGGTTTATATATCGAATAATCACCTACAGCTATGGATAATTTTGAGTAGGAGCAATATGGGTTGTGTTAGTCACATGCTGAGTATGTATACTTGGCTGTAGATGATTATTTCACTAATGGGCAAAACTGCAGATTTCGGGATGAAATAATACAGTGTCTTATCTTTCTATGCCAAAGGGAAACCATGTGTTAACAGATCTTGATCATTGGTTTTCATATGCGTTCACCTGTAGTTTTCTTGTTGAGGATATATAGCCTCACGAGCATAGACATGGTCAGTTAGCAGATTAGTATGAGCTTTTATCTTTTGGATTTCATACAATTTATATAAATATATATGCATATACGAGTTTGAAGGTATTCATACCGATATGTATATTCATACATATTTATATAAGCATATTGTTATATAGTCAGATTTATATTCTGATCAGGACGCATGTTTTCAGTGAATCTTTTTATATGATGTTTCCAAGAAACATAGTCATAGCTGTAAGTGCACATTCGATTGAACCTAGCGGAGCAAGTTTGACAATAGTTTTAAAACACATATGGTATAAGCCTCAATGTATTCTAATATCAATGCGAAATTGTGTCCTAGACTAAATTTGAGTAGTGACCTGCGAAAGGAACAGCTGGAAGTTAACAATAATAATCCAAGTTGGAATATTAAGACAGCTGTGTGTTATCTATATCATAGTGATGGACTGGATTTCAATCTTTATTTAGTTGAGTGTCAAGGTGCAAAAATGCTAACCATTACATCTAAGAATGGTGTATCATTTTTGGGTTAAGTATACACTACATGGTGTATCGTTCTTGGGTAAATATGCACCAGGGAAAAGATTATGGTAATTTTGAATATACGGAATTAGGCTAGAAAATGAGACTGTTTTAATGGGTCATTGGCTTATTATTTGAGAATCGAATCATTGAACTAATTAGAACTGAATTATATAATATGACTGTAATATGTTAGTCATGAGGGTTCTTACACTCCCATAAAACATAATTAGTATGCTTAATTATGACGGGTTTCTCAGAGAATTAGATAAGATATGGTGTAACCTATTAATACTCTTGAAGACTATGTATTGTGCAATATCAAGGAACTTAGGGGATAGCTATAAAATAAATAAGGGTTTATGGTTTACTTATTTAGTTGATTACACAACAGTATGATATAAGCATTATTACTAGTTTCTTTTGTGCCAGAACTTCTCTGAATAAACATGAAATTGTGATACTTAAGCAAATTATATTCATAGAGGTTGGTGTATAAACATCTGCAACGTCTGAGTATATGGATATGTTATGCATTTTGGTCTGAGGCCAGTAATGATTTGTTGCTTGATTTGCTTGATAGCTGTATGCTGCAAATCTGTCATGTTTTTATGTTGTAAAAACTAATCTGAGACATTATCTTTATGTGTCAATCAATAGCAACCGATAGGTATGTGGGTAATTGCCACTATGCAACCCATAGAGCTATCATATGGTATTACATGATTAGTTTGATGTACTAGCAGAGAGTATGTGTGTGTGAAAATGACTGATCCGTGAGATCTGAAACCATAACGAAATTTTTGGCCAAAGTAATGTTTACAGCTGAAAACATAGTCATTTCACTTGTTTAATCTAGTTTACATATTTGCATGATGTCATAATAGAGGAACAGATTTCCATTGTCTATGTGATTTGTTGCATGAATTAGTAATTTTACAACACATGGATTCTAATTGAATTCTTGATATCCATAGTGTTTTCATCTGCCCTTCCGTGAAGGGTAGGGCCACTCCCCGGTTGGGAGGTGTGCGGGGGATCTATGGTCCGCAGTTGGAGGTAAAGCACCTCAATGATGCTCTACCTCTCTATTCAGCTGTTCAACCTTCATAGAATCTTACTCATGGCTATTGTACTAATATTTAAGCTGGTTTTGATGCTCATATGTTCTATAGAACATTGTACTTATCGTATTTGAACTTTAGTGATATAAACTGTAATGTTATACAATATGATTTGAATTATTAAAACAATCGGTTGCTGTATAAATTGTACTTCATTCTAGATATTGTAGCAACAGTGGTTGTACTGTAATTAAAGCTGTAAATATGGTTAAAATATATATTTTGAGATGTTGTGATAGGTTTCTTACCTCATGCTTTATTATTTAACGGTTTGGTACCTAAATGGATCACTACATTGACCAATAGGTTAAGAGTAACTAATTGTTTCTAAATGCATTTAGATAACAAGCAGTAATCCTTATATGTAATTAATGATGTGTATGTTATGAGTTATTGTAAAAAAAATTGCATAACTCCAAGTTAAACCCAGTGGGGTTCTAACATTGTGGTATCAGAGCTTAGGGTTTTAACTCTCAAACCTAATGAGTCCACTAACGTAGATTTTATTCTCCTAATTTTTTTAGAAAGGAGAATGGTGCAAAGAAGGTTGATTGGTGAGGGTCCCTCTAATGCAAACCCTCACGCTGATCCTATTCAACTAGTAGTAGAGCAAGTTGTAAAATTGGATCAGATTCTTGCAGTTATGAACGAGACCGTGACCATATAGCAGCTTTAGAATGAGAAGTTCATGGACCGAAAGAGCAAAATGAACAAGAAGTTCCTCAAGAACGTAGGCACAAGTGCATTAGGATGCTAGAGCTCAAGTAGCTGCAGAACTAGCACGGAACATGAAGAAGGTGAACCCATCCAAGTTTGATGGCACAGTTTTGGGTGATGGAGCAAAAGCATGGCTTACCAAAATGGAAAAGTATTTTGAGATTCGAAATTACTCTGAGGTAATCAAAGCGGTTTAGAGAGCTTACCAGTTGGCTGGTGAAGCAGCAATTTGGTGGGCTAACAAGAAACTTGAGATGAGTCTTGACTCCACCACCACTACTTTAGGGCAGTTTGTGACTTTGTTTATAGCACGGTGACTACCTCGGTGATATTTTGATCAAACATTGATAGATTTTCAGAATCTGAAGCAAGGGGATCAATTTGAAGTATGTCCCACAGTATCAAAAGGATGAGCGTTTTTGTATCAGGGAGTTGATCATGAAATTAAAACCCCAAATTGGATGTGAAGTGGATGTGCATGGACCATCCACCATGGACCAGGTTTTCGAGAAAACGGTCAAGCAGGAACAAAAATTGAAATCTCTTGCCAAAGAGAAAAATTCAAGAAGTTTGGAGGTCCTAAGACAACCTTCAAGAAAAAGAACTAGAAGCAGAATGGGAACTCCAAGCACCAGTTCAAGAATCAGAATGCCAAGTTCAACGATGCTTTGGGAAACAAGAAATCAAGAAGTGATTTCAAGGAAGGTTTCAAGGGAAGCAACTAATCTGAGAGGAAGGGACCACCTGACGGATGTTTCAATTGTGGAGAACACTATGCTAGGGAATGCCTGCAAGGAAAAGCAGATAGCAAGAATAAGAACTCTACATCACATCAGGCCCTTCCAACAGAGAATTCATGCATTTGTTGACAATCGTCACGTTGAATTTCAAGCTTTTCCCATTAAACTAGCAAGTACTTTGTTTGGTCAACTTATTTCCATTGTAATAGACAGAGGAGCTACTAAGTGTTTTATTTCTTCTAGAATGTTGAGTAAATTATCTAGAAAAGTTGGTTTTATGGCAAATGCTTGGTCAGTTCAGTATGGAAATGAATCCAAAGTCAAGGTTGACAGGGGTTAGTAGAAGCTGAAATCAAATTGTCAGAGTTCACTACGGTAGTTGACCTTTATTGAGCACCCCTAGGATCATATGATGTGATCTTAGGAGTGAATTGGCTCGTTAAGCATAAAGCTAAGGTCAACTGCTACCTTAAGAAGGTAGAATGCTTAGATGATTTGGGGAACCAAAACCAGATTCATGGAGAGAAAAGAGAGTTGAAAGTCAAGCAAATCTCAATCGTTCAACTAAGAAAGACCCAACAAAAAGGATGCCAAGCATTCATAGTTCAGATAAATGAGATGGAAGAATTCAAGTAACCTTCCCTTGAAGATTACCTCTTTCTACAAGAGTTTCAGGTTGTTTATCTTGAAGGGTTGTTGGGTTTACCACCCAAGAGGGAGTTTGACTTCACCATCGACATCATTCTAGGATCGGAACCCCTTTCTAAAGCTCCCTACCGAATGAAAACAATTGAATTGGTTGAGTTGAAAGCCCAACTTCAAGAGTTGTTAGTCAAAGGTTTAATTCGGCCAAGTGTGCCATTGTGGGCTGCACCTATAGTGTTTGTGAAGAAGAATGGGATCTTTTGCTTGTGTATCGATTATAGAACGCTGAATAAGGCAACCATCAAAAACAGGTATCCTCTACCCCACATTGATGACCTTTTCAATCAAATGTGTGGTGCATCAGTTTTTTCGAAGATTGATCTTCGATTTGGGTACCATCAGTTGAGAATTAGAGAGGAACGCATTCGTAAGATAGCTTTCAAGACTCACTATGGGCACTATGAGTTCACAATGCTCCCATTTGGATTGACAAATGCACCTGCAGTGCTCATGAATCTTATGAACAGCATGTTCAGAGATTACCTGGATCGATTTGTTTTAATCTTTCTCGACAATATCCTCATCTATTCGAGGAATGAAGAGGAGCATGTAGAGCATTTGCGGTTGGTTCTGCAATGGTTGCGGAAGCACAAACTCTATGGAAAATTGTTCAAGTGTGCTTTCTTTCAGAAAAGAGTGCAGTACTTGGGGCATATCATTTCTGCAGAGGAGATTTCAGTGGATCTAGCTAGCTAAGATTAGAGTCATTATGGAATGGCCAACACCCAAGAATGTTCACAAGGTGCATAGCTTTATGGGTTTGGCAAGATATTATAGGAAATTTGTGTCTAATTTTTTAAAGATAGCTAACCCAATCACCTCTCTTCAGCGAAAAGATCAGCGGTTTGTGTGGTCAGATAAGTGAGAACTCTTTCGGATCTTGAAGGAGAGGCTCACTTCAGCACCTGTGTTGAGAAATCTGAATGCGAATGACCATTTTTCAGTTACGACCGATGCATCAAGTGATAGTCTAGGAGGTGTTCTAATGCAAGATAGTGCAATTGTGGATTTTGAGTCTAGGAAATTGAAGCCATATGAAGCAAATTATGCCCCGCATGACTTAGAATTGGCTGCAATAGTACATGCTTTGCAAGTTTGGAGGCATTACTTGTTGGAAAAACCATTTGAACTCAAGTCGGATAATTTGGAACTCAAGTACATTTTCACCCAAGCTACTTTGAATGCTCATCAAAGGCGGTGGTTAGAGTTTTTATCAAATTATGATTTCAACATTAGCTACATCAAGGGCAAAGAAAGCAGAGTTGCAGATGCCTTAGTTGTAGAAGGTATATAGCAGCGTTGGCTACTACTATAAGGAGCACCTTTTGCGATCAGGTAGTGAAATCCTTCCCAGGAGACAAATTTTATGAGCAGGGAGAGCTTTGTCAGAAAACTCTCAAGATCCTAGGTACAACGGATTCAAGTTTGAAAATAATGGGCTTTTGAGATAAAACGAAAAGATCTATGTTCCTAATAAGATTAATTTGAGGAGTATAGTGCTAAGAGAGTTGCACAATGCTTCATATTCAGGACATCTAGGTGTAACTAAGCTCTTGGCAAAGCTAAGACCACTGTATTTTTGGAAGGGAATCAAGAAGGATGAAACAAATTTTGTTTCTAGATGCTTAAAATGTCAACGAGTTAAGGTTGAGCATGTGCATCCGACAAGGTTGTTATATTCACATTCCAGCAGGAATAAGAACTCTACATCATAGCAGGGATCCTTCCAACAGAGAATTCATGCAGTTGTTGACAATCATCAAGCTAAATTTCAAGCTTTTCCCATTAAACTAGCAGGTACTTTGTTTGGTCAACTTATTTCCATTTTAATAGACATAGGGGCTATTGAGCGTTTTATTTCTCCTATGATGTTGAGTAAATTATCTAGGAAAGATGGTTTTATGGCAAATACTTGATCAATTCAATATGGTGATAGGTGTTTAGTAGAAGCTGAAATCAAATTGTCAGAATTCACTATGGTAGTTGACCTTTATGCAGTACTAGGACCTTTATGTAGCACCCCTAGTATCATATGATGTGATCTTAGGAGTGAATTTGTTCGTTAAGCATAAATCTCAAATCAACTGCTAGCTTAAGAAGGTAGAATGCTTAGATGATTTAGGGAACCTAACCCAGATTCATGGAGAAAAAAGAGAGTTGAAACTTGGGCAAATCTCAGTCGTTCAACTAAGAAAGACCCAACAAAAAGGATGCCAAGCATTCATAGTTAAGATAAATGAAATAGAAGAATTCAAGTAACCTTCCCTTGAAGATTACCTCTTTCTACAAGAGTTTCAGAATGTTTAGCCTAAAGAGTTGTTGGGTTTACCACCCAAGAGGGAGTTTGACATCACCATTGACATCATTATAGGATCGGAACCCGTCGAAAGCTCCCTATAGAATGAAAACAATTGAATTTGTTGAGTTAAAATCCCAACTTCAAGAGTTGTTAGTCAAAGGTTTAATTCGGCCAAGTGTGCCACCATGGGGTGCACCTGTAGTTTTTGTGAAGAATGGGATATTTTGCTTGTGTATCGATTATAGAATGTTGAATAAGGCAACTATCAAAAACAGGGATCCTCTACCCCGCATTGATGACCTTTTCAATCAAATGCGTAGTGCATTAGTCTTTTCGAAGATTGATCTTCGAGCTGGGTACCATCAATTGAGAATTAGAGAGGAAGGCATTCCTAAGATAGCTTTCAAGACTCACTATGGGCACTATGAGTACACAATGCTCCCATTTGGATTGACAAATGCACCTGCAAAGCTCATGAATCTTATGAACAGCGTGTTCAGAGATTACCTGGATTGATTTGTTTTAATCTTTCTTGATGATATCCTCATCTATTCGAGGAATGAGGAGGAGCATGTAGAGCATTTGCGGTTGGTTCCTGCAATGGTTGCAGAAGCACAAACTCTATGAGAAATTGTTCAAGTGTGCTTTCTTCCAGAAAAGAGTGCAGTACTTGGGACATATCATTTCTGCAGAGGATATTTCAATGGATCTAGCTAAGATTAGAGTCATTATGAAATGGCTAGCACCCAAGAATGTTCACGAGGTATGTAGCTTTATGGGTTTGGCAAGATATTATAGGAAATTTGTGTCTATTTTTTTAAAGATAGCTAACCCAATCACCTCTTTTCAGTGAAAAGATCAGTGGTTTGTGTGGTCAGATAAGTGAGAAGAAGCCTTTCAGATCTTGAAGGAGAGGCTCACTTCGGCACCTGTGTTGAGAAATCCGAATCCGAATGACCATTTTTCAGTTACAACCGATGCATCAGGTGATGGTCTAGGAGGTGTTCTAATGCAAGATTGTGTAGTTGTGGATTTTGAGTCTAAGAAATTGAAGCCATATAAGGCAAATTATGCCCTGCATGACTTAGAATTGGCTGCAATAGTACATGTTTTGTAAGTTTGGAGGCATTACTTGTTGGAAAAACCATTTGAACTCAAGTCGGATAATTCAGAACTCAATTACAGTTTCACCCAAGCTAATTTGAATGCTTATCAGAGGCAGTGGTTAGAGTTCTTATCAGATTATGATTTCGACATTAGCTACATTAAGGGCAAAGAAAGCAGAGTTGCAGATGCCTTAGTCGTAGAAGGTATATAGCAGTGTTGGCTACTATAAGGAGCACCTTTCGTGATCAGGAAGTGAAATCCTCTCTAGGAGACAAAATTTTTGAGCAAGGAGAGCTTTGTCAGAAAACTCTCAGGATCCTAGGCATAATGGATTCAAGTTTGAAAATAATAGGCTTTTGAGATAAAACGGAAGGATCTATGTACCTGATAAGAAAAATTTGAGGAGTACAGTGCTAAGAGAGCTTCACAATGCTTCATATTCAGGACATCCAGGTGTAACTAAGCTTTTGGCAGAGCTACGACCACTATATTTTTGGAAGGGAATCAAGAAGGATGAAACAGATTTTGTTTCTAGATGCTTAGAAAATTAGCGAGGTAAGGTTGAGCATGTGCATCCAACAGGGTTGTTATACTCACATTCCATATCAGAATGGAAGTGGCAAGTCATTAGTATAGACTTTGTCCAAAGATTGCCTTTGTCAAGGAATCATCATGACATGATTTTGGTGGTTGTTGATAAACTCACCAAAGTAGCACACTTCATACTTAGAAATTTGATAGATGATGCACCTATGCTCGCTACAAGGTTTGTTAAATAAGTGTATTGATTGCATGGGTTTTTGAAAAAGAACATTTCAGATAGGGACCTTAGAATGACTTCAATATTTTGGTTGACTCTCAATGCAGCGTTGGGTACACAGCGGAATTTTAGCACAGTTTACCATCTGAAAACAAATGGACAAACCAAGAGGGTGAATTAGATCTTGGAAGATCTTTTAAGGATGTATTGCAAGGATCAACAATACAAGTGGAAAGAAAACCTATCCTTGATTGAGTTTGCTTATAATAACTCATACCAATCAGCTTTGAAGATGGCTTTGTTAGAGGCATTGTATGGTAGGAGATGTAGAACACCAGTCAATTGAGATAAACTAGAAGATAGAATGGTCATTGGACCAGATATGCTTGTTGAAATGGAGGAGCAAGTCAAATTGATAAGGCAAAGGTTGGTTGAAGCCAATGACAAACAGAAAAACTATGCTGATCTGAAAAAAACAAGGAAATTCGCAGTTGGAGTTAAAGTTTTTCTTTAGATTAAACCCCAAAAGAGTGCTATTAAATTTGAAAAATCAACCAAGTTGTCATCAAGATATGTGGGACCCTTTGAGGTTCTAGAAGTGATTAATCTCGTATCTTATAGACTTGCTTTGCCACTAGCTTTAGTATAAATGCATATTTTTCATGTATCTTATCTTAAGAAGTATGTAACTGATCTTTCTCATGTTTTGGATTGGAATGCATTACAAGTTCTAGATCCCGAAGTAATCACAGTAAAACCAATTAAAGTAATTAATACTCGCAAGCTTAGCTTACAAAACAAAGAAATATCATAGTGCAAGGTCTAGTGAGACCAATACTCTAAGGATAATGCTACATAGTAGGACTATGAGGAATTTACTAAGTTGTTTTCTCATTTATTTGAATAACTTTTAGCTGAACATTGTTTTTATTATCAGAACTTTTGTTTAAAATAAAGTCATCGGAATGATGACCTCTTATAGGGGGGAGGATGTCACATCCCACTCCTTAAAAGACTGCATTAGTGTTAATGTGAAAGTGAAACTCATGTTTTATTGGTTTTGATTTATGATTAGTTATTTGACATTACTACTGTTTAGTGACAGCTGCATTTATCATTCATGTTCAACTAGGATGTGATGTTTTACTCATGCTATGCTAGATACATTATGATGCTATTATGAAATCTTGTGTTGATTTCGGTTTCATTAGCAGGCTTTAATTGTAGTACAAAAATTCATTTAATACATATATATTTGATGTGTATTTGTTGTAGCACGGACTAACTACCTTTTGGTTTAAATGAAGTAGTTGCAGGACTGTCCCACCCTCAGAGAGCGGTACAGAGGGAGAGTATCATCGGGGAGGAAGGCGCAAATGTTATTATTGGGGTAAAGAGAAGGAAATACGAAACCCATACACACCACATTTTGAATTGTTGAATGTGTGTTACTCGTTGTCTGTATGGTTTGTTATGTATATTGCACGAGCCCTGTAACAGTTACTGATTGCTTTAACATGACTGTAATTGGTGATGTGTGTTTGCATTTACCTTGGTGATTGGTTTGGTAATATTCTTACAAAAACCGTCATTTGGACTAAAACATGTTAACTGTAAAACTGCCTTATACACATTGAGTTATGCAGTAATTGTGGTGCTAGAATGATCTCGAATGCTTGATTGGGTTAATCCATGGTTCTATGCATGACTTACCTTTTTATGGTCTAGAAAGGGTAAAAGGGTAAAAAGTACCCCAAACTTATGTTTAAACAAAGTCAGTTTTGAAAACATATATAATTCTAGTATCACATGAAAAGTTGGAATAACTTCTAGTGATAACTATTTGAAGTCAATGAAAAGAGAATGGGGCTTTTGATAAATCATTAGGTTTTTCATTTTCATGGCAATGATTATTTGCATTGACTTAGCATTTAGAATGAGTAGAGTGGTAAGCAACGGCCATGCCCAAAAAATAGGGTATGAACTACAACTTACTGGTAGATAAGGCAGCCATGCATTAATGTGTTTCAAATTCAAACTCCATGATGGAAGATGACAGAATTGAAGGAGGTTTTGGTGGCCATGCAAAAACGGGAAAAGGGATTAAAAAGAGGAAAAGGAAAGGAGAATTGGACATGCACAAGGGAAAAAGAAGAACGGACAGAAAAGGACGGAAGCATTTTCTGGTGGAAGCCACGAGCATTTCCAATTGGAACTAAGACGGCTATAACCAGGTAGGTTATGCAATATCATTTATACCTATACAGAATTAAATTGTAGGTTGCGGCATTGGAATCTATTATTTGTGAACATAATTGTGTATTTGCCTAAAATAGGCTAGGAAAATTACGGTTCCATTGGAAATGGTATATGAACTTGAGAAGGAACTCGGGTCCATCTATAGGTTCATATAAATGACTCTGCCCGGTGAAAACTTGTGTGTGCACATAAAAATCCTCTCCTATCGATAAATCAACTTATATGCATGGAAACTAGGTTTTTATAAAAAGAAAAATCAAGGCTCTTTAAAATCTTGTGTTACCTTGTGAATGTGGATATTATGATATCAAGCTAGAAAACTATAAGGCGGAAATCGTAGAACATATAAAAGTATTAAGGGTTTCGAGTTTCAGTTTAAAGGCATTTTAGCCAAAGAACATGGGACGGGATCTATGTTTCCTAGGTTTATATAGCGAATAATCACCTACAGCTATGGATAATTTTGAGTAGGAGCAATATGGGTCGTGTTAGTCATATGCCGAGTATGTATACTTGGTTGTAGATGATTATTCCACTCATGGGCAAAACTGTAGATTTTGGGATGAAATTATACAGTGTCTTATCTTTCTATGCCAAAGGGAAACCATGTGTTAACAGATCTTGATCATCGGTTTTCATATGCGTTCACCTGTAGTTTTCTTGTTGAGGATATATAGCCTCACGAGCATAGACATGGTCAGTTAGCAGATTAGTATGAGCTTTTATCTGTTGGATTTCATACAATTCATATAAATATATATGATTATACAAGTTTGAAGGTATTCATACCTATATGTGTATTCATACATATTTATATAAGCATACATGTTGTAGAGTCAGATTTATATTCTGATCAGGATGCATATTTTCAGCGAAGCTTTTTATATGATGTTTCCAAGAAACATAGTCATGGCTGTAAGTGCACATTCGATTGAACCTAGTGGAGTAAGTTTGACAATAGTTCTAAAACAGATATGGTATAAGCCTGAACGTATTCTAATATCAATTTGAACTTGTGTCCTAGACTAAATTGGAGTAGTAACCTGCGAAAGGAACAGCTGGAAGTTAACAATAATATTCCAAGTTGGAATATTAAGACAACTGTGTGTTATCTTTATCATAGTGATGAACTGGATTTCAATCTTTATTTAGTTGAGTGTCAAGGTGCAAAAATGCTAACCGAACCGTTACATATAAGAATGGTGAATCCTTTTCGGGTTAAGTATACACTACATGGTGTATCGTTCTTGGGTAATATACACTAGGGAAAAGATTATGGTAATTTTGAATATACAGAATTAGGCTAGAAAATGAGACTGTTTTAATGGGTCATTGACTTATTATTTGAGAATCGAATAAATGAACTAATTAGAACTGAATTATATAACATGTCTGTAATATGTTAGTCATGAGGGTTCTTACACTCCCTATGACTAGGATGCTTAATTATGACAGGCTTCTCAGATAATTAGATAAAATATGGTGTAACCTATTAATACTCTTGAAGACTATGTATTGTGCAATATCAAAGAACTTAGGGGATAGTTATAAATTAAGTAAGGGTTTATGGTTTACTTACTTTATCGATCACACAACAGTATGATATAAGCATTATTACTAGTTTCTTTTGTGCTAAAACTTCTATGAATAAACTTGAAATTGTGATACTTTAGCAAATTATATTCATAGAGATTGGTGTATAAACATCTGCAACATCTGCAACATCTGAATATATGGATATGTTATGTATTCTTGTATGAGGCCAGTAATAATTTGTTGCTTGATTTGCTTGATAGCTGTGGGCTGCAAATCTGTCATGTTTCTATGCTGTAAAAACTATTATGAGACATTATCTTTATGCATCAATTAATAGCAGCTGATAGGTATGTGGGTGATTGTTGTTATGCAACCCATATAGCTATCATCTGGTATTAAATGATTGAGTTTGATGTACTAGCAGAGAGTATGTGTGTGTGAAAATGATTGATCTGTGTGATCTGAAACTATAACGAAATCTTTGGTTAAAGTAATGTTTATAGCTGAAAACATTGTCATTTCACCTGTTTAATCTAGTTTACATGTTTGCACGATGTCATAATAGAGGAACAGATTTCCATAGCCTATGTGATTTGTTGCATGTATTCGTGATTTTACAACACGTGGGTTCTGGTTGAATTCTTGATATCCGTAATGTTTTTATTTGCCCTTTCCTGAAGGGTAGGGCCACTCCCTGGTTGAGAGGTGTGCGAGAGATCTATGGTCCGTGGTTGGAGGTAAGATGATGCTCTCCCTCTCCATTCAACTGTTCAACTTTCAGAAAATCTTATTCATGGCTATTGTACTAATATTTGAGCTGGTTTTGATGCTCATATATTTTGGAGAACATTGTACTTATTGTATTTAATATTCAATGATTTAAATTGTAATGTTATACAATCTGATATGAATTATTAGAACAGTTGGTTGCTGTATAAATTGTACTTTATTCTGGGTATTGTAACAGCAGTGGCTGTACTTGTAATTAACACTGTAAATATGGTTAAAATCTGTATTTTGAGATGTTGCGATAGGTTTCATACCTCATGCTTTATTATTTAATTGTTTGGTATCTAAATGGATCATTGCATTGACCAATAGGTTAAGAGTAACTGAGTAACTATTTCTACATGCATTTAGATAACAAACAGCAATCATTATATGCAATTCATGATGTGGATGTTATGATTTTAGTGTAAAAAAAAAAATTTGCAGAACTCCGAGTTAAACCACCCTGATTGGGGTTCTAACATTGGGGTCCGGGACATCACTTGATTGGGGGTTTAGAGGGCCCGAATAGGTGATTTAATCCATACTATTATATGTGTGGTTTCATAACCCATGTTTTATGGGAACCGTTATGAGTTGTATTCTTGGTCCATGGTTTTGGTACCCATTGGATTGTAATACCGCTAAGGCAATTATCTATTAATATGCTTACATATACTCGCACATGCATTAGGGTAAGGCAAAACTTTGAAGTACATTGTTGTATTGTAAAATGGTTGAGTTAATGCAATAAGGAAGAAGGTTACTGTGTTGGGTTTTATCCTCAAAGGGTTTTTCTAGATGAAATCTTTTGTGTATCCCATTTTTCCTATTCTGTTTTTAGCTAGAGATTCTATTAGTATTGCTTCTCTTAAATTAGTTTATCGGTCAATTTCTCTTCAGCATCATAGACAACTATAATGGTGTTGCATTATTTATCCTAGTTGTTATGGTCAAGTCAAGATCAAACAAGTCTTCGCAATAGTTGTTGCTCCCTGGATTGTGCATATATACGTGAAATAGAGATTTTGACTAAGTATAAGGATTGTGCAGTGTATGCACATGGTTTGACAAAGTATGCACAAGAATGCGTATATATTTTGGGTTTAGCGAAGAATTAATCTACAAGGTTGCGCAAAGGTATATGTGCACAAGAGTTTTGAGGCTGCATACAACAAAGAGGGTTGTGCAGAAGTAGATGATGTGCAAAAATACATGTTTCAAAGCAAAATGGAAGACATGTATGTTGGTGAGCTAGAAGGGAATCAAATGAGCATCTATTTTAAGATCCATAGGATATTCTAGGGATTTCCTAGAAGAAACCTGCCTAGATCCAACTGTCATGAGTAGTTCAGAGGGGGAAAGCTATAAATAGGACCCTAGACCTCTTATTTACGACAACTTGGCAAGTCACATGTTTTGTATATTTAAGTAAGTTGTATATTTGTAGACCATTTTGTAAGTATTTTAAGTGTAAGAAGTGATATATGTGCATAATTAGTTGTAGGCACAGAAAGTTAATGGTTATCATGTGTATGTGAAGGTTCAGCGAGTAGATAAGACTTGTTTGCTAGTATTTATGTCCATGTCTATCATGAATTTAAAGGATTTAACTAACCTAGAGTTAGTTAAATGTTGCATTGCATAAGCTAGGGTTTGGTTAATCTTGAATGTATCCTATAATACCACAACACCAGTGTTTTTTTGTTAGGTTTTTGTAACTTTTTCATTATTATGACATAGTTTTAGTTTTTTATCTATAAAAAACAATCACTCTTAGCTTCATAAATCCATACACATTTTTCATAATTTGATATGCATTATGTGAAAATTGAGAGACATATAATCATGATTACCTTTTAGAAAAAGCATTGTTTAATATGAAAGGTGCCTAGGATTAAATTGCAGCCAAATGACAATGAAATTTGGGAAGGAGGTGTATCTCACTATCAATTATTATCATCTGTTGAAAAGCATGAAATCATGGACTCCAGACGATGTCCATGAAAATTGTATATACCAATCTCACATCACAGAGTTATTTTGTTTTCATTGCTTTTTCTTTGGAACATATCTAACTTGACCATAACAGATTATTAGAATCCTAATAATTTTACAAAAGCACAAACGAAATTTCAATCTTCATCCTACAAGTGCCACCCCAAACTTCTCTTCAATAACTTCTTAGACTCATGTCCTACAACAATTTCATAATCCTACAGCTATACTGATCTCCTCTGAGAGAGCAAATTAAATATGAAGAAACAAATTAAATTTAGAAAGAATGTGTAGTTAGTGAATGAAAGAAAGTACATTGATTTATAAATTGTTGTGCTTAACTGAAACAAAATGTGATTCACACTGTACACAAGGAAAACCATCAAGAAGGGAAAAAAAGGTGATGTCCTTATAAAGGCAGGGAAGAGAGAGTAACTAAGTCAAAGAAAATAGCAGGAGCTTGAAGAAAAATGTCTAAACTTGTGTTTAATGTGTCTTTCACACAGAGCTTCCAAACCAAAGGCTTGTACAATCCAGCCAGGGCTCATATAGCACACAGTTTCTAAATAATACTTAAATTTCGTCAATAGAGACAACTGGTTTGCAGAATTGATCTACCTGTTTGTGACCGCACCCTCAATACAAGTACACATGCAACTTTTTTGAATAGAACTAGAGCAGGGCTTCATGTGGATATGTCCACAATGGGAATGCCAAGCTTGTACTTTATATACACCCATATAAAAAACATTTCATAATTATAAACTAGCTAACCTAAAGACAATTAACCTAAGCCAAAATATGAATAATTTGGACAATTTTACAGGCTGCATACACACTTGTCTTTGTATCCAAAAACAAATCCTATATATTTTATAGTTATGAACCCCAAACAAAAAGTTGAAAAATAAAAATCTAGATGTGTTTTTGGCTATTGACAATTGTGTAATTCAATTTGCTTTACATATCCGGTAGCACTGTCGGGACCCTTTGCAATAGATGTAAAATATGTCTACAACTATTTAAGAATGTTTACCCACTGTCCCTCTATAGTTAGCACTCTGTAATCCTTAACCCTGTTTGCATTTTGAAGATTGGTACCCAAAAGAAATTAACTAAAATAGTAGGTCAAATTGAAAAAAATCAATGGTACCCTTGTAGAAGCTCTAAAAGTTTCTTGTTAATGTAAAAGGGTTGTGATGTAATGATAAAAGGGGGCATTCATAAGAGCATGACCCAAGTTCAAATAGCTGTGATGTAATGACTAAAGGTACATTTGAGCATGACCCATGTTTAAAAATCTAAGAATAAGTCCAATCTTACCCCCACACTATGTTGAAAGTGCACCCAAAACCTCACTCAAAATCTACATAGAAAGTAAAATTCCCAGAGTAATTAGCTAACAGGTGCTCAAATTGAATGAATTTAACAACAAAAAAAATCAAATGAAACTAACTCAAAACAGCTCAAAATGGACAAATTTAACAATACCAACATGCCTGTCCCAATTGTTTAACTTAGCTATATAAAGATCTTGAAATGCTTGAAAATTTGAAATCATTATGAATGATATGAATATCTTTTTGTGCATTAAAGCTAGATAAAATTTCCTCTTAAAAACAAAAAATAAACGTCATTGATTTAAAATCTGTGGTAGAGCGTAGAATGGGATAAGCTCAAGTG
This sequence comes from Torreya grandis, assembly GCA_037957365.1. Taxonomy (NCBI): domain Eukaryota; kingdom Viridiplantae; phylum Streptophyta; class Pinopsida; order Cupressales; family Taxaceae; genus Torreya; species Torreya grandis. Next base: position 8,779,487 of record JARHVA010000004.1, read on the forward strand.
GTAGAAGCAAAAAAAATTTCAAAGTGAAGTCCAGCTTCAAACACTAGGTGACATAATAAAGTGGTGAAACTGGGTAGCATGCCACATCCAGCACACTGGGTGCAGCTTGCCCCAACAGATGACACCAGGTGCATATCCCCAAGATTTAGACTGAAGAGACAGCCCTCAGTCATTGCATCTCAACCAGATGTTGCCCAAGAAAAATGAATTTACCAAAAAAAATAAAAAAAAAGAATTTACCCAAAAAAGAAATAAAGTAATACCATTGTACCTTACCTCACCATTTAACCTAGATATAAAAACTTCTTAATAATGCTTGAAAATTGTAATCAGTGATACAATTTTCGTATTAATAAAATCAATTATCCTTAAAAAACCAGAAAATAGAAAACCCACTGATTTAAAATCTGTAGTAGAATGCTATATTTTTTATTTTTATTCCTAAGACATAATTATTGAAAAAAAACAATTATATAATTTTAGTTTTAAATGGGATAAGCTCAAACGGTGAAACATTGAGACTTTCGAAGTGAAGTCCCGTGTTCAAATCTATAGGAGATGTGATAAAGCATTATAATTGGGTAGAATACTCAATCTAATTAAAATTAAGAATAATGTTGCATCCAACTCGTTGGGTGAGCCATATTCCACCATACAAGGCCAAGTGCAAGCTCAAATGAATTTAACAAAGAGATACCATTTGACAACTATAATTAATTTAGTAGAGGAGATACATGGCAACTAAGCCAAAGGTTACCTTAAGGTACAATGCCACGTCCAATTGAGATGTGGTTATTTACAGCATCCAACTTGCTGAGTGCAGCATAGTCCGATGAGACCTGGTGTAAGTGATGGATGAATTTAACAGGAGATAGAACTTGGAAACCAAGCCAAAGCTTACCACAAGGTAAAATACAACATCCAGTTGAAATTGGTTAAAATATCACATCCAACTTACTGGATGCAGCATCCTACAAATGATGAAGCCAGATGCAAGTCCCAAGTGAATTTTAATACAAGATATATTTTTTTGACAACTAATCCAAAGGTTACCCCAAAGGACAACTAATCCAAAGGTTACCCCAAAGTAAAATATAGCCTCCAATTTTAATTGAATAAAATACCACATCCAATCAATGAGTGCGGCATACTCCAAGGGATGAGACAAGGTGTAAGTCTCGAGGTGAACATTACCCTTATATTCTAGACCAGGTGCAAGTGCCAAGTGAATTTAACAGAAAATATATTTCTCAGCAACTAAGCCCTGGGCTACCCCAAAGTGAAATACAACGTCCAATTAATATCGGGTAAAATATTACATCCAACTTGTTGCACAGCAAGTTTCAATAGGAATTTGAGAGAATTGTTACTTGTCGATAATTAAGTGGAAAGTTACCCCAATCGAAACCACATACAAGTCTCAGGTAAATTGACAGAGATACCTCTTAGCAATCAAGCCTAAAGTTGCCACACGGGGAAAAAAAATAAAATACTATTACAAGAGATACCTGTTAGAAACTAAGCCCAAGGATACCCATTATCAAACCAGGAAAATACACTGCAATTTTAATACATGCAGCATACGGTTTAAATGCACGATGAAACTTTTAGAGTTGTTAAGTTTGCTGAGCTCGTGAATTATAGAAATAATGCTTCTGGAAAACCTGTGATGCCAAATAGATAGAAAATTGAAAACGATGGAACTTACGCGAACGTAAAGCGCGTGCAGTGAAACCATAACTATGAATTAGGGTTTATATGTGGAAGCGTATCCTCTTTGCCTATCATAGCTTTGCGTAGAATGAAGCGGGAAAACCTCATTGCGGAAGGAAATTTTCCAAATCGGGTAAACATTTGCCATTTTGTTGCGTAATTGAAGGGTGGGATGAAATATATGGTTAAAGCAAAGTGCAGACAATTTATTTTTAGTTCTTGTTATGGCAGCGTATTATGTTTGTCCAAAAAACAAATTGAAAATATTTCCTAACTACTTAAGGTGATTTGGTTTGGTTTGGTTTGATTTAATTTGTTTATCATTTTGAATTGATAAATGTTATGTTGTATTTTGTGAAAGTCTAATAATATATTATTGCTAAGCGTCACATTTTCAATCAATTTCACGTAACAATTTTTATTAAGTTAAAAATATATCCATCACGTTTTAATTCCTTAAAGAATTAACTTATTTTTTCCAATCATTAAATGAGAAATATTTAAAATTGTATTAAATTTTATAATTTTGATACTGTAAGAATGGTAAATAGAATACACTTACCGCATATTATAATTTGTTAAAAGTTAAATCCATTTTGTCGTTATTAAATGAAAAATATTTAAAATTTTATTTAATTTTTAAAAATTAAAATGCAAGAATGTAAAATAAATATATAAAACTAAATTAATTATTAATAAGGAATTATTTCCGTAGCTATATTAAATATGAAATATTTAAAATTGAATATTTAAATAAAACTTGAAGATTAATTACTAAAATGATATAGTTTAAATTTTTTTATTGGTTCGAGAAAAATCGTTTGATAAAAAATAGTTTGATGAAAAGCTTTAGAATTTTATTAAGCGGTGCAAAATTAGTTAACATCATTTATAGTTGGCTAAGGGTTTTAAGTTCTTCCCATATAAGTCTCGAGGAAGATCTCGCGCCCTAAGTTAAAATCGCTGACTAGTGTGTGCAGGCCCCACCACCAGCTTCCAGAGGACTACTCTCGCCTCCGCTTGCCCCAATGAAGGTCATTGGGCGGAGTCGCAGTGGCCCAAATGGGATCGAGGATACCTCTAGGTCAAAAAAAAAAACATCATTTATAGCTACAGACCTCAACTTTGTCCCCTCCAATTACTTATGACATTGGTGACATTGGTAAGATAAAATACAACTATGTGTGGCTACAAAATAACGTAAGGTGTCCTACGTTTCACACATGGCTATCAAAATGGCTTATTTGCAATATATGTTATGAATAAATGAAAATTTTTAATAATGTCCACGAGATCTAGTGATTTATATGTCTACGAGATCAAGTAGTTTATGGAATCAAGAGCATTAACAAAATTGTATCGTACTTTAGAAATGGATGGCTTATTTTTAGTTTTGAAACTTTAGTGCAATGCATTAAAAGAATGTCATGGCGATGCCATGTGGTGGGCAAAATGTCGATTGTGAGGATTAAAGACAAGCAATAATGAATGTTGTTTCAAATAAAGTTGACAGGGTCTGGTTTCCATCACTGCCTTTTCCTCTTGCATCTTTGTTACAACGATTTCTATCTTTGTTGAAACAAAAAACAATCCTCGCAACAATTCAATAATGGTAAACCAACATTTCCTTGATTTTTTCTTCACTATTAGCGATATTATAATAATTAGATTGCTTAATATTTGTTAAAGCTTATAAGTAATTTTTTAGTATTGTTGTGGTGTTATAACCACTTTGTTGTTTTGGTCCTATGAAAACTAATATTGTATCTGGTGCCCTTTATTTCTTGTTGCTAGTTGATGATTTCTTTCGAAAAATATGGGTGTACTTTCTTAAGAAGAAATTCGAGTGTTTTGCTAATTTTGTTGCATGAAAAATAGTGGTTGAGAATCATATAGGTAAAAAGGTCAAGACCTTTAGGTCAAACAATGGTGGAGAATTTGTCTCCAAGCAGTTCAATACATACTACACAAAGGAAGGTATACACAAGCAGTATACTAGTCCTTACACTCCACAACAGAATGGAGTAGTGAAAAGGAGGAACATGACTATTATGGAGATGGCACGGTGTACGGTGCAAAGCATGAATGTACATTTTCAATATTGGGTAGAAACTATCAACAATGCAGTGTTCATCTTGAACAAGAGTCCCTATAAAGTTGTGCAACATATTACTCCAAAAGAAGCATGGTCAAGAAGAAAACTTGATGTAAGTGATTTTTGCATTTTTTGTTGTACTGCTTTAGCATTAATCCCTAAAGTGAAAATAGTTGGTTTAGATGCAAAAAGTAAAAAGTACATGTTTGTTGGCTACAACGAGAATTCCAAAGCATATAGGTTACTAGATGTCTCTTCAAATCAAGTAATTGTGCATAGAGATGTCAAAATAGATGAGAAATTTCTTTACTTCTCAAAATATGGTAAACTTATTAATACTATTAATCTTTAGATTCCTATTGATGAATGTGAATCAAGTTCTAGTACTAAAATGGAACCTTAAAAAGACAAACACCTAAATAATCTAGCTTCATAACAAAGACTAGTGGCATAACAGGGGGTTCCACAAGTCAACACAAATAACCAAAATGGTACTATAGCACAATGCAAGATATTCAACAAGAGGATCTTCCAATTTATTTGGAAGGTAGATCCACAAGATTAGGGAAACAAGTGGTACATAATCTTGAACAAGGAAATTTTGCTCTCAATATCAATGTTTGACAAATTTTAAGCCCAACACTTATGCAGATGCTAAAGGGGAGTTGGAATGTGAATCTACCATAAAAGTGGAGTATGATGGTACTTAGGTTTTCTCTGAGCTACCCCAAGTAAGAAATCTATTGGTTGCAAATAGATTTATAAGGTAAAATATAAATTAGATGGTTCCTTAGACAAATATAAAGCTTGTCTTGTTGTAAAAGGGTATACACAAAAAGAGGAAGTAGATTATGAAGAAACATTTGCTCTTATAGCTAAAACGGTTACATTCAAAATGGTTATATTTGTTGTTGCTCAGTTAGGTTGGCAAGTATTTCAGATGGACGTGAAAAGTGATTTTTTAAATGAAGACTTAGAGGAGGAAGTGTATATGGTATAGCCACATCAATTTTAGATTTCTAGTAAAGAACATCGAGTTTGCAAGTTAGTGAAGTCCTTATATGGACTTAAGTAGGCTCCTTGAGCCTGGTACTTCAAAATAGACAAATATCTTAAGAGAGTTTGGTTTTAAAAGATGTGATGCAAAATCTAATCTCTATGTTAAAACAATTGGTTATGACATAGTAATTGAAGCAACAAGGATTTGATTAAACAGGTGAAATCCAACATTTGTTTTGTATTTGAAATGACTGATCTCAACATGCTTCAATATTGTCTAAGTGTGGAGTTTTTGAGGTATTAAAATTATAGGCACTAAATTTTTATATCTCAAACAAAACATGTCAAATCTTTGTGAGAGAAATTTAGAATGAATGATTGCAATCCAACAGCTACACCTATGGAAGTTGGGACAAAACTCTCAACTAACATTGATTCACCACTAGTCAATGAAACAATGTATCAAAAATTAGTGGGAAGTTTGATTTATCTTACTACTACTAGATCATATTTATGTTTTACAATAAGTTATCTCTCTCACTTCATGGCTAAACCACATGAAGAACATTGGTAAGCTACAAAGCATGTTCTTAATTATATTAAAGATACTCTTGACTTTGGCATTATGTATAAGCAATTTGTTGTTTTTTCACTAACAGGGTATAATGATTCAGATTGGCTAGGATCGGTTGATTTTAGAAAGTCTACAACGGGTTATGTATTCACTCTTGGTTCATGATTCTTTTCATAGGAGAGTAAGCTTCAGAATATAGTAGCATTGTCTTCTACTAAAGTTGAATATAAATCAATTGTTAATGTAAGTAGAGAGTTGATGGTGGATTCATGGAGTATTGGTGGATCTTCAACTTGATTCATTGGCATCTACACCTATCGACTGCGATAACCAGAGTGTATTAAAGATGATGAAGAACCCAATATTTCATGCTAGGGTAAAAGACATTGAAGTTCATCGTCATTACATCTAACAGATGGTTTCTAACGAAGACATCTATCTTTATTATTGTCCTACGTCTGAACAACTAGCTAATATAACAACTAAAACTTTGTGTAAAGAAAAATTTGTAAAATTCTAAGATAAGCTTGGAGTTGTTTCTAGTTCAATAATTTAGGGAAGGTATTAAAATAATTAGATTGCTTAAGATTTGTTAAAGCTTATATATAATTTTTTAGTATTGTTGTTGTGTTATAACCACTTCGTTATTATGGTTGCATGGGTATTCTATTTCTTTCTTCCCATCAGCTTCTTGTTGCACCTTCCTCCTTCTTTGTAGGTGTTTGTTATGTCTTTATATAATAGGCTATCACTATGATTAATGTATCATGTATGCTATTACTTCTCATTCTCTGGTTAATTGAATCTTTTAAGCGAAGGAGGCAGATCAACAAAACTATAGGTTTATAGTTCATATTTTATCTAAAATCATGCAGTCTAAGGTATGTGACATTCGATTGTTTGACTCTTTTTATGTTGTTCTTGTAACAATAGATTTATATAATAATGATAATAGTGATTTCATTTTGTAGGGGATGGTTACAAAATGCTAGCAAGAACCTGAAGAACTGAAGATGTGAGAATGGCACATAATATAAACAAGGAGGAGATGGGGTGCTAGGTTCTTGGGGTGTTAAAACCTTGCATCAATAACTAGGGATTCTTCAGCAGCCTGACAACCATGAATATATGCTCTAAGTGCTACAATGAACATGTACAACATAACATGAACACAACACCCATATCATCATATTAGGAGTTTATAGGGTTTTGATACCTAGAACCAAGGTTTATGATTCAATCTAAGGTGCCACGAAGGCAAATGAAGATGAATAGGTTTTTTTCATGGTGGAAGCCACATAATATTTCAAAATCATACCCACAAACTTAGTGAAATTGGGACCAAAACCAAAGGCTTGAAACATGGAAATTATGAAGGGACATTTACTCCAATTGTATGCTTTCTCAAAATTAATCTTAACCAATAAAAGACAAAAAATGTTTGTGAGTTGGGTCCATTCCATCCTTTCACAAACAATCAAAATGTTTTTACGAATGTACTACTATTGGTAAACCTAGTTTGATTAGGTTGAACAATGTGGGGCAAAAGGTTAAGGAGCTTGAGATCAAGAGCCTTTGCAATGATCTTGTAAAAGACATCATAAAGAGTGATAAATATCTAACTGGATATAATATCATGATTATCTGCCTTGGGAATGAACTTGATATTCCACATGTTGATAATATTGTCTAGAGATCCATATTGAAAGGCTTCAAGGTACATTTTGTGAAGGTTAGGACTCATAAGGAAAGTCGTAGGCCATTGGGATTTATCACTATTCATTTGGAAAATTGCCTCATGCAACTCATCAATGGATGGAAGTCAGTTCCAAGCAATACGATGGGGCATGGAAACCTAACATAATAGTACATCAAGACAAATTTGGATAGCACCCATAAACTTGATTAAATTGAGACCAAAGTAAGGGCTTGAACCATGAAAATTGTAAAGGGGCAATCTATTCAATGGCATGCTTTCTCAATTAATCTTAACCAAAAAAATTTATTTGTAAGACCATGTATTACTATTGATAAAGTTAGTTCGATTGGGTTGAAAAATGTGGGACACAGGGTTAATGAGCTGGAGTTCAAGATCCTTTGCAATGATTTCCCCTTCAATGGGACCAGTCGTTAGGCTTGCCAAATCACTGAGAACATTCATAACTCAATGTTGGTTTTACATCTACTTTTGGCAAAGCTTTCACATAATTTATACTTTCTATTTCACTTTCAGTGGGTTTCTATTCTTATGTGCACAACTCTTATGGCGACCTATAGCATTGGGTTATGACCATTAAGGATCATAAGAAGTCTTTCAACACATTCAATGCCTTTGATTTATAGTTTGTTAAGTCTTTCAACAAGTTCAATGCCTTTGCTATATAGTTTGTTCACACCATGTAAACAAAGCCACAAGGAAGTAAGATCTCGCTATAATCTTCTACCATATCTTTATTAAACTATTAAGAATAATTAAAATTTTCACGATATATCACATAACATTATTATGATAAACACAAATTCATCTACTAAATACCACAATGCATATGCTTGTAGTAATAAATATAATTACATCTACTTATCTTGTCTCTCAATAATTGAAATTGTTGTATTTGGAACCATATTAATAACCATTGATTACATAATGTGTTAAATTAACATAATTTTAAAGTGTTAAAGTATTCAATATATATTTTCTAAGTGTAATTTAAATTATTTTATTATATAAATAGGTATTCTACAATGATCATTAAAGATGGTGGTGGAGAACTTTACTATTTATGAGTTGTTAATAATTAATATTTAATTTTAAATTTAATGTCTATTTAAATGTTATATAATTTTTTTTTAATTTGAAATCATCTACTAAAAAATTATAATATCTTGGACCATCTAAAAATTAATATATTTTAACATTTTTCAAATAAATATATTTAAAAACATGTATTAATTTAAAATCATATTATTAATTATTAATCAGATAACACGTTGAATTAACATAATCCTAAAGGCTATTAATTACATAACATAGAACTAACATAATCTTAAAAGGAGAGGAGAATTGACAAGGCATTAAAGTTGGAAAGAGGTCAAGAAATCCCTAAAAGGAGAAGCGAATTAATAAGGCATTCAAGTTAAAAAAGGTCATAACTTCTAAAAGAGTACCATAAGTGATAAGGGATTGGACCAAGGATTAAATTTGAAGGTTCAGTTTCCTTTCATGAGTTTTTTAAAGAGGTGGTTGTTTATTTAACATTATAATTTATAATAAGAGGAGGGAATATTAAAAATTATATATTTAATTATAACAGTTTTTAGATGTTAATGTTAAAATATATTTATTAAAAAAGTTATTTTTAGGAATTGAATTGTAACATTTTATAAGACACGGTTGTTTTCTTGCTCATAATTATTTATTTTAGCAATAAATGTCTTTGGTCATCTTCTTATAAGTTATGCTAATGCTGGTTTAATCCATAAAATTTCTCTTCCACATTATCTTGATAAGATTATTTACAATCAGTTTGTGGATGATACTTTCCTTCTTTTAGAACTACGAGAAAGGTGTATTGACAATGCTCTTCATTATTTAGACACTTATTCTAGAGCTTCGAGCTCTATGATAAACTAGAATAAAAACACAAGGTATTCGCATGTCCTAAATTGATCCTCCTCATTGGGCATTGAAGTATCAATGGAAGTGGATTAATCTTGATACCTATTTTACACTTCTGGGCATACCATTTGCGTTTCACACTACTCCAATGCATTTTTGGCATCATGTGCTTAATAAGGTTAATACAAAAGTTGTAAAATGGAATAGTCGATCATTATCTTTAGTGAGTAAATTCATTGTTTGCTTGAAAATTCTACAGAACGTGCATATTTATTATTCTTCCTTTATTTCCTCCTCTCAGAGTGCCTACAAAAATATGGATAGAGTTCTTTGAACTTTCTTTTGGGGAAATAATCATAATCAAAAATACTTTACCAAAGTGGCCTAGCAAACTTGTATGATGGATAGAGATGTAGGAGCTATTGGTTTTCCTAATTCCTATATGCAAGGAACTTTTCTCTCTGCCAAGTGGGTAATTCACTCCCTAGAAGGAGATGAGGCTTGGAAGATTATTGAGTGCTACAGGTTTTCTAAAGCACTACCTAGTAGTAGTAAAATATGGGGTCATACCCATTGGCTGAATTGGTTAATTACCCCTGCATCAGTTAAAATTCAAGGTTTTATCATGTTACAACAAATATGAAAAGGTTAGGACAAAATAAAGTCTTTACTTGCTTGGGACATGTCAAATTGTGATTATCAGCGACTTTCCCTTCAATCCAATTGGTGGTCTCTATTTTTGTCCAATCCTAAGGGGCCATTCATGTGGGATAGAACTTGTCAAAGTATTTGATTTATTCGCAAAGAAATATTGCATATATGAGATATTCTAAATCAACATAGTGGCACTCTTTTAGATTGCCCCTCTTTTCAAAGAGAATCCAAACTTCTGGAAAAAGATAAAAGAACTTTTGAGGTTATTAAGAACAAAGTGGAGGTATTGATCATTTCTCGATCAGGGTTTCACCATGTCATCATTGGTGGGATGTTTGGTGTTGGCTAAATCAAGGGTGTTATCTAAATTTTCCGTTAGTATGACTTTACTTTGGTGCAAGATAATTTTTTTTTTGTTAGTTAAGCTTAATCAACAATGGGGCATTCATGATGTGGAAGCCATTTGGAGTCAACGTTTTCAAGATCTCTAGAAGCACGTGGCTCAGCCAAAAGTGAATTTTTTTGGTTGATCACCCCTGCATCAGGCGCTGCCCATTGGTTAGAGATTACAACATTTTGGCATAAAAGACCCTAAATGCCCAATGTGTGGAGAATTGGATTCCTTTCAGCATGTTTTTCTGGCCTGCTCTATTGCTAAACAGTTGTAGCAATAGGTGGCTTCGGTTCCAGGTCTCACAAATACTAGACTTTTTATGCATCACATTCTTCTAGGGGATAATATTGTCAATGCAAGGGTGAATGTGCTTTGGCATGCTCTCAAACTTCAAATTTTATTTGAAATTTGAAAAATCAGATTGCATCTTCATTTTCAAATGTAGTTATCTAATATTTTTATTAATTGCTCGTTGTAATTGGGTATCCTTACTTCAATGACCTTGCAATTACACATTCGAACAAAGAAAAACCCTATAAACTAAACTTATTTATAAAAAAATCTAAATTCATTATAATTTTTTGGCCTTTTTATTGCCTTTTAACTTATTTGATGTTCACTTATCGACACTCTTATTCTAATATTCTTTGTATTTTATTTTTAATTTACTAAAATTTTCAAATATTTATTGGGCCACCTCAACAACCCCTACATCTAAATCTATTAAATCATCTTATAGATATGAAAATCATATATAAAATGATTTGAATGAATTTAAATGTAGTGTTAAAATTTTCTTTTTGAAGGATACTAATTTGCAACACAGTTAACGAGTTCCCTTATCATATGGTTAATACCATGGAATGAGGTGAATGGTGCTGAGACCACAAAAGTTTTCCAGCACTGACGAAGAAGGGAGATTGGTTTTAATGCAATGCACAGAGACTGACTATGTAAATTATGGCGTGTCAGTTATTCACAGGTCTACTAATAATGAGAGAAACGTAGCTGTGCCCACAATAAAACCTACTGTGTTAATTTATTTACTCAACAAGAGTCAAAGCCTCATTTATTATGATTATAAACGTTGATACAGTGAATAAAAATCTTTAATGCAACACAAAAGTCGATGAAATATTTCTTTCAAGGTATGAGTTATGATTTACCTGAAGACAGAAAAGAGTTGGGTAGATTGAGCATTTTTCCAAGCCAATCAAGCACTATCGTTTCTAGCTCTGTGGCAGCAGGAGAAGTCATCCAGTTCAGACCCACAGTTGCAAATCCACCGCTCAGCATTTCCCCAAGAAAAGATGCAGTGCTACCGCTGGATGGAAAGTATGCATAAAAATTTGGACTGTACCAATGTGTTATTCCAGGCATTATCTTCTCTTTCACATCTGCAAAGTCCATTGAAAAAAAATATGTATATGTGCATAATAAAATAAATTAAACACATTTTAATTAATATTAAAAAACAAATTAATTTTAAAGTTAAAACAAAGTCAGTAGGAATTTTATAGATATCATTGAATATTATTATACATTACCAGTAAGAAGGCTCTCAAATGAATCTGGATGTTGTGGCGCAGAATCAGGTATTAACGAACTCAAGTATCCAGGCTGAAAGCCAAATCATTCCCCACAAATTAGTAAATACTAAATTAAATATTAAACACTATTTGCAATCGAAACACAATTTTTTAAAATAAATCTATGTATAAAAAGAGTAAATCTAGCTTTAAACAATACACACATTTGGGAGGTTTGATATCAGTGGAAAACATAATATTCTCACTTACAAAGCTGTAAATCAACTAACCTAAGAACGGAGAAGCCCTAAGGATGATGGAATAGGACAATTATAATTTGCTATTAATTTGCAGTAATAGCCTTCTCATTGGATATGATAAGTCAATACTCTAGAGTTGGTTTAAAAACAGTAGATGAATTGAAACAATCTTCTTAAAAATTACTCCAAAGGTATTAAAACATGCTTGCCGTTTTAAACAACATTTGCATAATATTTTTTCCTGAATAAGTTCAGAGCAAATAGTCTTGGCAACTTTAACAATAGTGCATAAGTATATAATGCATGCCTGCACTTGACTAAGAACTGGAAAGCTCTCTATATTATGATAATAGTCTGCAATGAAGTCCACCATTGTGTGAGCATGCTTTCTAAATTCTTCTATGTCTAATGGCCTCTTCAGATAACTGTGATTGACAGTGTCATTGCATTTCTTGTGGGTGATTGAGCCATTGCATTCATCCTCGCCATTCATTTTAACACATTTTAGTAAATCCTTGCCGTTCATCTGTTCATGAAAAACAAATCAGATTAAGTAATCTTGTTTTGATTCAAGTAGATGGTATTATCATGAAATAGAGGTTGTAAATATTATGATAAATGTGCCTATAATAACCACCTAAACCTGTTTCACCAATCCCTTATAATGGAAATCTTTCAAACAAACAGATACACCTGTCTTGTAAATCACCTGAACTCATTGAAGCAGAATATTCAATGTATATTATCAATGTGGTAGCAGAAAGAGATCTTATTGAAGTGCAAAAATTATACTTACATTATGAAAATGGAAAAAATCTGCGCTACAAGGAAGGGCTAGGCCAAAAATGCAGCAGTCCAATGTAGGTGTATACTGTAATGCACAGGCTACTGGCAAACACGCTATCAATATAAATCGGTAGTGCCAAAAGGTAGTCCAAAAAAACAATCAATGTGGTCAATGAATATAAAAAATGGTCCCATTTAAGAAGCAAACTCTAACTCAAATTTAAAAAACAAAATACAATCCAATATAACAGTTGGTATACGTAAAGCATTCATAACAATTGGGATAGGTAAAGCATTTGATGAATGATTGGTTTTCCAATAGGTAGATATTAAATTCTGTTATAACACACATCATACCGACATGACACCATAATATGTACCACCTATTAAAGTGGAACGTTAATTCGATACCAACCGCTTTATAATTAAAAAACAAAACAAAAAACTATATTTTATATATAATTTTTTTTTTAAGTTGTAAATATCTTAGGGTTTTTCCTATTTATTATACCACTCTTATTATATTTGTTGTATTGGGCTTTACGGAATTTTTCATTATTTTGATTAGTATTTAATAGTCTGAGGTTAGATATTTGTCCTTTGGGTTGTTGCTTTCTTATTTATGGCTCTTCATAAAGGCTTGTATTGTTAGATGCAATTTACTCTGGGGGAAGTAATAATGATGTAAAAAAAAGTACTTAATTTTATATTCAAGATCCTCTGTAAGGTAATGTACCTCTTTCTTAAGATATTCTTCTTTATGTTTTGTTTGATTAACCCGAGTTTCATAAAACATGTCAATGACTTGAATCTCATACCCTTATTGGTTACTTTGTGGGTCCTATATAGATTGAATCTATATTCAAGAGTTAGGTACAAGCACAAAGGCAACCCCATGGCATTAAGCTTATTAGGGCACAAAACCTAACCATGTGTTTCTTCCTTTTTAGGTTTGAAAACCATGAACACTATGCCGCCATACACAAATATGACCCATAGTATTTTAGAAAATAGTTGCTTGTGTTTTTTCATTGGACCAACGACTTTGTCATTTTCGACAAAGCTAAGCTCATGGTCTTGGTCTGGGTGGAGTTCATTGGCCTACCTATGCCATTTGGTCCTTTCTAGAACAATTGGTTAAGCCTCTTGGTTAGTCCATATGTTTCGAAACTCACAGTTTTTATGTTGACAGACCTAAATGGAAGGTATGTGTCAAGATTGAAATTGCACAATAAATTCGTGAGACCATTGATATTCAAATTGGAGAGCAGTGCTTCACCTAATGGATGATGTATATCAACTTTCCCAACACTTACTTGTGGTGCCAAGCTTCATACCATAAGATTAAGGATTGTCCACTCATGGCCATTGTGATCCTTCGAAAAAAGCAATGGTTAAACCCATTCGACCCCCTATAAGAACTAATGATGGGTCGTCAAAATATTCCAATTAACCACACTAATAAGTCTCCCACCGCCAACCCTGAGATGCCTATGACCACCATTTTGCCCAACCCAAAACTAGTTGTCTAACTCTCATCTTCTTAAGTTCCACAAGAAAACCCTAACCCAATTGTGACAAGTACTCCAAACATTATCGATATGATTTTCAAGACACACGAGTCTTTGACTCCCAAATTCTCATATTTTCAATCACAAGAATCCTCATCATAGAAGGCACTTATCATGGATTTAAAGCCTAGGGAAACCCACCACCCTACTCAAGAAACTCTTCCCTTGGCAGAATGAGGGATATTTCTTGTATAATGAGAGGCATATAGTTGTGCTTGCAGACTTTCTTGCCAAAGGTTAGTAGCATAAGTTTCTGAACAACTACTTTACGGTGTTTAAAGGCTAAGATGGTCAAACCATGAAGCTTAAAATGGTTTTCAATGACTGTATGTTCATGGATTTTTTGTAATTTAACTGACCTGACATGCAAGTGCATGGTCTGGGCTAGGCGTTAGAAATTTTTAAATTTGCATATTCTCTATTTTCAAGAGGTGAAGATTAGTGGTTTTATTCTCTAGATGGTAGATAAAACATCTGACATAATGCTGCATGTCACATGTCTAACCATGACATGGTACATGGCAGAGTCATTACTATGATAGGGTCACTTTTTTCCTCATTTGTAACGGATTTGGTTTTGGCCCCTAGAGAATCACGCTCTTTGGATGGTATTCAATTTTGACAGGTAGACCCTTAAAATTTTGTCAATCTCTATGCCTCTAATGACACTATTGAATGAGGGGATCCTTACCTTTGTCTAGGGGAACAAATTCTTATCATCCACTAGTTAATTTATGGAGATTTCAATATGGTTGAATATGCAAAAGATATTAAAAAAACACTACCCATGAGGTGATGTGTTAAAGCATGAGAGGCCTAGTTTTATATGCAGAACAAACTAGGGATATTCGACCCTAATCACTACCACATATTCTCTACTCCCACCCATTGGTTCACTTGGTCCAACTTTCACCAAGGGAAAGAAAGAATTCTCAAGAGACTGGATAGAGCCCTCCTTTCTAATCATTCTCTTTTTCCCATAAATTTGATAGGTTGATCAGTGTTATCTCAGATGTTCTTTTGTTAGACCACCAACCCATGAAGTTTTGCATTGAATGGTTTGGTCCATTGATGAATCTTTTTAATAGCCAAATTTATCTCCAAAATTCTCATCAATAATATAGACAAACCCTTGCTCACATTAAAGGGATTGGAACCTTGTGTCACAACCCAATAGTGCCTCTTATTGGATTAAATGGTGGGAAGTAGCCATTTTATGTGCAACCTATTTTCTCAAAATTTCAGGAAAATAATTAGCCTTGTTCAGGAAATGGGCCAACTATGTTTATATAAGATAATTCAATCAAGTTTCTCAAGAATTCACACAATCCCCCTTGAATGAAACCATACAAAATTAAGTTGCTGAGCCGAGGTAAAAATTTAAACTAATAAAATTTAATTAGGCTCATGGAGCCCAAATCTGAGTCCACATCCATTGGCTCAAAGTTGGGGACATAATTTCCATGGATTTTTTAAGTAAGATTAGAGCTTGTTACGCTGTTATGCAAATCAAGAATATAAAATGTGTTGGTGACTGCATTAAAATTAGAAAGCCACAATAACATGATATTGGAGAGTATCATTATTATAGACTGGTAATTCACAATCTTACCATTATTTATTCTCTGTGTTTTATTTGATAAGACTTGTATCATGATGACTAGTAGTTTTATAGTAGTTCTTTTTAAAAAAAGTTAAAACTATAGTTTAAGGGAACAATTATGTTACCTTAAATTTAGTGAAAAAAGAGAAAGTCAACTATCCAATCAAATGTCATATCAATTTTTTTTTGGATAAGGGTAAATGTGAGGGTTTTGATGGGATCCCATAACCTAATTAAGGGAGATTTTACAAAGATCATGTAACAACCCTGTTGGGGTAGACATAGAAAACATGATTTTTTTTAAGTTAAACATATATACAATAAACAGATTACACCACGAGAATCTATGGAGACTATATGAAATACTCAAAGCGTGATACTAGCAAACAAGCATAATACATCACATATCATAGATCTCTACTATCATGAGAACACATCATAATACAAATATAAAAATATTTATATTAACTCAACCACAATTAATACAATTCTACAGCCACCGCTATTAATATAAATTAACAAGTAATTACAACTCTCATGACAATATTCAATAATAAGTACAATATAATACAATGTAAATATAAGATACATGGCTTCCCCATAGCATAGTTCCTAAATTCAAGTATCTATGGTAATATCAAGTGTCATCTCGTTAAATAGTATTGTTATGGGGAAGGAGAGCATTAGTAATTATATTAACTCAACCACAATTGATACAATTCTACAACCACCGCTATTAATATAAATTAACAAGTAATTACAACTCTCGTGACAATATTCAATAATAAGTACAATATAATACAATGTAAATATAAGATACATGGCTTCCCCATAGCATAGTTCCTAAATTTAAGTATTTGTGGCAATATCAAGTGTCATCTCACTAAATAATATTGCTATGGGGAAGGAGAGCATCATTCAAACATTTTTTCACACCAACCATGGACCAACGATCTCCCACACTAATTCCATCAAAAAATAACCCTCCCTTCACAAATAAATAAATAGTGACAGTGCGAGAATCCAAAGAGACAAGTAAGTACCCGTGTGTTGTATGATTTATAAACTAAACATGCTAAGTGTATCATAAAAAACTATTTTATTACAAGATATCACACAAACATGTAAATCATACTCATAAAATGATAATGTTTCACTAAATATACTTTGGTCCAAAATTTTATGAATAATAAATAATAACAATCTATAGATCAATCAAATTCATACACACCACTTATTCGAACTGTCTTCATCTTTCATTGTGATAATAGTAACCCAGTGAAGTCCATCTCACTTCTTACTCTGTATCAATAATGTAGATTGGTCAAATACAATTCAACCACAAGATTCATTTAATCTACATCCTACTAGCAAACACATCATATAACATGCTAAGCATAAGAGTAACCAAAATATACATTTATTCTATCAAATGTATGAATGAATCTGATATTATTTATATCATATACTAAAATAATGACTATAGTTTATACCATCTAGGTAAGTACATTTTTAATTATAGTTTATAACTATCATAATTAGTTTCTAAACATACTACACCCTATAATAACCTATATTATTATAGTCTAGTATTCTAAGATATAACTACTAGTTTTTCACAGTCAATTTTATGAAGTAGTCTTAAATACATAGAAACAAAAGCTTCTATTCAAGCAACTAGACATAACAAAACAAGTCATAGTTTTTTAAAAATGCATAATATTCTGTCTTAGCATACACTACACTCTCAAGATTGTATGCATGCATACACAAAGTCATACTAAGTGTCAGAAAACACGTTATTCATAGTAATAACCATCATACTTACATTAAATCAGTCAAATATAGGTGTGAGTCTAGACATAACAATTATAGTATGTACCATCTAAAATTAACATACATTTACATTGTAGTACTCTATGACATCCCATACTGTCATAGTTCATAACTACATAAAAATATATAACCAAACTTACGATTGTAAGAATCAAATACCCATATATATAGTAACAATCAAGTACGAGATTATACCACCTAGATATACCCTAACTTTAATCTGAATTCTAGTATTCAAAGTAACATAACTTATAAATACTTATCACAATGCACCATTATATGTGTGTGTGTGTGTGTCTAAACACTTATACAAAATATACTCGCAATATGTACTACACACAAGTATTCACTGTTAGATGTAAATATATTCAATAGTTTAGTCATGCTATTCTCAAAGAATTAGATAACTCATATCTAATTTATTCCTTAACTTTTCATTTAAATAAATTAGTTCCTTTCTTGAAGTGAAATAATATTGGATGGTGATGAACGAAAGGGAGAAGGAAGGTGCGAAAGAGGAGGGGTCAGGTCTGAACTACAGGGCGGCGCTTGGATTGCAGCAGCTAGCTCAAGGTATGAGAAATGCTGGAAAGGCTCCCTTCTCACAGGTTTCAATCCCCTTTGATGCAGAAGAGCCCATTGGCATGCGACTACCCAAGGTCAACGGTTGCCTAGAAAGATGCAAGGAGAGGCCCAAGCTGGTTATACCAATGGACATGATTGCTGAAGACATAGAATACTACTTGAATCACTCCTTGTATTGCAAGTTTTTGGGGCTTAGGACTTCACTCCAGTTCCTGAAAGCATGAGCTCAGAGGACATGGGCACCAAAAGGAGAAATGGATATCACGCTGTTAGATAATAGCTATTTTATGGTCACTTTTATCTGTCTGACTGACTGTAATAGAGTTTTTGCTAGAGGCCCTTACTTTCATAACCAGGTGGGGATGTTTATCAAGCTGTGGCATGTTGGTTTTATACCATCAGAAGAATTGCCAAATCGTGTCCCGGTGTGGGTGCGCTTACCTCGCTTTCTGGTGGAATGTTGTCGTGAAGACACTCTACAAATGCTTGCGTCTCTGTTGGGAAGGCCAGTCGGTTCTTCAATGTCAATCCTTAGGAAAAAGGTAATGACTTATGCCTACATTTGTGTTGAAATTGATCTTAGCAAGCCAATACCTGATGCTATTGAAATGAGTGCGGGACCCTTTTCTTGGGTGAAACAATTAGATTATGAAACTCTTCCTTTCCGCTATCATCTTTGCCATGCTTATGGTCACTTGTAGCGATGGTGTCCCAAATCAAAAACCCTTGAATCTCAACGTACTCAACCAGCTCGCAATCCTCTTGGAACAGACAAAGGGAAGGGCCCGATTCCAGGTGAGGTGCCTGAAGCCGATGGTTTTATGCCAGTTAAAGGCCACTATAGAAATAGGGGCCAAAAATGGTCCTTGAAGGAAAGACAAGTAGATGACTTGCTTAATAGATTTGAAATACTGGATGACCTTAATTAGCAGGAGGTGAATCTAGGGTTGATGATTTTGGATCAGCAGATTGAGGGCCCAGCCCAGGAGGCCAATGTTTCAGGTGCTTTAATTGAACCACAGGATGCTAGAGATTGGCACATGGATATGGACCAGCAAATGATGATTTTAGAAGTTTTGACTTCCTCAGTTGTTCCCTCTAAAGAAGATGAAAATATGCCTCTTATGGGGAAATCTAGGGATTTAGGGGCAGCAAGGAGTTGTAAAACTTCTCCTCATTTGGGAATTTCGCAAAAGGACTTCAAGAAGGGAGGGGGGAGAAATCTGTCAAGCTTGGCAGAAAAAAGGACCTAGAAAAGATCAAACTAATGGGAAAGACTTTGGTGGAGTCGGGGTCTGTGAAGACTCTGGATGCTCACTTTCTAAATCCTCTAAAATGATTGTACTATCTTGGAATGTAAGGGGCTTGAACAACAGCCCTAGACAAAATGATGTTCACAACTTGATTAGAAGTCAAAGACCTGATATCCTTCTTCTGCAGGAGACTAAGCTTTCAGTTGAAGCTGTGTTCAGATTAGCACCTAAGTTGTGGAGGCAAGGTGACTATCAATGCATTGGGGCTCTCGAATCTTTAGGGGGATTAACTTGTCTTTGGAACCCACGAAAGATCAGTCTCATAGGATGGATGTCTTCTAAGTTTTCCATGATTATGATTGCTACCAGTTTTGAGATGGGGGAAGTCATTCTCCTCTCCAATATCTATGCCCCTACCGACTAGTAGGGTAAACACTCCTTATGGGACCATATCAGTTTCGTCCGTAGCTTGACTCCCTTCCAACCTTGGATTATGGATGGAGATTTTAACGCTATTCTTGAATTGACTAAAAAGCATGGTGGTACATCAAGGCTTGACCCCTCTGCTTTACTTATGTGCAATTATATTAAAGTTTTGAATTTAGTTGACATTAGGCCCAACAATGGACAGTTTACATGGAACAATTAGAGGACTGGGAAACACTTCATTGCTGAGAGACAAATTCATTTTTTGGATTCTGGTTATTGGGTCGGTGGTATGTGGTCTACAGGGTCTAAAATTTTGGACTGGAGAGGATCAGATCATTGGCCTATTAAGCCAAATAGTGTTTCAAAGTATCATCCTCGCTCTCCTTCCTTCAGATTCCAACTCATGTGGCTGGGAGATCAGTCACTGTTCAAGTGTGTGGCCAATTGGTGGAGGTAGGGTAGGCCTGCCCATGGTACGGCAATGTATATCTTTGCGAAATCACTACAGTTTGTGAAGTATAAGCTCAAACGGTGGAATCATCAATGCTTTGGGAATATTTTTCATGCTAAGGCTGTTGCATAGACTAAGCTTGATGGTATCACGAGAATAATAAGGGAGGAAGGATTGACCGAAGACTTACTTCAAGATGAAGCTCAGGCTGTGAAAGACCTGGAGGAATGCGAGCTACGAGAGGAAATGTTCTGGAAGCAAAAAGCACAGATAGAATGGCTCCAAGAAGGGGACAAAAATTCCTTTTTTTCTTTCATTCGTCCAAAGCTAGGAGGCATGGCAACTCTATTTCGGCCCTGGTCAATGAAAGGGGTGAGCAGCTTAACTCCTTTCCTGTAATGTCAGAGGAGGTGGTGCAATACTTCTCTACTCTTTTTAGGGAAGATGTGAATGGGGAATTACCGAAAGAAGCTCAGGTTCTCTTTTGTATTCCACCTCTGGTGACGTGTGAAATGAATGAGAATTTAATGAAGGATATCACACTTTGGGAGCTTGAGGAGACTATTACCCAGATGAAAAAAGGGAAAGCGGCTGGACTTGATGGCTTCCCGACTGAGTTCTACCAAAAATTTTGGGATATTATCAAACTAGATCTTTTAGCCGTTGTTCAAGAATCTCAACAGAATAAGCAAATGCTTAAGGCTTTAAATGCGACCTATATTGCCCTCATACCCAAATGCGAAGGTGCTAATAGGCTAAGTAAATTCTGCCCTATATCTCTTTGCAATGTTGTTTATAAAATTATATCTAAAATTATTGTAGATAGGTTTAAAAGAGGGCTAAGCATTGTGATCTCTGAAGAGCATAGTGGTTTTGTGGAGGGTAGGAAAATTTTGGATGGTATTGTTATAGCTGTTGAGTCCATTCACTCCATGGCCAGCTCCAAAAATAAGGTGATGTTTATTAAGTTGGATATGGCCAAGGCCTTTGATAGGGTCAAATGGTCATTCTTGCGGAAGGTTCTTAGTGCTTTTGGTTTTGTAGATGAATGGACTCAATGGGTCATGAGCTGCATTTCCTCAGTTTCCTTTTCGATGCTTATCAATGGGGAACATACGAAGTTATTTGGTGCCTCTAGGGGGTTGCGACAAGGAGATCCCCTATCTCCGTATCTCTTTCTTCTCCTCGCTGAAGGTTTGGGGAGGATGATCAAAAGGAACAGAGAGGATGGGCATATTCAAAGATGGTGATGGGGTGGTGAACTGTTGATGCAGTCTCACTTGCAGTTCGCTGATGACACTGCTCTGATGGGTATGGCCATAATGAGTGAAGCAGCTTATTTGCATAGGGTGTTGGATGTTTACTTAACAGCCTCAGGACAAAAGGTCAATGAAGACAAGTCATCCATCTTCTTCTTCAATACACTGGCCCCCATCTAACAACAAATTTCTCAGACCATGCATTTTTAGATTGGGACTCCCCCCTTGATTTACCTGGGTATTCCTATTTCAGCTGGCTGTATACCCAAAGAGTCCTGGCAAAATATTTTGGATAAATTTCGGGTGAAATTGAATCATTAGACTCACAGGTGGTTATCTTTTTCTGCCCATGTTCAACTTATTCAATCTATGGTGCAGGCTCTGTCCATTTACAGATGTATGCTTCAGGTTGCCCAGATGGGAATTGTTAAGGAGTTTGATTCGGTTGCTAGGCAATTTTTATGGGTTGGTACTTTGACGTCCTATAAATGGACCTTAGTTAGATGGGAGATTGCCTGTAGCCCCAAACAACATGGGGGGATCGGTCTAAGTCAGATCGACTTAAATGGAGTTGCTCTAGCAGCTAAGCTTTATTAGCATTGGTGCACTAAACAAGACAAGGCCTGGGCCAAAATTCTCTCCCAGAAGTACTACTCGAGGACCACTCAGAGTGATATTCCTCACTATCCCCTCATTGGGAAAGGCTCAGTGATATGAGGTACTCTCAAAAAAGGGGCTGCTCTTATTAAGAAAGGCTTATTCTAGATTTGTAAGTGGGGATCCAGGGCTCTTTTTTGGACTGACTCTTGGGATAGTAATCCTCCCATTATTTCACAGTTCCCTAATTTGTCAAACCTTTATCAGAGATTCCTTGACACTAGTTGGTCTCGAGTGAGTGAATTTAAATCATATATTTCATGCGGGCAGCTGGAGGTGGCATGATGGAAAGCTCTTAAGGCTTGGCCAGTTATTGGGACGCAGGAAGAGCAGGATGAGCTATTGAGTCTCCTTTCCAGGCGTCGTTGTAGCTTCCTCTAGGAGGAAGATGAGCTTGCTTGGTCTCCCAATTGTAAGGGAGTTTACACAGTTGCCTCTGGATATCAGGCCTTACTATTTTAGAGATTGGGCAGGGGGAAGTACAATGGTGGAGACAAGTCTGGAATAAATTCTCATGGCCAAAATGCAATTGGTTTGTTTGGTTATTGTTGACCATTTTGCCCAATAGGGCAAAAAATTGATCAACTTCTTCCCCTGTTGTTTAAAGGCCAATTCATTTTTTGATTTTTGCACAAGTCCAAAAGTTTTTACGAACTCTGTAGGTGCTTGGTTCAATCTTCAGGTCCTTCAAAGCTTTGGTTCAATCAGCTAAGTTCAATGCGGAGTTAAATCGACAGTTCAACCAACTTGGTTCAAGCCAATTGGTTCATCTCTTGTTTCATTGCTTGTTTCAAACAAAGGTTCACCAGCGCGTTCAACCAATTGGTTCATTCAGTTGGTTCAACACACTAATTTGAAGCTTAGGTTCAACGACTTTGGTTCAACACAGTCTAATGTTCAAGGTTTATCGGCAAAGTTCAAGGCCAAGGTTCAATGTTGGTTCAACCATTTGATTCATCAGCACACAGCGTTGAACCATTTTTGGTTCAACAAATCAGTTCAAAGGTTTGGTTTAATAGGCTCAGCGCGCAATGGTTGAACTGTTGAACCGATTGAACTGTTGAACCATTTTTGGTTCAATGGGTTAGTTCAACGCCTCTAGTTCAACGTGCAGGATCAAAAAGGAAAAGCCTGAAGGTATTTTCTGAGGACGTTGACGTCCCAAAAGCTGTCAAATATAAGGAAGCAAATTAGTCGTTGGTTTTAAAAGTGATGATGGCCGCATGAACGCCAAATTTCATACAATGAAAGAGCCATTTGCTTTCAAACCAAAGGAGCGCTAACCATGGAAAAGGCCCAGTAATGCGGTGACCCGCCAAAAGATAGCCTGAGGGCTGAAAGAGCCAGAAAGAGATAAGATAGGAAAAGGACAAAGTGCCAAACATGGAGCAAATAGGTCATCCAAGTGGCGAAGGGATGCGTCAGTTTAAGAAATAACTCCAGCATGTGACATAGTCCCTGCAAATTGACCATGAGAAGGCGTGAATAGCCAATCGTGCACCCCCTTTTCTCCATTTCATAATTGTGAGCAGACAAGTTGCGTAGGTGCCTTCAAGGAGCAGTCTCGGTCAATGAGAAAATAGCACGGCCATGTCAAGAAAGTGCCTGAAGTCAAAGCCAGGGCCGAGATAGCATTAATATTTTGAACGGCTTGCTCTTCCCAATGCTCGCAAGGCACATGGGTCACTTGTAAAAGGGTGCCAAAAGGCCTCCTTTCTTCTCTTGTATATTCAAGACTTGTCATTTTGAGAATTATCTTCCACATTTGTAAGGCATAGCCCTGGCAAAATTTCACCTGAATCAATAAAACGCAGTTTTACCTCTATCTTGGATAAATATTTCTGAGTATGTTTATAGTGTTAGTTTGTGTTTAGTCATTGTTTCTTGATGCTTTCACAGGTTCGACACCAACATACCTGTTGTCTATAAGGTGCCATTTCTACAGCTGACAAGGAGAGTTGTATTTGGAAGTGCAAAATAAAAGAAATTACTACATAAGTGTGCATCTCACAGCACCTTTGGTGATCTCTATTTTTTGTATTCTCCATTAGAGCCTCCCTGCCATGTTTCTTGTAGCCTAGTCCTTTTGCCAAGTCTGAAGTGTATGTGTGCATTTGTCTGATTTAAGTGTGAATGTGAGAAGGTCACTTTATTTTGGTGCATCGCCTCTTTTAGAGTAGGTTTGTTTCATGCAATCTTTCTCCCTTTTCATCCCCCCCATTATATATCTATATTTGTGTGTGTGTGTGTGTTAGCACTTACTGGAACAAACATGATGCATCAAAGGGAGCTAGCCCTTATCTAGAGACTCTCCCCTCCAGCTTTGCCGGTCCCACAGGCGAGAGGGGAGTTTCCATTGTTACGTGTGGAAGGCAGGAGCTCAACCTCCTGCCCACGAGTGGAATCCACTGCGTCAATAGTTTTTGGCATGCCTAGTGGGACTCTAGTTTTACAGCTCAGTAAGTTTTCAAGATTGATGCTGGTCATGTTACAGTAAATCAAAGATTTTCAGCATCTGGCAACTCCACTGGTAAGAGCTTCAGTTTTCCAATCCAAGACTAGTTTTAACTTCTTATTTCTAAGATCACCACACGGTCTGCTTTTAAGGGTGTTCCTTTCAATTTCATTGAGTTACCTTTGAACTCAACAAAAAGACTGAGGTTTGGGAAGACCCGTCCTTACTCAACAAGCCACCCTCCCAAACTTGTTGTAAGGGATGCATACGCAACAGAGCTGCAGTTACGTCCCATCCCAGCTATGGCATTACCCTTTGCAGCCTTTCGTGGTGGAAGCCCCTTGAATCTCTCATAATATGACCTAATCCCAAGAGCATCCCTAAAAATGTGCCTTCTTTCGATGGAGAGGGGCCCATTACAGTCGTCGAGCACATCAAGAATATTTCTAACCTCGTTAATATTCATAATGTCACAGAGGAAAATGTCACAGTCAGATTGCTGGCTTTGTCTCTTAAAGGCAAGGCTCTTGACTGGTACGGGACTTTGCTTGTGAATTCAATCTATTCTTGGAATGAACTGGGTATTCAATTAATAGACCATTTTGGGGAAAAGAGCGATAACCTCTCACTTGCTAAGCAACTGACGACCATAAAGAGAGCCCCACATGAATATATGTAGGAATTCAACACGCGATTTCAAAAGACTTGGGATAGAATCTCCATTCTAGTAAGACCAACTGCTAACTATGCTTTCCTATATTATTTGAAGGCATTAAATAGTGATGTTGCAGTAATGATACAATCCATGGGAGGGCATGTGTTGCCTGCTACCTATGACATAGCCATAGCAGTCAAAAATTGCTTAATACAGGCTGGGAAAATAGCCCCTAGACCCCACATGCCAATTTTCCCAGAAATGCCACCTCCAATTTAGGCCCCTGTTCCCACATTAACCCCTCTACCTAGCATAGAGAAACCTGTTGCTGCTCCATCCAATGAGTTTCATGAAGTTAAGAGTCTGTTGCAGAATATGTCAAATGAACTTGTGGCTATTCAAAGGCAACAAGCTCAAAACAATAGACCGAATCAGGGATACCAACATCATGGTCAAGCACCTAGACCCACTTTCCAAAACTACAATCAAGGAAAGGGTCAGCTTACTCAGACCAGACCATTTCAAGGAGACAACCCATGCCCCCTTCATCATCTAAGGCCATGGTGCCCGTTCAGAACAACCTGGTACAAGAACAACCAAGTTGTTCGACCATGGGATATGGTCATGAACAAGCTATTTATACAAATGAGATGACAGGTTATTACCCAAATGCAGACTACCAAGCAGCCGCTCATTCCAAGATCTTTGAGGCTCCAATGCAGCCCCGGACAAGTAGCAATCAGGCCCAGCCTGATTCTACCCTCATGAATCATTTGGAAGGGGAATTTTATTCAATGAATTATGTGGGCGCTATAGACAATCTAGCTGATTGTGTTGTAGCCAATACAAGATTTAAGAGAAGAGCAATGGGAGAAGCCCAAGAAACTACCCAACTAACATTTACACCTTCTCTGTCACACTCAAATTAGAAGGCCCCAAACTTTAGACCGTTGTTGTACCTTCAGCCCCTCAACCTGCACCTCAAGTTGGAATCATCCCCAAAGAAAGCTCGAAAGGAGGTAGTCCTCAAGTCAATATAGTGGACCAGATGAAGAAGCTGCATATGAACATCTCTTATGGGATTCATTGTCTCTACCAGGACATAAGGATATGCTACAAAGGGAATTGCATGAGCTGGACTGACAAGTTGTCCCAGCAAGGACCGATAAGGTCTTTATGACGAATGGGCAACCTTCCACCTCAAGCCAAGTCAAGAAAGAAGAGAAAATTTCCCCTTTCTATGTGTCCCTGATTATAGGTGATTTCTTGGTGTACAACTGCATCATTGAAAGTGGGGCTAGTACCTCAATGATGCCCAAGTGCATAACTGACAAGATGGGACTGAAATATGAGGAGATGAATAAGGGATTCCTGCAGCTGGATGGGACACCTACAGAAATAGTTGGGATATTGAAAGGTTTAAGCTTGACATTACATGCTTGCCCAACCTTCTCAATTCCCCATGATATAGTAGTGGCAAATGTTCCTCGTTATTTTGAAAGCTGTCTAGCCAAGGACTTCACATCAAAGATAGGTGGCTATCTAGCAGCAAATTGGTCTTATCTGGTTTTTAGAACTAAGTATGGGACCAAAGTAAAAATTGAGTCTAAGCCATTCTACAAGGACCATTAGAACCGTATTCGCTTAAAGTAACGAAGGTCAGCTACACTATTATCGACCCAGAAGAGTCTCAAACAGACCAGTCTCCATTCTCTGCTCTTGAAGATGTCGTAGACCTACTCTTGGATGAGTGGGGAAGCGATAACTTCGAGCATGATCCTTACAAGTTCATAGAGGAGGCAGGCCTTGGAGTCTACTACATGCATGAAGAGGGTGCCTTCATACCAAATATAATGAAGGCAAGCCAAGAAGACCTAGGTTTATGGCAATTGTATTTTGATGGTTTCAGAAATAGGCTAGGAGCTGGTGGTGGAGCGATGTTAATCTCCCCTTCAAAGGAGAAATACTTCTCAGCCTTTCATTTCCAATTCTATTGCACAAGCAATGTGGCAGAATATGAGTCCCTTATCCATGGTCTGGAGTGGGCAAGAAAAAGAGGGATCAAGGAGTTGCAAGTTTTGGGAGATAGTGAACTGGTTGTAAATTAGGTGAAAGGCTAGAATCTGACAAAAAACTCCTTGCTAAAGTCTTACAAGCGTATAATCTGGGACATGATGGAATATTTCCTCGCTTTCAGTATCACCTCCATTCCCAGAGAGCAGAACAAACAAGTGGATAGGCTGGCAGCAATTGGTGCCCAGTTTGATGTTTCTGGGGAGATAGGCCAAGACTGTGGTTCATGCTACTTGAAGGTGGTAGTTCAGCCCTCTTTCCCCGACAACATTACAAACTAGAAGGTTTTCAAGAATGACCAGTAAATAGCTTTCTTCTTGTAGGAAGAAGCTGAGTTTGCAACAAAGAACCAGACAAAGATGTAACAACAATATGGCAACTAGATTGTTTAATTAAATAACAATAAGCTCCTTAAAGGTTTGGTCACTCTTGAGAGCATCTTCAATGGAGATGACCAACTGAGAAACAACAAGGCCTACATCACAACTAAGGAGGAGAATTATGAAAGGGTTGAGATCTTCAAAGACAAGCTGCTTGCGCTTGGAAAAGTCTGCACATTTCAAGAAAGGCAGGCTTTCATTTTGTTGTGTCAGGAATTTGCTAATATTTTTGCATGGGATTATAGTGATTTGAAGGGTTTCGACCCAAGACTCGCCCATCACACCATTGAATTAGAAGAAGGCGCAAGGCTAGTCACGCAAAAGCAAAGACTTGTCAACCCGATGATTGAGCCTCTCATGCAAAGGGAACTGGCCAAATTGATTGAGTTCAAGATTATATTTCCAATCAAACATTCCTCTTGGCTGGCCAATCTTGTTCTTATTCGAAAGAAGAATGGGGAGATCAGACTATGTGTCGATTTCAGGGATGTTAATAAAGTCTCTTTAAAAGACCATTATCCCCTCCTGAGCACGAAGCAGATCCTTCAAAAGGTGACCGATAGTGAACATTTCTCACTCCTGGATGGATATTCAGGGTATAATCAGATTCTAGTGCAAGGTTGCGACCAACACAAAACAACCTTCACCACTAAATGGAAAACGTTCGCCTACAAGAAGATGCCATTCGGGCTGGCTAATGCTGGTGCTACCTTTCATCGTGCCATGGACATGGATTTTGGAGGCTTGATAAACAATAATGTGCTGGTATACCTCAATGATGTGATGATATTCTCCAAAGAAGTGAGCCAACACATGAAACACCTCAGGCAGATTTTTGAAAGGTGTAGGGAGTGTGGCATCTCTCTTAACCCAAAGAAATGCATGTTTTCTATTCATGAGGGGAAACTCCTTGGCCACATCATGTCTAAGGAGGGATTATGTATTGAACCTAAGAGAGTTCGTTCCATCCTGGAGATGTCCCTGCCTAGTCACAAGAAAGGCCAGCAGAGTTTCTTTGGCAGAATAAATTTCATTTGGAGATTCATTTTGAATTTTGCAAAAATAGTCAAGCCTCTAATGTACATGCTGAAGAAGGGTGAGGAGTTTAAGTGGACAACAAAAAGGCAAGATAGCTTTTTAGCCATCAAGTAGGCCATAATCTAGGCTCCTACTTTGATCAGCCCCGACTTCAATAAAGACTTCAACCTCTACACTTTCGGCAATGAAGAGGTAATCTCCACCGTGCTTACTCAAGCAAATGATGATGACCTTGAGCAACCACTTGCATTTTTTAGCCAAGGGTTAGAGGATTTCGAAGTCAGATATATGTATGTAGAGAATCAAGTCTTGGCAGTACTACGGAGCTTAAAGAAATTCAGGCATATGTTGTCCAATAGCAGGATTCACCTGATGGTTCCACATCCTGGCATCAAGGATTTCCTAACCAACTGAGACCTAAATGAGAAAAGAGCATGGTGGATTACCAGGGTAATGGAGTATGATATAGACATCACGATCACCAAGATGGTGAGGGGAAGAGGACTTCAAGCAGAAAGGGGAAGATAACTTACTAATCCATGATGCAGCTATAATAGAGGAACTAGCTATCATAAAGGACTGGACATCAGACCTGAGGCATTTCCTTCTCATTGGTGAGTGCCTGCAGGGTCTTGACAGGACCAGAAGAAGGTACTTCAGGGTCCAGTCTCTCCCTTATGTTCTAGTTGATGGAGTATTATTTAGGAAGGATCTCTCAGGAGTCTTTCTAAGGTGCATAGACCCAAACCAGGCTGAAGGTGTTGTCTGAGTTGCACGATGGGCCAGTAGGTGGTCATTTCACTCCTAGAACTACTGCAATGAAGATAATGAGAGCCGGCTATTTTTGGCCCACTCTTTTTAGGGATACCCATGCCTAGGTAAGAAAGTGTTAGAAGTGTGCACTTTTTGAGGGGAAGCAACGGTTAGCTGCCATGCCTCTACAGCCTATTGAGGTGGAGCAACCATTCATGAAGTGGGGCCTGGACTTCATAGGGATGATTAATCCTCCCTCTAGTGCTAGACACAAGTGGGTCCTAACTGCCATGGATTATTTAACAAGGTGGGTGGAGGCTGTTGCTCTGAAGGAGGCAAATGAAAGTGTGGTCTTAGAGTTTTATGAGGACCTGGTGACAAGATTTGGGGTCCCAACCACCATAATATCAGATAACGCCTTGGCTTTTTTGGGAACTAAAACAAGTGAATGGGCACTAAGGTATGGTATATATCTCAACACTTCATCTAATTATTACACATAGGGGAATGGGTTGGCTGAGTCCACCGACAAAAACTTGATCAGGATCATCAAGAGGACCATGGAAGAAAATTAGAAGACTTGACATGCCAAGCTGAAAATAGCTCTGTGGGTCGATCGAATCACTCTAAAGAGAGAAATCGAAAATTCTCTATATATGCTCATATATGGAAGGGAAGCTAGGATCCCCATCTCTCTTGAATTGCCAGCATTGGACCTCGCTCCCCAACTACAATTAGAGGAAGGGAGTAGCATGGAGGTCAGGCTATGTGAGCTGATGGAGCTCAAAGAGACAAGGGACCAGGCTATGGCTTCCATGATTAGTCATCAACAACAAGTAAAGAGACACTTCGACAAGAAGTCTTCACCAAACGATTTCTCTGAAGGAGATATTGTATTGAAATGGGATGAGGATCGAGCTAAGCCTGGGAAACATGCAAAGTTTAACGCCCTTTGGAGTGGCCCGTACATAATAACTCAATGCAAGTAGCATAATGCCTTCCAACTCTCCAAGTTGGATGGTGAAGAACTGCATATCCCAGTTAATGGGATACATCTGAAGCACTGCCACTGAGTCTCCTTTCCATCTGTATTTATTTCCCTATTTTCCCTAAGTGTTGTTGCATAAGTAGTTTTCTTAGCTTTGTGTGTATTTTATTTTCCTTGGAGGTAAATCTTCATGAATTGATTCTAAAATTATCAAAGCTTTGTTGTTTTAAAGTTACAATCTGACTCCGTGCCCAGTGGATTTTTAAGGCAACTAGCTTCTAAGCATGGGAGGCATGCTTCCCCTGGGAGGCACCAATCTGTTAACCATTTTGCCCAATAGGGCAAAAAATCGATCAACTTCTTCCCTTGCTGTATAAAGGCCAATTCATTTTTTCATTTTTACACAAGTCCAAAAGTTTCTACGGACTCTGCAGGTGCTTGGTTCAATCTTCAAGTCCTTCAAAGCTTTGGTTCAATCAACTAAGTTCAATGCGGAGTTAAATTGGCAGTTCAACCATTTTGGTTCAAGCCAATTGGTTCATCGCTTGCTTCATCACTTGTTTCAGACAAAGGTTCACTAGCGGGTTCAACTAATTGGTTCACTCGGTTGGTTCAATGCACTGGTTTGAAGCTTAGGTTCAACAGCTTCAGTTCAACACGTGTGCAACGTTCAAGGTTTATCAACAAAGTTCAAGGCCAAGGTTCAACATTGGTTCAACCATTTGGTTCATCGGTGCGCAACGTTGAACCATTTTTGGTTCAATGAATCAGTTCAAAGGTTTGGTTCAATGGGCTCAGTGTGCAATGGTTGAACCATTTTTGGATCAATAGGTTAGTTCAACGCCTCCAGTTCAATGTGGAGGATCGAAAAGGAAAATCCCGAAGGTATATGTCGAGGACGATGACGTCTCAAAAGCCATCAAATATAAGGAAGCGAATTAGCCATTGGTTTTCAAAGTGATGACGGCTGCGTGAAAGCCAAATTTCATACAATGAAAGAGTTGTTTGCTTTCAAACCAAATGAGCGCTAACCATGGAAAAGGCCCAGCAATGTAGCGACCCGCCAGAAGATAGTCTGAGGGTCGAAAGAGCTAGAAAGAGACAAGATAGGAAAAGGACAAAGTGCCAAACATGGAGCAAACAGGCCATCCAAGTGGTGAAGGGAGGCACCGATTCAAGAAATAACTCCAGCAAGTGACATAGTGCCTGCAAATTGACCATGAAAAGGCGTGAATAACTAACCGTGCACCCCCTTTTCTCCATTTCATAATTATGAGAAGACAAGTTGTGTAGGTGCCTTCAAGGAGCAGTCTCGATCAATGAGGAAACAACATAGCCATGTCAAGAAAGCACTTGAAGTCAAGCCAGGGCCGAGGTAACATTAATATTTTAAACGGCTTGCTCTTCCCAATGCTCGCAAGGCACATGGGCCACTCATAAAAAGGGCACCTAAAGGCCTCCTTTCTTCTCCTATATATTCAAGACTTGTCATTTTGAGAATTATCTTCCACATTTGTAAGGCGTAGCCCTGACAAAATTTCACCTGAATCAATAAAATGCAGTTTTACCTCTATCTTGGATAGATATTTTTGAGTATGTCTCGAGTGTTAGTTTGTGTTTAGTCATTGTTTATTGATGCTTTCACAGGTTCGACACCAACATACATGTTGTCTACAAGGTGCCATTTCTGCAGCTGACAAGGAGAGTTGTATTTGGAAGTGCGAAAATAGAAGAAATTACTACATAAGTGTGCATCTCACAGCACCTTTGGTGATCTCTATTTGTTATATTCTCCATTAGAGCCTCCCTGCCATGTTTCTTGCAGCCTGGTCCTTCTGCCAAGTCTGAAGTGTATGTGTGCATTTGTCTGATTTAAGTGTGAACGTGAGAAGGTCACTTTATTTTGGTGCATCACCTCTTTTAGAGTAGGTTTGTTTCCTACAATCTTTCTCCCTTTTCATCCCCCCATTATATATATATATATATATATATATATATATATATATATATATATATATATATATATATATATATTGTGTGTGTGTGTGTTAGCACTTACTGGAATGAACATGATGCATCAAATGGAGCTAGCCCTTATCTAGAGACTCTCCCCTCCAGCTTCGTCAGTCCCACAGGTGAGAGGGGAGTTTCCATTGTTGCGTGTGGAAGGCAAGAGCTCAACCTCCTACCCACAGGTGCAATCCACTATGTCAATAGTTATTAGCTTGGAATAGGTGCTTGACTTGGGACAATCTATAAAAAAGAGGCTTCAAAGGCCCTTCAATTTGTGTTATGTGCAGGGTGGTTGAGGAGGATTCCACTCACCTATTTTTTTGTTGCTCCTTTGCTTTGCAACTTTGGCACTATTGGTGGGATGTTTGGCAGAGCCCCTATTTTCATGCGTCATCATTGGTCGACTTTTGGAATGGCATGGGAGAACCCCCCTCAAGGATGCCTTTATTATAGGATGTATGGTTAGGGGGCCCATCTTTTTACTATGGCAGCTCTGGCTCGAGAGAAATAGGCAGATATTCTGGGATGTGAAGATCATGGTGCAACAAGTCTGGCAAAAATTCATGGGGATGATTCAGGAGATTGTGTAGGCCAAGAGTGAGGTTTGCCTTCCTTTAACCAAACAGGACACTGAGGTGGTGGCGCGACTTGGATTTCAGTGACTCTTAGTTAATTCGACTTATGTCAGGAGAGGTCGGTAGGTCAAGGAAAAGATTCATAGGGTCAGACAGTGGCAGCACCCTCCCAATGGGATTCTCAAGATCAATATAGACGGTTCCTCCAGAGGCAATCCTAGGCCCGTGAGTACTGGTGGGATAGGCAGGGACTCTGAAGGTATAGTGATTTTCCTCTTTGCGGTCCCTAAGGGGACACAAACCAACATGATGGAAGGCCAGGGTATTCTTTATGCCCTTGAGAAGGCTCAGGCTTTGGGTTGGCATAGGATCATTTGCGAATCAGATTCCCTAGTCTTGATCAACCTACTTGTTAAGAGGAAAGTGTTGGATGTCAATTGGCAATTGGCTTTGATTGTGCAATAGATTTTGAGGGTTAGCTCACTCATGGATATAGTTATGTTTGTTCATATTCCGCGTGAATGGAATAGGGTAGTGGATTGTTTGGAAAAATGGGTGTCTGGGCATTTAAATGGAGGAAATACTGAGGATTGGGAGTCTCTCTCCCCGGTGCTTCACTTTGATTTGGAAAGAATTTTGGAGGAAGATATGGAGGTTTATACTAATGCTTAGTTGGGAACGTGCCTAGTTTTTCTACGTTTGTTGCTTTCCTTTGGGGGTTTGTGTCCCCCGTTCTTCTTGTAATGCTCTTCTTTGTTTTTCAATAAAAAATTTTCCCTTTAAAAAAAAAAAACTTAGTTCCTTTCTTAGGTGACTGTTCTCACATGGTTATGGTTTTGGTCCCATGGACACCTTAAGACTCAATATAACCACCCATTTAGCTACAAGCTTATGCATATGACCCAATACACCTATATACAAATAATTATTCTACATAATATGAATTATAAATAGACAGACTAATGATATACACATATTATATCAAGGGCCACTATATATCTAAGTCAAAAGCTACACGTGATCTTAATAATCGTTATACATTCTTGACCAAAAATTATTTTGACAATTTTAAAATATAAAGGATTCATTTACCTAATACTCCTTCATAATTTTACCCCTACCCAAATAGGTTTTCAAATTTGACATGTCCAAACCATACATTTTTTCATACATAAGTTATCAAGACAAAATAGTCTTTTGTATCATGGTTCGCATAATAGTATTCAATAGTATAGAAATTGATATAAAATATTAAAGCTTCTTTAAATTTAAAACCACTAAGACCATGACATTATTCTAGTCAAAATTTATACAAATGGTCACATACTCCAATGCATAAACACATGTAACTATGCATAGATACCTTGCTCTATCTAGATATATGCATAGACATATGATACAAAACTCTATATAAGTTACAAAAAATCATAACGAAATATATGTGTCAGATTCAATTCATATATAGAAAAATATGCCTAATGTCATGCTTGTGATATACCATGACAGATTGAATGACAACTTTTCTTTTGACACATGCCATGGTATAATGATATAAACTTTATTTATTTATTTACATGGTATTTATAAAAATTATGGCTCACATGTACTAAATAATGGTCAGAAATATGTGCAAAATAATAAATTTATGTGCAATTAATAAAAATTATAAGTTGATTTGTAAACATTAATATTTAAACAATAAAAACTATCATTAAAGTAATGTCATTACATAATAATAATGATATATACTTGATTATTATTGTAAAACTAACGATATTGACATCAATGTTTAAGAGGGGCAATCCAAATTAGTTTATAAACTAATGATGTCAACGTGGTTCTCACTTATATATGTTTATAAACTAATATTGATGTCATTATTATTCTTGGATGAATCCTAAATTAAACTAATAATGATGTCATTATAAACTAATGGACCAAATGGTTTGCAGTACGCTACCTTAAGATACAATGGTTAAAACTTTCCCCAAACATTACCACATATAAAGGTATACACAACGACTTGTTCCTACATCCCATTTACTAAGGGCTTAACATACAACAATGCCACAATTGTCTATTTGATATGTAAAAAAAATACTCACTTTCTAGTGGCACCATTTGCTAAGTTTTTCAGCCTAGATAATAAACTTCAGTGACTCCCATACACATCATAAATTGAAAACTAAATGTGCAGTGACTTGATTTCTTGTATAATCTAAGAATTCAATATTGCAACCTTATAGACAAGTACAATGACTCAATAATAACTTAAAAATCATGCTTATTCAATGACACCTGCTGAATTCTATATAAATACTATGACTGGAATATACAGTACGCCATTTATATGCAATAAGGGATGAATTCAAGATGTGTGTGTGTGTGTGTGTATAATGCCACTAATATCAACACAATGACTTCCTGACAATTCTAGGCCTGCATTAAAAAATGTATATTGAATTAATCATCATTACAGTGAATAGTAACAAGACTCTATATTAATAGAATGATTCACTTTGAAATAGTGAAAGGTGGATTGACCAAGAGGCTAGGAATTAATGAACATTGCTTCATTAATCAAAATATAGTGATACCCTACTAAAATTCCCATATTTAGAATTATAGTTTAGTCTCAAAACATAGATAGGTTGACATCTTACTGAATATTGAATAACCATAGTTATTGAATATTGTCGACACTATATACATGCAAGTTTATATCTATAATTCAATAATTTATCAATAATGTTTTATAGTTAACATAAAAATTACTATATTTATTATAACTATTGTAAATGCATCCATTTAAGACAGTTCTAATCAACAAATATTGTTTATCAATAATGTTTTATAAATAGAATCCCACAATATTCTTCTATATCAAAAGCAACGACCTTAATGACTAAGTTAGGTTGGCCGAGAATATAGTTAAGTGACACAACTAAAAGGGAATAACAATATAATTATTATTTTAATTTTATTTTATAGATTAAAGTCCCTTACAATTTCAAAGAGGCACTAAGTTAGATGTCACTAATCTTCTACAATTTTCCGTGATCAAACATAAAATTGAAAGCACTACTTCTTGGCAAAAAGAACTATAATTTTCCTCTTTGCTTCTTATGTGTTTTCTTTCCTATACTACGCCTCCTTTTCCACCATCTCAAACTCCACTTTTCTCTAACTGGTAGATCTCTTATCATTCTCTTTCTCCTCTTTTCTTAATTTTCCTTATAAAAAAATAAGTGGTCTTTTGCTTTAAAGATTTTTCATTGCTTTCTTTATTTTAATTATTTTTCTAATATATATGATTCTTTTTTATTTTATACTTTTAGTCTTTACCTTTCCTTTTATTTTTTATTGTCTTTTTCTTATTTTCTCCATTTTTTTAATTTTTTTTAACACAAAATAGAGAAAGTCCATAATTTTATTAAATTAATTAACATCTACAAATATTATAACAATTTAAATGATAATTTCATAAATTACTATTAATCCAAATTTAAATCTACTTTTGCTAATAATATTTTCACTAGCTTAAATGATAAAACGTAACAATTCAATACGCTGTTCAATTATGTTGGTAAATCACAAAAAGCAACACTCCAAAGTAAGTAAAAATAAATACCCCGTGTGCAAACTATTTTTTTAATGCATTCTACCATGTGTTATTTATTGTGGTGTGTGTAGCTTTCTCGTTAGTTCTCTATCAGTCTCTGGCATCTCCATCTACGTCACCCTCTCCAATGATGCTCTCCCTTCAACACACTTTAAGGAATGAGTTCTCCTGCATCAACCTCACAACATACAGGTAGTTAGATCATATCCACATAATAAACATATAACATAAAATATAGATGAAATGATAATTCAACATGATCATAAAGTAAATATATACTTACAACTAACTCATAGCATTGTGATCATATAATCTAAGCAATATCCTATTATCCCATAACAATATATATATATATATATATATATATATATATATATATATATATATATATATATATATATCTCACAACTTAGTTTTAAATAGTTAAATCTAAATTTGTGAACTATAAATATTCACAAATAATTTAGTAAATTTGGTTGACAAGAAATCAGGATGTAACATGCTTCCCCCTAAATCTAGTCATCATTCCTGATGACTCTTATTCAAACATAAATTGTGAATTAAAAATATTATTTAGCAAAGCAATAACATGGTATACAATATCAAATTAAATAAATAAATAAAAATTTCCTGTAAAACTTATTGTAATTCTTTCAAGTTGTACTATTCTTAGAGTATTGGTCCCATAAAACCCTACTTTATGACATCTCCCTATTATATAACCATGGTTACAAGTATTACTTACTTTGATTAGTTCTATCATGACCACCTCGAGGTCCAGAACCATCAAGATAAGCCTATATATTATATGAATGACCACTTTTGTGACTTTGAAGGGTCCCACATATCTCAGTGAAAGTTTATCTACCTTCTAAAAGTTCACGAGATTATCATAAAATATAAAACAAATGACTAGGGAGAGTTCCACAAAACCTTTCAGCACCTCTACACATCTCTTTAACTCAAAGAATGTATTTTTCATTTGGGAGAAAAGTATTTAAAAAATCCAGTAAGAATGATATGTACAAGTTAATAATATCTCCACTTTGAGTAGCTTTTCATAAGTATAACATGTCAATATTGTCACTACTCTACAAAGCTCCTAACAAGTATGATAATGAATATGAATTAGAAATATTACATTTTTAATGTATACAATATTAATGAATAAGCGTTCTATCGTATACATATGTATAGTCATACGACTGAATTTGAAAAATTCATCTGTCAATCATATGGATTCGACAAGTCTATATGTTGAATCCAAACTTAGTAACTATTGAATCAATGTGATACTAAGTAGGATCCACTCTTATCGCTTAGTATTCACATTCCTAATTCACTCCACTTTCTTAGGTCTTCACAACCCAATGATTTCCAAAATGTGCACATGGTTCAATGAGTCATAATTTTATACTATCAGATCATAGAAAGCAATACTATATACTTACATAATTTCAAATATACCAACATACAAGAAAAAAATCATACAATTATTTCATAATTATATTAAGTTGTCACTGGCTAAACATAACTAATATTGTATTTCTCAGCGTAATTTATAGTGTTATATTCGTAGTTAAGAAGAAAAAATGTTAAAATTAACATAACATACAAAGGCTGAGGATCACACCATCCTTACAACTTTATAAAGGAACAAGTGAAACATTGTCTCCCTGCTTGCTAGACTAGCACACAAGTTACAAATTTATCTCAACCCTTAAATTGACAAGATGTTTCGCACATCCTATACCCTACTTGCTTTTGATAAAAGGTACCAAAAATAACTTTTCAAACGACATGCTTATGAAAAAAGAGAATAATATCAATCTATTCAATGGTAAATAATAACATATTATTTATAATCAACTTATAATTCTTAATCTAGAATTTAATATATATTTCAAGGTTTGTCACTCCACAAGGTTTAGAATCACAAGTTAGATAAATTAGTGTCCCTAAAGAGTCACAAGTGAAAAGTATAGAACTATCATCTCAGAAACTCCTACATACCCTCACAAGGTAAAAAGAAAACATCATAAATCAATGTTGCCAAAATACTACCTACTTACTAAATCTATAAGTATAGTATCAAAATCTATTTCCTCAACTGGGAGAGAAATATACTAACCACAAAGATGTATCAATTCATCCAATCCTACAACTTCTCTCTCAACAAGAATTTGAAACATTCTCCCATAAAATTCAAGGGGATAAGGCTAAACAACATTTCAAAAACAAGTTCCCGTTTAAGAGAACATTAAATCAACATCATGAAAATAAGATTCATATTAGGGATTATAATGATGTCAAAGGAGATTAAGAGAATAACTACTCACCTCTAAGCTAACTAAGAGAGATGACACTCATTCCTAAACCACATAATTTAAGGGCGCCAATCCTTAAACAAACTCTTAATACAAATGAATTCTTAAGCAAGCTAGCAATACTCTACTACCAAAAAAATTTCACTGCACTAGGTGGTACCAATTACAAATGGTCTTATAATATTTTCCATTTTTAGGATTAACGAACATAAGACACAAAAACTAAAACACATATATTTAAGTGAGAAACATCCCGTGCTTATAAATCACTCACAACATGAAACACAAATGGTGAAGGTGACTTGATTATAAAGAAGGATGTAATTATACTCAAGGTGTTCAATCTTAAGTAATCAAACTTTGGTAGAAATCTCTTATTCATAACTCATGAACTATGCTATGTACTCATACTCAAATCTTGTATACAACCATCACCATTGGGACACTCGATAAACCAACCCCTTAACAACTCAAAAGGGTACGAGTGCTCCTATGGGCACACACTCAATGTTTTCCAACTATATTTCATGAATGTCTCAAAATTCTAATCATGGTGTAACATGGTTCTGCATTGAGGCATCACAAATCTAAAATATCAGTGCTATACTTCATGTCACTAGGTTCACATTGGTGAATAAAAAGATAGAAAAATGCTAATGGAATTATTAGGTCCTAGAGTTTGAGCCACATCTCTGATACCACATGTAATAACCCTGTTGGATTAGACATAAAAAAACATGATTGTTTTAAAAGTTAAAGATATATATCATAAATAAATTACACCACGAGAATCTACGAAGACCATATGAAATACTCAAAGTGTGATGATAGTAAATAAGCATAATACATCACATATCACAGATCTCTAATATCATGAGAACACATCATAATGCAAATATAGAAAGCAATTATATTAACTCAACCACAGTTGATACAAGTCTAAAACCACCACTGTCCATATACATTAATAAGTATTTAAACTCTCATGACAATATTCAATAATAAGTACAATATAATACAATGTACATATAAGATACATGGTTTTTTCAGAGCATAGTTCTTGAACTCAAGTATTTGTGCCAATATTAAGTGTCGTCTCAATAAGTAGTACTATTGTGGGAGGGAGAGCATCATTCGAGTATTATTTCACACCAACCATGCACCAATGATCCCCTGCACTAATCTCATCAGAAAATAGCCATCCCTTCATGAATGAGTAGATAGTGATGATGCAAAAATCTAAAGAGATAAATAAGTACCCTTGTACTATATGATTTATAAACTAAACATGCAGTCTATAATAGAAAATTATTTTATTACAAGATATCACATAAATATATAAATCATATTCATGAAATGATACTGTCTCACTAAACATACTTTGGCCTAATTTTTTATGAATAATAAATAATAACGATCTATAGATCAATCAAATTCATATACACCATTTGATCAGACTACCTTCATCTGTCATTCTGATACTAGTATGCCAGTGAAGTCCATCTCACTCCTCACTTTATATCAACAATGCAGATTGGTCAAATACAATTCAACTACAAAATTTATTTAATTTACATCCTACTAGCGAACACATTATATAACATGTTAAACATAAGGATAACTAAAACATATATTTATTCTGTCAAATGTATGAATGAATATTACATTATTTCTATCCCATACTAGAATAATGACTACAGTTTATACCATCTAGATAAGTACACTTTTAACTATAATTTATAACTATCATAATTAGTTTTTAAATATACTACACTCTATAATAATTCATATTATCATAGTCTAGTATTCTAAGACATAACTACTAGTTTTTCACAATTAGTCATATGATGTAGTCTTAAATACATAGAAATATAAGCTTCTATTCAAACAATTAGACATAACAAAGCAAGTCACAGTTTCAAAAAACACATAATATTCTATCTTAGCATATGCTACACTCTCAAGATTGTATGCATGCATACATAAAGTCTTACCAAGTGTCACTAAACATGTTATTCATAGTCATAACCATAATGCCTACATTACATCAATCAAATATAGGTGTAAGTTTAGACATAAAAATTATAATATGTACCATCTAAGCTTAATATATATTTAAACTATCATACTCTATGATATCCCATACTATCATAGTTCGCAACTAAATAAAAACACATAACTAAACTTATAATTCCAAGAATAAAACAATCCACATACGTAGTAAAAATCAAACAAGTATGAGATTATGGCACCTAGGTATACTTTAAGTTTAATATGCATACTAATATTCAAAGCAACATAACTTATAAGCACTCATCACGATGCACCATTATATATATATATATATATATATATATATATATATATATATATATATATATATATATATATATATATATATATATACAAAACATACTCACAATATGTACTACACACAAGTATTCACTATTGGATGTAAATATATTCAATAGTTCAATCATGTTATTCTCAAAGAGTTAGATAACTCATAGCTAAGTTATTCCTTAACCTTTCAATTAAATAATTTAGTTCCTAAGTTTCTTAGACAACTGTTCTCACATGATTATGGTTTTGATCTTACAAACACCTTAAGACTCAATATAACCATCTATTTAGCTACAAGCTTAGGCATATGACCCAATACACCTATATACAAATAACTTTTCTATATAATATGAATCATAAATAAATATGCTAATGATATACACATATTATACTAAGGGCCACTATATATCTAAGTCAAAAGCTCCACGTGATCTTAACAATCGTTATGCATTCTTGACCACAAATTATTTTGACAATTTTAAAAGATAAATGATTCAATAACCTAATACTCCTTTATAATTTTACCTCTTCCCAAATAGGTTTCCAAATATTACATGTCCAAAACATACATTTTTCCATACACAAGTTATCAAGATAAAATAGTCTTTCGTATCATGGTTCACATAATAGTATTTGGTAGTATAGAAAATGCTATAAAATACTAAAGCTTCTATAAATTTACAACCACTAAGACCATGACATTATTCTAGTTAGAATTTATACAAATGGTCACACACTCCAATGCATAAACACATGTAACCATGCATAGATACCTTGTTCTATCTAGATATATGCATAGACATATGATACAAAACTCTATATATAAGTTACTAGAAACCATAATGAAACATGTGTCAGATTCAAATCATATATAGAAAAATATACCCAATATGAGGTTCATGATATAACATGATAGATTTTATGATAAGTTTTCTTTTGACACATGCCGTGGTATAATGGTATAATCTTTCTTTATTTATTTACATGGTATTTATAAAAACTATGGCTCACATGTACTAAACAATGGTTAGAAGTGAAAAATAATAATTTTAGGTGTAATTAATGAAAAGTATAAGTTGAAATATAAACATTAATATTTAAAATAAAAATAAAAATACTAACAACTGGCGGTCGGACGAAAACTTGCCTGCATGTTGGATCCTGCAAGATCTAGCATGCCAGAAATGGTGAGCGAAGGGCGGAGGTGCAACGGCATGGCGGAAGCCCCCAAGGAGGATCGGCCTCGGCCTGGGGGGAATGCGCAGGAGAGAGAAACTGCCTTTGTCAGTGATAGCTCGAAGCTTCAGAAAATCGATGGATGCCTGCCACGGACCCTGGAGCGCCCTATTCTGGTTATTTCTCCTGAGACAGTCAAAGAAGAGGTAGATTATTTGTCCTCCCATGCGTTGATCTGCAAATTCTTGGGTATCAGGATTTATCTATTGACATTGGAGGCGTGGATTCGCCGCTCATGGTAGATTGAGGGCGACTTTGATATAATGTTGGCTGGGAACAACTATTTCATGGTGAATTTTACCTCAATCGCGGACCGTAATCAAATTTTTGAGGGAGGACCTTACTTATTTGATCGTAATGGCCTTTTCCTTAAGTCCTGGAATGCAGGGTTCAACTCTGCTGAAGATCTCCCGGCTTGTGTTCTAGTCTGTGTTCGCTTGTCGAGACTACCATTGGAATTCTGGAAGGAGGACATTCTACGCCAGATAGCGGCCGTGCTGGGAACACCAACGGCTATTACGCACCAAACACTGGAAAAAAAGGTGATTTCTTATGCTCAAATTTGTGTTGATATCAATTTGAATAACCCTTTGCCAGATTCAGTTGAAATTTGCATAGGTGCTTCTTCCTGGATCCAGCAATTAGATTATGAGTCTATCCCGTTCCACTGCCGCATTTACCATGTCTATGGGCATTTGCATCGCCAATGCCCCCATGCGATCAGAGGAAAGGGATTACCTGAGGAATCCTTGGGGCATCGTGAGGCCACTGGAGGTAAAGGGAATGGCCAGCCAGGCTATAATGGATTGAATTAGAACCTTTCTGACAGGGCCACAAAAGGGAAAGATCAGCTAACCCCCTCAAAAATAGACCAAGGCTCAGCAGGGAGCAGAGGCCCTAATATGGATGGCTTTACCATAGTCTGGTGCCACGCGAAGGGCCGTGGCCAAAAGCGTCCGAATATTGATAGGCAGGTAGATTTGGGCTTCAATCGTTTTGAGCCCTTGGATAACATGGCCATAGAAGATGGCATTCCTGAAACTGTTCAGGGGGACGCTTTCGAGCCGCTGGTGCGACCCTCTATTTGTGATGAACCATAGGACATGGTACTCCAGCCAGCCCTAGAGCGGTCTCTTGATCAACAGGAGGGAATCCTCATAGTTTTGCCAGCCCCGGGTGATAACGATGTCAAATGGGCCGACTTGGTAAGAGATGTGGAAGCAAACAGAAAAGAAAAAGGTTCTTTACCAGCTCTTGGCCTTATGCAGAGACCTTTCAAGAAAGCTTCTGTCACAACTTCTTCAAAGGCTGGACGCAAGAAGGATCAGGATAAACTCAGACTCATAGGAGATTTATTGGTAGAGTCAGGGGTTGTTAGGACTCTAGATGAGCATTTTCCCCATTCTACCCAATGATCATCCTCTCATGGAATGTAAGGGGTTTGAATAGCACCCCCAGACAAAAATCTATTTACAAAATGGTGAGAGATCATTCTCC
This sequence comes from Torreya grandis, assembly GCA_037957365.1. Lineage (NCBI taxonomy): Eukaryota > Viridiplantae > Streptophyta > Pinopsida > Cupressales > Taxaceae > Torreya > Torreya grandis. The sequence continues at coordinate 8,823,706 of JARHVA010000004.1, forward strand.
TGATATTCTCTGTATCTAGGAGACTAAATTTTCTATGGATTCATGGTTTTCTTGTGTTCAAAACATATGGTCCTCTAGTCAAAGCCAGTGTGTGGGAGCAATGGGGAGCTCAGGAGGGTTAGCCATGTGCTGGGATCCCAGAAAAATAGCACCACAACATTGGATGGCAGGCAGTTCGGCCCTCTCAATGGTCGCCCTCTCCAAGGGAACTGGCAAACTTATTTTAGTCACCAATGTTTACGCTCTGATCGATCTCCAAGGACAGTTCAAGCTATGGGATCACATCCAATTTGTCAGGAGCTATCATCCTTTCTTGCCATGGATTTTAATGGGAGACTTCAATGCTGTCCTTAGCCTGGAGGAGAAGAGAGGAGTGTTGGCACGCTTGGGGCCTGCAATAGAAATCCTTAGGCAGAATATTGGCCTTTTGCACTTATCAGACATCAAGCCAATTAACAAAAACTTCACTTGGAATAACAGAAGAATAGGTGATGCTGGCATTTCAGAGCGACTCGATCGTTTCCTAGTTTCATGCTTCTGGTTATCTAGATCTATTTCCCTGACTTCATAAATTCTTGACTGGAGAGGCTCTGACCACTGGCCGATCAAGCTCTCTATTAGTCTTATTACTGGACCCAAGAAGCCTCCATTCAAATTCTAGCTCATGTGGCTTCGAGAAGCTTCACTCCATGATTTAATGATTCAGTGGTGGAGACAGGGAGGGCCCAAATATGGAACAGCTATGTACACCTCTCCCAAAAAACTCCAATATGTTAAAAGCAAGCTAAAATTTTGGAACATAAATTGCTTTGGCAACCTCCACATTATGAGGGGAAAAGCACAAGACCAGCTTGATGTGGTTATTAGACAGATTAGAGACCGGGGTATGACTGCAAAGCTTCACATGATAGAATCTCATGCGTCCAAGTTTTAGCAGAATGGGAACTTTGTGAAGAAATCTTCTGGAAGCAGAAGGCCCGCATAGATTGGCTCCAAGAAGGGGACAAAAACACGGTTTTTTCCATAAGTCAGTCCAGACTAGGTGCAACAGGAATTTCATTTCCTCTCTGGATGGCCCAGACGGATCTTGTCTGACTTCATCTCAAGCTATTGCTGGAGAAGCAGTTCGGTACTACTCTACGCTTTTTTCAGAAGAACTGATGCCCCCTGGGTTTGCAGAAAATGTTGTGTTTTCATGCATCCCCCAAGTGGTCACCCCGAGCTTGAATGATTCTCTAATGCGGCCTATTGACATGGCTGAAGTGCAGGGAGTGATTTTTAGTATGAGCAGAGGTAAAGCTTTGGGACCTGATGGATTTTCAATAGAATTCTTCTAGGACTTCTGGGACATTATCAGCCAGGATCTTTTGAATGTGGTGCAGGAATCCTTTTCCAATAAAGAAATGCTCAGGGCTTTAAATGCAACCTTTTTGGTCTTGATTCTGAAGAAAGACCAGGCAAATCAGCTGGACTTTTTTAGACCCATTGCGCTTTGCAATGTGGTCTATAAAATCATCACCAAGCTCATAGCGGAAAGGCTGAAAGTCTATCTTCCTATGGTTATTTTTGAAGAATAAGGGGGTTTTGTAGCACGCAAGCAAATCCTAGATCAGATCGCCATTGCTTCAGGAGCTATTCATTCTATGAGCACCTCTCAAGAACGTGCTATGTTTATCAAGCTTGATCTAGCTAAGGCCTACGATAGAGCCAGTTGCAGCTTCCTGCAGAAAGTCCTGCTGGCTTTCGATTTCAATCAGGCCTGGATCCGTTGGGTGCTTAGCTATGTTACCATGCCCTCCTACTCGGTCCTCATCAATGGAGAACCTACTGAGCTTTTTGGAGCTTCTAGAGGACTCTGCCAAGGGGACCCGCTATCTCCTTATTTATTTTTTATTCTGGCTGAAGGGTTGGGGTGGCTAATCAAGTTTCGAGTTGCTCAGAATATGGTGTATGGGTGGTAATGGGGCAACGGGGCTACCACGTCCCATCTCCAGTTTTTTGATGATACCATCCTTGCCGAAAGAGCGCGGATTTGGGAAGCGGAGGTTTTTCGAGGTACCCTAGACATTTATCTGGAGGCGTCCGGGCAAAAAATCAACGATCACAAATCCTCTATTTTCTTTTTTAATACCCCTGTGTCTATACAACAGAGGATTGCCACCATCCTGAGATTCCAGATCCAATCTCTCTCGTTGACCTATTTGGGGATTCCTATTGGGGTGGGAAGGCAGCCAAGATTATTTTGGCAAAATGTCCTTGACAAACTCAGACAAAAAGTCAATCATTGGACTCATAGATGGCTTTCTACTGCAGGAAGGGTCACTCTCCTGCAGTCGGTGATCCAGGCTCTTCCTATTTATCGGTGTATGATTCAGGCTTCCCCTATGTACTTTCTCAAGGAATTTGACGCCCTCTTCCGTCAATTCCTTTGGAGCAGCAACTTGCAGAACACTAAATGGAGCCTTATTAATTGGGATATTATTTGTCGGCCAAAGAAGGATGGAGGCCTCGGTTTGCGCTCGGCTATCCTGGCTAGCCAAGCTCTTGCAGCCAAACTGTATTGGCATTGGTGCTCCAACCAAACACAGCTCTGGGCCTGTATATTGACTTGTAAGTATTTCCCGGGGGTGGAACCTTCAGATATCCCAAGGCTGCCTCTGGAAGGTGGGGGATCCATGGTGTGGCACACCCTCAAGGTAGGCGCTCAACTGGTGAAGCGCAACTTATTTTTGGATTTGCAATAGAGGCTGGGAGGCTCTCTTTTAGAGCGACTCATGGGATGGAGCCCCCCCACTCTTATCCTCCCATCCGCATCTTCAATGTTTGAGTGATGCATTTCAGGCGGTCGGCTGGATTACTGTTGCCCACTATAAGGAAGAGTTTCATTTAGGTACATCTACTGGTCTCAGGTGGAAACATTCCTCTGATTGGCTGTCAAGGGGCTCACTGGAGGAGCGTATGGAGCTATCTTAGATCCTGGCCTTCAAAAGATGCAACTCCTTACAGGGACATGATGTGTTAGCTTGGGGAGGAGATCCCACTGGCCACTATTCAGTTTCAGCTAGTTATATGGACCTGACTAAGCAGATTTTTGGTGAGGCAAACTTCTTATGGGACAAGAAGATCTGGAACCAGATTACGTGGCCCAAATGTAATTTTTTCCTATGGACCTTAACTTATAACAGGTGTCTTACTTGGGACAACCTATGTAAGCGGGGGTTCTAGGGGCCGTCCAGATGTGTTTTATGTTGCAGCAGAGAGGAGATGAGGACACACCTCTTTTTCCATTGTCCTTTTGCCAAACACATTTGGCATCTCTGGTGGAGTGCATGGGGACGCCCCTACTGGCACGCGTCTTCACTTCCTGAGTTTTGGGGCCGCCTGGGACATTCTCCATCTAAAGACTCACTGTTACAGAATGCTTGGTTGGCCGGGCCTTCCTTCATCTTGTGGAATATTTGGCTAGAATGAAACAGGCAAATTTTTCATGCTTCTCAGCTGGAGCCAGGCGCCATTTGGATCAAGATCACTAATTCTCTGCAAGAAACTCTTTGGGCTAAGAGCAATAGGGGCGCGGACCTGTGCCCAACTGATGCTAGTATTTATTGGCGCATTTTTTCTACGCCTTATGCTGGTCCCTACCCTACGCCTCCCACATGCCCAGTGAGTAGAAATTGGCAGCAGGCGCGGCCCATGGACAGAACTCGACGATGGGCTCCCCCAAGCGCTGGAATTATCAAATTTAATACTGATGGTTCGTCACGTGGGAACCCTGGTGAAGCTGGCATCGGAGGTGTAGCGCGTGATAGTTCGGGTAATATTCAGTTTATGTTTTCGGTCTATAAAGGCTAGTTCACAAATAATCTAATGGAAGCCGTGGCGATCTTAGAAGTGGTCCAACACTGCTGCCATCATCGCTGGCTTAGAATTATCTGTGAGTCGGACTCGCAAGTTGTGGTCAACCTGTTAAATAGTCGAAAGTTTGATAATGTGGATTGGCAGCTGGCTGGGATTGTCCAACAGACTCTACATCTTTGTTCAAATTTAGATTATGTGAGTTTTAAGCATATCCCCCGAGAATGGAATGGGGCTGCTGACCTTCTTGCTAAATGGGCCTCTGAGCAGGGTTTGGGTTGGAATATCTCTGACCAAAGGCTGCTGCCATTGGATCTCTTTCAGAAACTGGTTCAAATAATTGACCAGGAGAAAAATTTGTAATTCCTTTTTTCTTTGTCTAAATAAATTTTTACCCCTTTTAGTTAAAAAAAATAAACATTAATATTTAAACAATAAAAAATATCATTAGTATTGTCATTACATAATAATAATGATATATACTTGATTATTATTGCAAAACTAATGATATTGACATCAATTTTAAGAGGGGCAATCCAGATTAGTCTATAAACTAATGACATCAACATGGTTCTCATTTATATATGTCTATAAACTAATATTGACGTCATTATTATTCTTAAGACCAATCCTAAATTAAATTAATATTGATGTCATTATAAACCGATGGACCAAATGGTTTGTAGCACGTTACGTTAAGATACGACGGTTAAAACTTTCCTCAAACATTACCACATATAAAACTATACATAGCGACTTGTTCCTACATACCATTTGTTGAGGGTTTAACATACATCAACGTCACAATTGTCTATTTGATATCTAAAAAAAACTCTCACTATCTAGTGGCACTGTTTGCTATGTTTTTCAACCCAGATAATAAACTTTAGTGACCCCCATACACAGCATAAACTGAAAACTAAATGTACAGCGACCTGATTCCTTCTATAATCTGGGAATTAAATATTGCAACCCTATGGACAAGTATAGAGACTCTATAATAGCTTAAAATCATGCTTATTCAAAGACACCTGTTAAATACTATATAAACAATGTAACTAGAAAATACAGTACGTCATTTATATGCAATAAGGGCTGAATTTGTGTGTGTGTGTGTGTGTATACACGCCACTAATAACAACACATTGACTTTCTGGGAATACAGGCTTACATTAAAATATGTATATTGAATTAATAATTATTGCAGTGAATAATAACAAGACTCTATATTAACAAAGAGATTCACTTTGAAATAGTGAAAGGTGGATCGACCAAGAGGAAGGCTAGGAATTAATGAACATTGCTTCATTAATCAAAATATAGTGATGCCCTACTAAAATCCTTGGATTTAGAACTACAGTTTAGTCTCAAAACACAGCTAGGTCGATGCCTTACTAAATATTGAATAACCACAATTATTGAATATTATGGATACCAGATACATGTAGGTTTATATCAATAATTCAATAATTTATCAATAATGTTTTATAGTTAATATTGAAATTACTATATTTATTATAAGTATTGTAATTATAACTATTGTAATTGTATCGAGTTAAGACAATTCTAACCAGCAAATGTTGTTCATCAATAATTTTTTATAAATGAAATCACACAATATTCTTCTATATCAAAAGCAACGACCTTAATAGAATATAGTTAGCGACACCACTAAACAAGAATAACAATATAATTATTATTCTAATTTTCTTTTACATATTAACACCCTTTATAATTCCAAAGAGGCACTAAGCTAGACGCCACTAATCTTCTACAATTTTTCATGATCATAAATAAAATTGAAAACAATGCTTACCTAGGAAAAAGCATTATAATTTTCCTCTTTGCTTCTTCTATGCTTTATTTCCCATACTACGCCTCATTTTCCACCTTCTCAAGCTCTGCTTTTATCTCACTGACAAATCTCTTATCATTCTTTTTCTCTTCCTTTCTTAATTTCCCTTATAAGAAAATGGGCGTAGTCTTTTGCTTTAAGGATTTTTCATTTCTTTCTTTGTTTTTGTTGTTTTTCTAACACATACGATTCTTTTTTATTTTCTAATTTGAGTCTTTACCTTTCCTTTTATTTTTTTATTATCTTTTTCTTATTTTTCCCTTTTTTTAATTTATTTTAACATAATATAGAGAATATCCATAATTTTATTAAATTAATTAACATCCACAAATGTTATAACAATTTAAATGACAATTTCATAAATTACTATTAATCTGAATTTAAATTTATTTTTGCTAATAATATTTCCACTAGATTAAATGATAAAACATACTAATTCATTAAGTTATTCAACTATGCTAGAAAACCATAGAAAACAACACTCCAAAGCAAGTAGAAATAAACACATCATGTGCAAACCATTTTTTTAATGCATTCTACCATATGCTAATTATTGTGGTGTGTGTAGAGTTCTCGTCAGTTCTCTGTCATCCTCCAACGTCTCCATTTATGTCACCTTATCTGATGATGCTCTCCCTTCAACACACTTTGATGGATGAGTTCTTCTGCGTCAATTTCACAACATGCAGGTTGTTAGATTATATCAACATTATAAATAGCATAAAATATAGCTAAAATGATAATTCAACATAATCATAAAGTAAACATATACTTACAACTAACTCATAGCAGTGTGATCATATAACCTAAGCAATATCTTACTGCCATATAACATCATATATCTTACAGCTTAGTTAAAAATAGCCAAATCTAAATTTGTCAACTATAGATATCCAAGAATATTCTAGCAAGTTTCCCTGACGAGGAATCATGATATAACATATCGAAGCTTCAAATTGGATTTGGAACACAACAGGGTCCCCAATTCCCAATAACATCAATCCAAAAGGAAACACTAAAGCACGAAACAAAACCAAGACCAAACAAAACAAACCAAAAAAAAGTATTTAAAAAAATAAACCTAGGTGAAAAGACATCAATTAAGCTATAACTCTTCAACAACAATTTTGCACAAAAACCCAAAGCACAACTCATGAACACCTCACAACCAACATAAAAAAACACTATATGCAAAAGTGAAATAACAAGACCAAAAAGTAAAGAAGAGGGGAGATCATCCGCTGACAAGGATCAATTTTCTCCTGGTAGGGAAGTCATACAACCTCCTCTGAGACACATCTTTGATAAGAACTCTAAATTCTTATTGAAACCTTTTCACCTCCGATTATGACCTCTCTACTTGGCCGAAGTACCTAAGTTTACCTTTGGAAGCCCTGTTGTGGTTCTATAAAAAAAGACCTAAGAGAAATGAAGATCCACTTGAAAACTGACATCTAACGTCCCTCCATACGAGTTGATCAAACCAACTTAAGGGATGGATTCCTTTCTCAATAGATTAGGATTCTCCTCTGTTACTCTCTTTACAAGTGGGGTTTTTGTAGGGTAAGCAACATGAAGAGAGTGACAATCAATGATCTAAGCATAGAATACCCCATGGTTGTACCATACCGAGTCATCTTTGGGAGGATCCTCTTTTTTATTCTAAACCCACTAACGATGAGAAGAAACATGGATAGAATAAGAGATAACATGGTAACCCAAAAAGTTGCAATGAAATCCCTTGAAATGTTATATCATTTTCAACTAAATATAAAATATGTATTTTTCAAAAAGTATCAACTAAATATTAAAATTTGAAAATAGTAGGTGATTATTAGCTATATGAACAAAGAATTGAGTTGAAAATGTGTCTGCTCATGCTAGATAATAAAAATATCACTAACATATTATCAAAGTCATATCATTGCATCTATCTAAATTCAAGCTCAGTAACTAAAATTTTGAATCTATTATAGAAGTCAAGATGGTGGTCAAATACTATGCCCTCCATAAAATTCAAGTTAAATGCTCCAATAAATAGTGGAAATATTAAAATTGGAATGTGTCCACTCCCATGCTTCGGTACAAACCCTAACTTGGTTATCAATGGCTATCTCTAAATAATGTGCCCTTGAAAATGCTCAAAAAATGGTGGAATTTTAGTAACTCTTAGAGTCTTTGGAGCAAGAGGTTCCAAACCATCTCATCTGCAATTGTAAAGCCCAAAAAGGCTTCTTTTTTTTGGTATATGTTATACCAATGTCTTCTAGTGGGGGAAAATTTGTTACACATGGGAATCGCCTCTCCTAGATGCCTTGCATGTGGTCAAACCAAGTCTTTAAAACACATATTTTTGGTTTGTGTTAAAGTCCAAGAAGCTTGTAGATTGATTCATTCCTTCTTCCAACCCTTCAAACTTGAACCCTTCTCTTGTAACATTATTCTTTTGGGAGGCTTTTCTCTACTCCATGCGAGATTCAAAAAGATTTGTGACATATTTCAGATTGATATTCTCTTTCTACTTTGGAAAGATATAAATTATATTGTATTTAACAAAGAACATCTTGACAAAAAAATTCTACTACTACTAGGGTGGCTCTCGTCACATGTGAGCTATTTATGATTTGGGTTTGTGCCTTCATGAGGAGATGGTTAGGGGAAGTTTTTTAGGTTAGCTTACCATTTCACAGTTTTTTAGGTTAGCTTACCATTTCACAACACCACCCCCCCCCCCCCAACCGTCTGCCTCACCTCCCCTGTGCCATCTACCATTAGTAAATTGAGGAAGCAAGAGAATGAAATAAAGAACAAGATGGTTGGGAACCCATACATAATGAGTCACACCCCCATTACGGCAGATCGAGATTTAAGCCTAACAGTTTTTCACTTCCTCTTTCTCCTTTTGTGGGGTTGGTGGCACCTATGTCTTAGTGTCTTTATTTTTATTACTATGATGTTGATGGCACTATAATGTAATTTTGTACTTGTATTTTTATTGTTCTTTAGCCACGACTCTTGCTTTTGTCTTGGGTGTTACCCCAATTTGGTTATAGTTATCCTTTGGCTTGGGGTGTGATTTCATACCTACCACTTTTTTATCAGACGTGTATTATGTTTTTATTTATATTATTGAGAATAAATTCCACATTTCAATTGAAAATGCAAAAAAACTAGAAAGCTGCGATAACATGATATTGGAGAGTATCATCTGTGCACATTGGTAATTCAAAATTGTACCATTATGTATTATCCTTCTTATATTTTATAAGTCTTATCTTGTTATGATGATTGATGAGAATTTGTTTAGAAGTTTTACAGTAGCCATATAATTTTTTAGTTAAAACTATAGTCTAATGGAACAATATTTTTTACCTTGAGTGTAGTGAGCAATAGAGGGAAAAGTCAATTATCCAAGTAGATGGCACATAAATGTGTTGGGTGGTATGAGAGCACACCCTAAAATTAAAAAATAGACAACCATCGGGTGAGAAAACAACCTGGAAAACAAAATTAGAATTAAACTAACATTGTAGTGACATCACCAAAAACGATAAAAGGATAAACAACCAACATTATTCAATAGGCACCACAAACCCTATAGTTTGAGCTAGTGGCAGTGGGCTACTAGACTTATTTCTCCAACCTCCCCCATAAGGGGAGAAACATCATGTATATTCCACCTTTTGTCCAATTGTTTTTATTCTTCACCTTCCTTAGTCTACTCAAGGGGGAGAAATCACAATAGCCAGCCTAAGAATTTTTTCCTCAACATCTCCACCTAGCAACCTAAATTTAATACAACAAGAATCATCTTGAGGTAAGGGCCACCCTCAAAATCCTCTAGAAGGAGAGCATCTCCAATGGGGAGGATATGGAGGGATAGAAAACGTCGAGTGGTTGTGAGACCTTCACCATTTATAGCCATGGACTTGCCACTTATGTGTTTTGTTATGGTAGTATTGAGGCTACTCAAGGGGTATTCTTCTGACTGTGCAAGGATCATTACCCCAATGGCCCATAAAAGTGTGGAGATGATCAAACTCAAGGAATACTTTATCCACCTGCACTTGAATATGTAGTATTACATTAGATAACACATAGATTTTTTTAGCAATACAAAAAACTATATCTAAGCAGTCTTGGTTAAATATAGTCGCATTCATGTCTTTCCAAAGAGTAAAATTAATTTCAATTCAAAAAATATGCTATATTTGTTGATATCTTACATGGAAGAGAGCAAAATATCCTAAGAGGGTGATGTTCCAAGCAAAAGGCTTCGACTTGAAAGGATTAAAAGGGTAATGAATCCATTACCACACATTTTGAGCTCTAACACAAAACCAAAAGATGTGCCTTAGAGACCCGTGATGGCCACAATCAAGGCATCTGGTAGAGGGAGTCCTCATGTGAAGAAGTTTATCTCCCATAGGGATATTTTTGTAGAGAATACACATGGTGAAAATGTTTTTTTGGGTTCCACCATAATAGACCAAATAGTTTAGAACCTCCTATTCCAAAAGATGGTGGAGTTATTGGTGTTCCACCATTTATTAAGCATTTCCTAAGGAGCCTTACTGAGAGATAGCTATTGATAACCAATCTAGGGTTGATATTGAAGCAAGAAACAACCCACTTCTAGTCTTTCCACCACTTGGAAGACCCTTAAACACCAATTTTGTGCAAATCATAATATGGAGTAGCCATTTGAATCTCATAAATAGAGTCAAAACCCTGAGCATTCAACCTAAATTTGGTTTTAACCGAGGACAACTGAACTAGGATTTGGATTGCTTATCAAAGATATCACCTAAAACTCATATACCTTTGTGAAAAATCTGAAGAGCTTTGAGTCTGGGTAATTTGGTAAAGGATTTCTAATTTTCGGTGATCACCAAAGGCCACCAAAAAGAGTGAGTATTGATAGAGAGACCATATTGAAAACCATCCTCTTTCCACCTTAGCTAGGGTTTGATAGTTTCCCAAACTTTCCATATGATTTTGAACACAAAGGTACCCATAATTTTTTACCAATACTGGGGTAATTATCAGATTCTGAAACCTCCAAATTCTATCAAACACTCCTGCCAAAGGGACAACTTAAATCAATATAGTTGTAGAGGAGAATTTTCTAGGTGTTCTACCTTTCTATAGCTCTAACAGCTCACTTGGCATAGAGGGTGAGACCCTGCTTAACAATATCAATAAGACCTAAGCCTGCAACTTCTCTAGGCTAACAACAGATATCCCAAGCCACTTTGTGAAAGTCTTTGTTGCCTTTAGAATTAGCCTAGAGAAAATATCTAAGTAATTTTTCCAACTTCTTGTAGGCTAATTTAGAAGGATCTCAATAGGAAGAATAGTAAACATGAGTGGCTATAAGGATTTTGGAACAAATATAAAAGTTGTTGGCCAGAGAGGGGTTTGGTGATCCCATAGCATAATTTTTTTCCACTCTGACAATCACATAATTCCATAAATCAACTTGGGAAGCCTGAAAAGCAAAAAGAATATCCAAGAATTTGAACATCTCTCCATGGGTAATCCACTTCCATTGGTAACTCTCAAGCCATCTAGGTAGTGGACCATAATATTGTCTGAAGCATTATGTTTTGGCCCATTGAATGTTGGAGCCAGAGGCTAGACAAAAGGTTTTTAAGCATTACATAGAATTCTGAACAACTTCTTATTCCTCTTGAAGAGTAATAAAAGAGTCATCAACAAAATATCAATTTATGAGTTCAATGTGGGATGCTATGGGAAGACATATTCTTTTGACAAGACCTTTGGAAGCATAATATCTGAATAGATAGCCAAAACCCTTAGCAACAAGAATATGTGAAGAGGGGACAAGAGAGAAAACATGTCTGATAGAGTGAAAAAGACCAAACCTCTCATATTGGTGTCCATTAATGAGGAGACAAGCATAGACATCTTAGAAGAGGATTTGAACAAAGTGAAAGAACATTGGGTCAAACCCCAAAGCTTGTAACATTGCTAAAATAAAGAACCATTCAATTCTATCATAAGTTTTTTCAAAGTCAATTTTGATGAATAAAGACCTTTGTTTAAACACTTGAGTCCATTCCATTCCTTCCCAAAATGCTATAATATTGTTAGAATGTATCTTCCTTGAATAAAATGAGTTTGCTTTAGTCTAACAATAAGGAGGAGGAAATCCCTGATTTTAAGAACTAAAGCTTTAGTAATTATATTATAGGAGACATTCAAAAGGGTAATAGGTCTCTAATTAGTAATAATTCCAAGGTGTCCCAACTTTAAGGATGAACTAGATATTACCATGATTGATGCTTTTGTCAAAAAAACCTTTATTCAGAGAACTTTGTGCAAATCAAGTCTCACATAGTTAAATATTTATTTTTTAAAAACTATAAACTAAATATTAGAATTTGAAAATAATGGGTTATACTTAATTATGAATTAGGGAGTTCATTTGAAAAAGTGAAAATTATATACTTACTTTCTTTTTAAAAAATAATAAATTATCAAAAATATAATATTAAAATCATATCATAAACATTGAATAAAAAATAAAAAATTGTAATTTTTGTGATTAAAAGAGATGTTTATTTATGAGAGATTTAAGGTTTACCAACCAAAATATTCATTTTATTTATAAAGAATTAAAAAAACCATAATTATGAGCAATTAACACGTTAACAAAATATAATTTTATAAAATATAAAAGCTTTTGAATATGCTAAGAATTATAGACATGTAAACCATGTGTATGCACATTGTTATATGAAAAATGTAAACATTTAAATATTTAAATTTTGAACTAAAAATCCATTAATTATTTTTATATTTAATATTTAACCTTTTGAGAAAAGAGTACAAAGTCAATTTTAATTTATAAGAAATAATTAAATAATAAAATATAAAATATTTTTAAATAAATATTTATTTATTTTTAAATTGTTTATTGAATTGTTGAATAGAATAAATAAATAAAATAATGTATAAACAAAAAAAAAAGATAATTTTATATATTATAAATTATTTTGTAAATCTAAATAAATTTTCAACATTTAAAATCTTTAAAAAGATATTTTCTTCCTTATATTTTTTTTATATTTTATAAGTCTTTGATACTCTTGGATTATATTTCTACTATAAAAAGGATTTTTTCAAAAAAAAATTGAATAGGAAGCAACAGCGTAATATTATTGTAAATTGAGAGCATAAATTATTAAATAATATAATTTGTTTTCATTTATTAATGTCATTTGTTTTCACTTATTAATCTTTATTATGGCAAATAATTTTGATCAATTAATAAATACAAATATTTTTATTTTCATTTTAAAAAAAAAATTGAAATTATTTATTTACTATTTTATTAACTGAATTAAAATAACAAAATTTCAATATTCTTTTATTACAATTTTTTTAAATTTTTAAAACAAAAATTATTAAATAACTTATATAAGAATTAAATTATCAAGTGCATTCTAATTAATTTTTTCATTATTATGTACATGTGTGCAACATTGTACCTTATACAAAAGTGAACTAAAACCATTCAAAATTTGAATATTTTATAGGACATTTGACATCTTTAATTTAACAAAACTTGCGTTGTAGTTAGAGTATTTGTTTTTTGTAGGGTAAAAGAATATGTTTCTTAAGCTTTAACGTGGTGGATTTTTGCTTATTTTAGGCCTTTGAAAAATGTTCGTTGATCTTAGATCATTGATCTCGATTGCACGAATGAATCGTGCTTCGTCGATCCTCGATTTTTTTTATGCCACGTGGCGGCTGCTTGGGGTTCTTTGTGCTTCTTTGAAATGTCAGTGTTGATCTCGAACCGTTGATCTCGCTTGTATGGATCAATCATTCTCCATCGATCTTTTGAATCAAGGAAAGTGTGAACCATTTATTTACTTTGTCGATTGCCAAGATCTTGAACACAAACCTTTGATTTCGGTCTAAATCATCGAGATCATGCCACTTGGCACTCTCAGATTCCTCTACAAATCTATTGACATGTTGACTTTGCCCCACGCCATTAAATCATTGTTGTTTGAGTTGATGCATTGCATTGGATGTTCTTTGCTCGAGCTTTGATCATTCCCCTTAGATCTTGCATTTGTGCTCCGGGATCATGCCATTTGGCAAATGTGTGCTTGTCTCGAGGCTCTTGATTTTTTGACTCATGCTTTACATTAGATTTTTGATCTATTTGCCGAGATGGTGACAAGTGTCACTCTCGCACTGAGGAAGCTCCGAGATCTCGCCCCTTGTCACCAATTAAAATACTAGGATTTGAATTGTGACAGTTGCACAGATGTCAATGACGGCCACACAGATGTCAAAATAGAGCTCGTGCCAATTGACTATTGGGGTTCAAAATGTGACAATTGCACAGACGTCATTGATGGTCGCGTGGACGTCATTAACGATTGCGCAGACATCATTAACAATCACGCGGACATCAAAATAAAACTCGTGCCAATTAACCATTAACATTCAAATGGTGATGGTCGTGCGGATGTCAATGATGGTCATGCAGACGTCAAAATAAACCTCGGTAATTAAACCAGTTTAAAGTGTGATGGTCACGTAGACGTCAATGACAGTCGCATGGACACAACAATATGCTGCCAAAAGCTATTGACAAAATTGCAGCGATATGTTGACAAAAAAATCTATGGAATGTGTATCTACAGTCTCTAAACTTAGCAAAATAGGATTCATAAGAAATTGTGAAGATTCGATTGAATTAAATTTCTACAATCTACGCTCCACATACTTTTAATCGGGAAAATAAGGTTTTTTATGTTTATTTATATATGTAGTTGTCTTTTTTGATGGGATTTAATGAAATTAAATTTTAATAAGCAAAGAGTAATTACATTCTATGATTTACACAAATATTTTTCAAAACAATATATTTCTCTATAAAATTATTGCAATTATTAATATCATTTTCAAAATGCATTGTCTTTTGACAAAACAACATTGTGTAAAGTGAAAGATTGTAAATCGATACTTGTATCTTACTCTAAACATATGATTGTTGTCACCATCTTATTTTTTTCATAGATAAACTATTACAAAATAATAATGTAATATTTATTTTAAATATATATATTTTAATAATATTTAGTATATTAATATTATTTTAGTATTGTAAGATATTATAACATATTTTGTATATTGTTATATGGTATTAATTTGTTATTAATATCTTATTATATTATAAATGTATTATATTATTATCATAATATTATGTTATATATTATAAATATGTTATTATTTTAATATCATATTAATAACTTTTAGAATTTTATTTTTTTCATATTGAAAAATAAATAATTATCATTCATAGGTTGTTATATTATATATTATATTGTTATATGGCATTACATCGAGGTTCATGGATCAAACAAGCATTCTGATGTTTCCATCTTATTGTTCCACCTAACACTGGCATCAAAATGGTTCCCTGCCCTTCCTAAGTCCAAGCCAGTGGTCATACCTATATACAACTAATATTAAGCTTTTATTCTCTGTCTATAGCAGAAATACGTTTAAATAGAATAGTTCTATATGACTAGAATTGCGCCCAGCGCACAGTATCAGGGAAATAGAAATAAAGGACATCTATTAATTTCTAGATTTGCCGCTAGGTAGTGGAGGGAGCATTGAATGAATGAATGAATGAAGGATTTTAATAACGTCCACGAGACCGCAACAGCCTATGGGACCCATCAGTCGTGCACATCCCCTTCAAAATGGGACCTCAACTGCAAAGCATTCCCTAAGTTGCTTGAACTTCGTTCTTGAGATCTTCCCTTCTTGTGTGAAGTTTGATCACGAGGTTCGCCGTATTACCTAGTCTTGTCGTTTTAAACAGGGTGTCTAGGTTGGCGATTTTTAAAGTTTCACCATAACTGTATCGAATGTCTTTGTATGCCTCACACTCCAAGAGGAAGTGTCGTTTCATCTCCACCACGCCTTTGTTGCAAAAGAGGCATATTCTCTCCTCCCAATCCTCTTTAGGAGTTAGCCATCTACCTGTTTCACACCTAAGATGATGAGAGCTCATCCTAAGTTGGGCAATCAACATTTTTGCTTTTCACTTAATGTCTGCTCCTATATAGGCTTTTTCTTCAAAATCACCTGTGGGGTTGAATTCTTTGAGGTAGTAGTCCTTTTTACGGCCCATTTGTTTTGTCCACATGATGTACTTGAATTTTCTTCTCACATTTTTTTAATTTCTTCATTAGTATTTGGGCACTCCTGCATGTTAATATCCCTTCTCTTTACCCATTTGTCATTTTGCTTCTTCTAAGTGTTATTTCTTCTAGTTAGCTCTTCCTCCATAATTAGTCTAGGCCACCTGTGCTTCTTCATGTTTTGAATCTTCTTGAGGTAGCTTAGTAACCATATCATCGTTGATGTCTCTAGAGGGAAGGACCCCATTTCAACAAGTAGGATCTCATACGGCATCGAATTCTTGACTTTGAGATTACTTATGATGAAGTGTTTCTGGATTCTCTCTATCTATTTCCATTTCTCATCTGACATACTGCTGCCCCAAATTTCACACCCATAGAGAATCACCGGGATAACCAACAGGCTGAAGAGTGTTCTCTTGGTCTTCCAATCCCATAACTCCGTGATCCTACACCTATTTTGAAGAGAGTACAATGCTTTCCATCCTCCTTGAATTCTTTTTGCTCTACACATTTTCCAGTTGAGTTTGTGGTGGAAATCAAGCCCAAGGTACTTGTACTCCTCGACTATCTCTAGTGGGCTGCCTTCAAAGGTAAAGGTATATTGTTTCTTTTTTTATTTTCAAAGAGAAGATCATTACTTTGGTTTTGCTTGTGTTCACCTGCATTCCAACCTCTTGACAAAAAGTTTCAAATGCTCTCAAATGTTTCCTCAAGCTGCTGGTTGTTCTGGGGATTAAAATGAGGTCATCTGCATAAAGAAGCAGTTTTATAACATACTTAGCTAGTTGAATCCCCTCCCCACTATCTTTATTTAACCATTCTTCTAATTTATCAATGTACAGTCCAAATAAAGTTGGTGAAAGTGGGCAGCCCTACTTGACGCCTATATCGCTATCAAAACACTCTGACATTCCATCACTAGTTCTGATTTTAGCCTTTACTTGCTCATATAATCTATGGACATCAGCTCTAAGCTCATCTGGAACCCCCAGCACCTTTATCCTATTCCAAAGTTTGTCATGGGAGACTGTGTCAAAGGCTTTTTTGAAGTTGACAAAGCAACAAAAGGCCTTGTCTCCCTGAGTGTTCCATATTTTTTCAATCAAGAACCTAAGTGTAGCCCCATGATCAATAGTAGAGTGCTTCAGTCTAAATCCAGCTTGGCCCTTAGCTCTTTTTCCTTCTTTTTCTGCCCACCTACTGATTCTGCGCTCTATCACGCTTCTGAAGAGTTTACCAAGAAGGGGATTAACCATGATAGTACGATAATTTGACAAGTTATTGGTATTCCTACTTTTGAAGATAGGGATAACCACACTAGTCATCCACTCTTTCGAGAAGCCCTCTTGGATGACCCTATTGAAGATGTGTTTAATACGAGGTGCCAATACTTTAGCACCCCACTTTAAGTACTCCGCTTGCAGCCCATCAATACCCTAAGTTTTTCCACTTGCTAATTGTTTTATGCCTTGGATGACGTCTTCGGTGCTGAAAAGTTTTGTATTCACATAGATTATTGGGGGTCTATATTTATCTTGTTCCCTCTCATATAGCAACTTTGCATACTCAAGCCATTGGTTTTCGGTGATATTATTTTTGTTTGTTTTTTCTTTTCACGTAGCTCTTTCCAAAAGCTTTTAGGGCTATTTTTTCCAAGGGCAATCAATGCTATTCTTCTATTGTTTACATACTTCTCTTTCTTATTCCATAGCATCTTTATGTATTCCTTCTTATGCTCTTTGTCCGTACCTCTCTTTCGCATATTTCTTTTTGCTATCTTGCATTCCTCATCGAACCATGGGTTTGCCAGGAAAGTATTTCTTGTTCCTCTCTTGGGTCTAGCTCTCTTACAACCATTTAAAGCCTTGTGCATTAGGGGAATCACCATGTTCTCTCTGAGAAACTGATTCTTTATGTTAGCTATTATTTCTTCGTGATCTCTGAGCAATTGTTTGATTGCGACTCTAAAGATTTCCTGATTCTCATGATTTAGAAAGATTTTACCTTGGGGAGTATCCTTCTTTTGGCCAAAGTGGACTTGTTCTTCCTGTTGCTTCCTTATGAGAATGTGAACTTTAATATGAATTGGATTATGGTTTGATTTCAGCTCTAATACATTGTCCCCAATCATAACCTCCATCAACTTCAAGGTGTAGCTCTACGAACAAATGACATAATCTACTACTTTTTAGCCATTGTACATTTTGCATGTGATTTTTCCTGATTCGAGCCATGCTCTCATACCGTTGCAGATGACCATGTTGTAAGAGATACAAATCCCTAAAAGTTCAACCCTAAAGTGTGAGACTGCACCTTTGCTATCTTGTGAGACCCTGTCCCAAAGTTGGTCGGTCTCTTCTTCTAACCATAGGGGGTTATCTTTCTCTATGTTGTTGTTTTTCAAATTGAGAGCTTGATTGTTTGCAGTTTTTGCATTAAAGTCTCCAATTATTACTATTTCTCTCATGTTAATAAAAATAGAAATGTCTTTTTTTAGAGCTGCAAATAGATCTTCACAGTCTAGATTCCCTTTTTTATAAAATTTTGATCCCTTTGGAGCAAAGTAGCATGCTGCCATCCTTGTTGTGACTTGATTTTTTGTAATTTTAAGCCATATGAACTGCTTGTTTGGATCTTCTTTCTCCACTTTTACGAAACCGTCTCATTCCTCTTTAATTAAGACTGCTACTCCACTGTGTCCCTTGCCACTATTAGTTCTTTCATTCCACACTAACGTCTTTTTATACCCTTCAAAATCTAGAATCCTACACCCATCATGTTCATGAGTCTCAATAAGGATGATGACATCCTTTCCCTTTGCTATGGGCCCCAATCTAGGTCCTCTTCTCCATGGATATCCTCTACAGCTCCAACTTATCACTATTAAATACTCCTAGGGGGCCCCGAATTCCTATTTCTTATGTGACACTCTGTCACGTATTTGAGCTTTACCGTTTTGCAGCCAAGCCCATTTTCTTGCATCCTTTGCCGCCTTTACTTTCTCCCACTTTTTCCTCCTTTCTTCCTGTTGTATTATAGTAAGGTCCTCATCAATGTAGATTTGAGTGCCTTTAAGGAATCTTTTATTCCTTCGTATCTTGTTTTTGTCCTCTATGTTCTTCAAGGTGACTCTCACATGTCTGTTTTTGCCTCCTCCTATCCATCTTCCTATCCTATTTGCTTGTTGTATAACTTATGTCCATTGAAATTGATCGTTAAGAAAGTCTCTTGCCAACTCCTTCGTGATTTCCTTCTCACCATAGTCTTTTAATTCTTTTATAATGAAATTGACAGCGCTGTCATTTCTATCCTTCTCTTCCCTTATCTGGTTTCTGACCTATTTTTCTATGAGTTCTCTTTGCGTGTCTGAAGGTCATTTCACCACTTGAGACCAGGATTTAGCCTCATCTATTTGTTCTCTTAGTTGTTTTTCTCTTATCTCCATCTTGGCCATCGCTGATTAGATCTCTTTTAAGTGACAGTCCTTGCTTCCTTCCACCACTTGTATCTTATCTTCCTCTTCCATTTTCCTTTGGTCTAGTAGCTGTCTTATTTCTCTCAGCGCTAGCTCACCTCTTGCCATGGAATGTTGAAGCTTATTTCCCTGCTCTTTAAGCATCTCATTTTCCCTGATTAGTACCCTCTTAGCTTCTATTACTTCATTCCACTTGTTATCCTCGACTTGGCTTCTTTTCTCAAGGGACTGGAGTCTTTTTTAAGATCATTTTCTCGCTAACAAACAATTCTGATGACCACGTTAGTGGTGTTGTATTAGAACTATAGGTATCATTGTGATTATGACTACCTTCAGTCCTAACTTCAAACCCTGTTGGTTGGTTTATGTCTATAGTTTTCTTGGTGTCTTCTCCTAATCGAGACACTAGGTTCTCCTTCCCTTTTCCTTTATCTTGTTCAGTTTGCTCTTTTCGTGTTTGTTGATTTTCTATTGTGTTTTCCAAGGCCCTGATTGCACTTTTGGAATAGATGGTTGTGAAATTTTCCTTTCTTGCAAGTTTTTAGATTATATTTTTTCTGTGTCTTAATATCCCATTGTATTGCTTCACATTTACATAGATGCATTGTTCTCATGTTCTTGAAGTGTTGGCATGAGGGTGCCCTAATGCGTAAGCCCAAGCATCCTTAGTTGCCCCTACTTGAGCAAAAATGCTGGAATAAAAGAGGTTTTCAGAGGGATCAATGAGGAAGTGCAACGAGAGATAAATGGTATAATGTACCCCCTCTGAGTTAACTTCTCCGTCACAGGGCTCTGGGTGTCCCTACTTCCCCAAATCTGTATTATTGTTTCCTCATTCTCTGCGTTACTTCCAACGATGTTGGAATCTCTGTCTGCACGGAGCTATTTAAAGTTTCGAGCATCTCCCTAACTTCCATTGGGTTTCTTGAGTCTGTCAGGGTAATGTTATACCTGTGATCTCTATCATACGGACCCACCCCTGTTTTGAAGCTTAGCTTTCCCTGAGACGGACTCCACCACAACCTACCGATAGTTCTTTCTTTGCAGATTGGGTTGCAATTTTCTTTGTTCAAGATTCCGTTGCAGTTTTCAACCCTGCAACCGGTCGGCTTTGGGGCCCGGGACTTGCTTTCTCTTTGTTATGCGTTTTTTTCCTTATTAAATCCTTCATTCATTCATTTGTTATGCATTTTTTCTTCTTGTTTTTGTGTTCTGATTGCAGTTCTGCTGTTACTGCGCGTTTACAGGTTTCTGGTTCCTGCGTTCACTGCACTCTACTCTGCCGTGGCTAAATTCACTGCCGTTACATATCTTTTGCGTGTAGAAGCGGCAAAAAATGCCGACAAGGCATAAAGCAAGAAAATCACGGTTTTGATGTCCAAGCGGCGGAATTAGCCGCTCCTGCAGTAAATGGGAAAGAATAACCTCGCGTTTCCGACGGCAATCTCTGTCAAAAAGCTGACCTCGCGTCTACTGCTGGTATGGCTCGCGTCTGCTGCTGGTATGGCTCGCGTCTGCTGGTATAGCTAAATTACAGAGGGAGGGAGGTTCAGAATTGCGGCCAACTAGAATCAGTCGCACCTACTGGTTTTCTCTAATTACAGAGGGACAACACCCTTTTACATAATTTAGATTTGGATTATTATTTTAGTTTCCTCTTGTTTTGTTTCCTATTTGCATTTGCTATTGCTGGAGTATTCCTTTCAGCGTATATTTGTATCCAGCGTTTAGTTATATCATTCTAAATTCAAATAGTGCCATGTTTTCAAATTTGCGCCCTCCTAGATGGTGCACCCAGGGCAATTACGCCTTCCTTTGTTTTTATGTTGTTTCTGTGGATATTTGAAGATTTTCTCTCTTTCTTGGTAAAGTTTTGTTGATCAACGGGACGTGGTTGTATTTCCGTACGCAATTTACAGTCATTTACTATCCTGAACGCCGTATGCAGCCCCTGCTGTCACAGCCGCAAAATCTGACTTTTTGTGAGAGGTGTTAAACCGAGGTTCACAGCTATATACAGTAAAACATTGCAACCATTTATGTTTAAAAATTTAAATTAATAAAAAAAAAATTAGGTAGAGAGTTTTTTTTTGGGGAAAAAATTATGTATTTGTCTTTGTTCCATATTTGGATTTATATTGATAGTTCATGTAATATGAATCCAAACGTGTGACAAAAACAAATACATAATTTTTTCAAAAAAAAAACTCCATACCTATTCTATGGACTAACTTTTAACATTAAAAAAAATTCTAATTCGAATAGAAATTACTCACACTTTAATATTTAAGGGAGATAATAATACATTATTCAAAATATTTGAACAACAGTACAAAACTGTTAAATTTTTTTTCTTACGGGGGATTTCATTAGCAGGCCATCCGAAGTAATTCGCTAAAGCGAAAGGTATAATACCCGACTGCAGGCAGGTACTAATAACAAGGAAAAGATCGGTCGAGGTAAACATAGGCTGCACGGATGTTAAATAAGTAAGACGCTAAAATCGCTGGACGGTGGCTATTTTTCAGCGTTCCTCCACGGTCTACTGCCTACATCAACATGATGCTTTCCAAACGGATCTTATTAAATTCAAATACAGAGGGTACAATGGCAGGTTCATAAGTGCTCAGAAATATTTTGGCCAGCAAAAATATTAATGGTCCAACGCTCCCCTACAGATGGCGCGTAGGAAACCCTAACTGCAGCGATGAAGTCACTCGAACTGACGGGAAAAGCACATACGACAAGTAATTATTTCACTTCACTGGATACACAATCGCTTTCAGAATGCGGCATTCATATCCATTAAATGAATGAATGAAAGTAAGTTTTTAATAACGTCCACGAGGCCTTATAGGATCCACAAGTAAAATCTGTTGACACGATTCCAACAAACTGCCCTCACATTATTACTTTTGCTTTTCTTCGATTTCTTTGTTAAGTTTGGATCTTCTGTTATTAATTCTAGTCAAGTAGTCTGCGGTTTTTGCTATTTTTTACTCTTCAAACAAAGTTGTAAGTGTCTCACCTTGTAGGATATCAACATAACTACTTCGAATGTCCTCATATGCTATACATTCCATGATGTAATGCCATTCTATTTGCACCGATCCGGACTTGTAAAATTGACAAACCCTTTCCAACTATTCCTCCTTGGGTGTTTTCCATCTTCCAGTTTCAATCTAAGATGGTGTGACCCTGGGCAATTGGCATTTTAGCATTCCATTTTATCTCCGCTCTTATATAGTGCTTTTGCTCATGGTCACATGTGTGATTAAAGTTTTTGACATAGTATTCTCTTTTACGTCCCAGTGGTTTTGTCCACATGATTGTTTTGACTTTTTTTCACACATATCTTTTGATTTTAGAATTGGTATTAGGACAATCTTGCATGTTAATGTCTCATTTATCCATCCATTTGTCATTTTGCTTCATCCATGTGCTCTTCCTCCTATTCAGCGTTTCCTCCACTGCTATTTTTGGCCAATGACATCCTTCCATGTTTTCCACTCTCTTTAGGTAACCTAACAGCGGGAGAAATGCCATTGCTTCCATTGGAAAGGTCCTTGCCTCAGCTAGCATGATCTCATACAGTATAGTGGCTTTTATTTTGAAACTACTTGTAATTAAATGCTTTTGTAACTTTTCTATTTGTCTCCATTTCGTCATTGATGTGTTGCTGCCCCAAACTTCACAACCATATAACACTACCAAAATAACAAACAACGCAAAAAAAGTCATCTTGGTTTTCCAATCCCATAAATCAGTTGATCTGCATCTATTTTGGAGCATGTATAAGGCTTTTCACCCCCCTTGTATTATTTCAGCTCTACAAGCCTCCCAACTAAGATCACTATGGAAGTCAAGGTCCAAGTACTTGTATTCATTTACCACTTGCAAGGGGCCACCTTCAAACTCAAAGATTAATTGTATCTTTTTTCTTAAAAAAAAATTCATGACTTTGGTCTTACTAATGTTCCCCTGCATTCCCATCTCTTGACAAAATAATTCTAGAGCTCTCAAATGTTCTATCAAACCATGTTCCATTTTACCCATTAGGATAAGGTCATCTGCATAGAGCAACAATTTTACCACATAGGAGGCTAGTTGTATACCGTCCCCACCCAATTTTTCAATCCACTCCTCTAACTTGTCAATATATAGTCCAAACAAAGTGGGGGATAGTGGACACTATTGTTTGACCCCAATGTCACCATATTCTATTCGGATGGGGGCTTGCAAGTTGTGGTGGCTTCGTTGACGGATGCTCTGTCAAATTCTATTCGACAATGTTTTGTCCTCTAACCATTTTATCCGATAAGAAAACCCAACAATTGTTATTGAACAACAGTTAACGTTACAAGTATGGCTTTTTACGGTTGGATGCTTGCGATTTTTTAATGGGTTGTTGGTTGTATTTTGGGCGTCGGGATTGATATTGTCTTTTGTTGATTTAAAATTGTCTCCTTGTGTTGGGTTTAGTGGTAGATCTTTCGTTGATTGAAATGTTATTGACTTTAGTGATCTATGATTTTTAGTATTATATTAAGTTGTGGACTCTTTTAAAATTTTATTATAAAAGAGAGGTAAATTTTTATTAAAACAAGAAGAAAAACAACACAAGTTATTACACAGGTTTGTCCAACTCAACTAAGTTGTCTAGCTCATGAGACAAATCTAAGGGTAATTGCCCCCTATCCACAATATTCCAATTTTGCATATGATCAGAGGCCCATTTGACCAAATAATCCGCAACAACGTTCCATTCTCTAAGAATATGATTGAAAGTAACCGACTCCAAAAAAACACAAAATATTAAGAATCTACTATTAAAAAAAGTTTGGGAGGGGGATGTGGATGGCTTGTCATTGTATAATCTGAAATTTTCAGTTTTGAATTATATTTTACATGAAACAATTAATATTGCAGAATTAAGTTAATTTATTAAAGGTGCTTCATCTTTTAATCAGTGTTAATATCCCTTTGGGGATATTTCATCAAAAACCACGTCTCTGTGATGATCCGCTCAATTGAGATTTAGTTACTCTTATCTTAAATTAAATCAAATGCGATTAATGTATCGTTAAATACACGTGGGAAGGTACAAGGTGTTGGTTTTTGGATTATAGTGAATTAAATTGTCTGATTTTATTTATTATTTGAATAATTATAAAGTTTGCCATACAAAAATGTTGGAATACTCTTTCATTGGCTCTAGCATTTTCCACTCCTCATTTCCTTGTAATAAAGTTTAAAGCATCTTTGGGTTGAATAGTAAAAAAGAGAAGATGTAAGATGGACACAGAAATGTTGAGATCTAAAGCTAAAGGTTTGATCAAAAATGATACCTAACAAATTATGAAAAATCTTTTATCCCATTTTAGAAGAAAATTAATTCTATCTATTGATTAATTTGTTGTTCTCTATTATTAATACATATAAAATAATTTAAGAAAACAACTTAATTATACGATTTGATTTTAAAAACTACCTTATTAAATATATGTCTATAAACTAAATTTAATTAAATTAATTTTATACAATTCAATATAAAACATTTAAATAGAGCGATGGATGAAAAAGAGGAGGGCGCGACAAGGCAAAGCGTAGGTCGCAGCTACAGGGAGGCGCTTGGACTGCAACAGGCATCTTAGGTAGTGCAGAGCAGTGGAAAGGCCCCACTTTTGCAGGGTTCAAGTTTTTTTGCTGCTGTAGAGCATCCTGGCAGGGGTATACCCAAAGTCAACGGCTGCTTGGAAAGATGCAAGGAGAGGCCCAAGTTGGTTATACCAGTGGACATGATTGCTGAAAACATAGAATACTATTCCAATCACTCCCTTTACTGCAAGTTTTTGGGGCTTAGGACGTCACTGCAGTCCCTGGAAGCGTGGGCTCAGAGGACATGGGCACTGGAAGGAGAAATAGATATTACGTTGTTGGCCAATAGCTATTTCATGGTCACTTTCACCTGTATAACTGACTATAACAAGGTCTTTGATGGAGGTCCTTACTTTCATAACCAAGTGGGACTGTTTATCAAGCCGTGGCATGCCGGTTTTATACCTTCAGAGGAACTACCAAACTGTGTCCTGGTGTGGGTGCGTCTGCCTCGCTTTCTGGTGGAATGCTGCCGTGAAGACACCCTGCAATTGCTTGCATCCCTGCTGGGAAGGCCAGTCGGTTTTTCAATGTCACTCATGGGAAAAAAGCTAATGACTTATGCCCGCATTTGTGTTGAAATTGATCTTAGTAAGCCACTACCAGATGCTGTTGAAATGAGTGCGGGACCTTTTTCTTGGGTACAACAGCTGGATTATGAAACTCTTCCTTTCCGCTGTCATCTTTGTCATGCTTATGGACATTTGCAGCGATGGTGTCCCACTTCGAAATCCACTGAACCCCAGCCTGTTCATCCTACTCACATTCCTTCTGGAACTGACAAAGAAAAGGGCCCGATTCCAGGTGAGGCGCCTGAAATCGATGGTTTTATGCCGGTTAAACGTTGATATAGAAATAGAGGCCAAAAACGGTCCTTAAAGGAAAGACAATTAGATGATTCGCTCAATAAATTTGAAATACTAGACGACCTTAATCAACATGAGGTGAATATCGGGTTGATGATTTTGGATCAGGGGATTGAGGGACCAATTCAGGAGACCATTGCTTCAGGTGCTTTAATTAAAACGCAGGATGCTGGAGATTGTCACATGGATATGGACCAGCAAATGATGATTTCGGAAGGAATGACTTCCTTAGTAGCTCCCCCTAAAGAAGATGGAAATCTACCCCTCATAGGGAAAATTGGGGACCCAGGGACAACAATAAGTAGTAAATCTTCTCCTCATTTGAGACTTCTGCAAAAAGACCTCAAGAAGGTAGGGGGAGAAATCTGGCAAGTCGGGCAAAAAAAAGGACCTGGAAAAGACCAAGCTAATGGGAGAGACATTGGTGGAGATGGGGTCAGTAAAGACTCTAGATGCTCACTTTTTGAACCCCTTGAAATGATTGTAATATCTTGGAATGTAAGGGGTTTGAACAACTCCAGACAAAATGATGTTCATAACCTGATTAAATGTCATAGGTCAGATGTCCTTTTTTTGCAGGAGGCTAAGCTTTCAGTTGAAGATATGTTCAGATTAGCGCCTAAGTTGTGGAGGCAAGGAGAATGTCAATGCATTGGTGCTATCGGATACTCAGGAGGACTAGCTTGTCTGTGGAACCCACAGAAGATTAGTCTCATAGGCTAGCTGACTTCTAAGTTTTCCATGACTATGATTGTTTTTAGCTTCGAGACGGGGGAAGTCATTCTCTTCTCCAATATCTATGCCCCTAACGACTAGCGGGGTAAAAACTCGTTATGGGACCACATAAGTTTTGTCCATAGCTTGGCCCCCTTTCACCCTTGGATTATGGCAGGTGATTTTAATGCTATTCTAGATTTGACTGAAAAGTGAGGAGGCGCATCAAGGCTAGACCCATCTGCTTTGCTAATGCGCAATTACATTGAAGTTTTGAACTTAGTTAATGCCAGGCCCAACAATAGACAGTTTACTTGGAACAACGGCAGGAGTGGGAAACATTGCATAGCTGAGAGACTTGACCATTTTCTAATTTTTGGGTTGGAGGTATGTGGTCTACGGGGTCTAAAATTTTAGACTGGAGAGGATCGAACCATTGGCCTATCAAGCTTAATAGTGTTTCACAATATCACCCGTGCCCTCCTTCCTTCAGATTCCAACGCATGTGGCTGTGGGATCAATCTCTACATGAGTGTGTGGCCAATTGGTGGTGTTGGGGTAGGCCTGCCCATGGTACGACGATGTACAGTTTGGCCAAAACTATGCAATATGTAAAGTATAAGCTCAAGCGATGGAATCACCAATGCTTTGGAAATATTTTTCAAGCTAAGGCTACTGCACAGACCAAGCTTGATGGTATCACGAGAATAATAAGGGATGAAAGACTCACGAAAGACTTACTGCAAGATGAAACTCAGGCTATGAAAGACCTAGAGGAATGTGAGTTACGAGAGAAAATTTTTTGGAAGCAGAAAGCTCAGATTGAATGGCTCCAGGAAGGGAATAGAAATACATCATTTTTCTTCAATTCGTCCAAAGCCAAGAGACATGGCAATTCTATTTCGGCCCTAGTCAATAAAAGAGGTGAGCGGCTTAACTCCTTTTCGATAATTTCAGAGGAGGTGGTGCAGTATTTCTCTACTCTTTTCAGGGAAGATGTTAATGGAGAATTACAGGAAGAAGCTCAGGTTCTCTTCTGTATTCCGCTGTTGGTGACGCATGAAATGAATGAGCATTTAATGAAGGAAATCACACTTGGAGAGCTTGAGAAAACCATTATTCAGATGAAAAAAGGAAAAGCGGCTGGACCTAATAGCTTCCTGGTTGAATTCTACCAAAAATTTTGGGACATTATCAAACTTGACCTTTTAGCTATTGTTCAAGAATCTCAGTGGAATAAGCAAATGCTTAAGGCTACAAATGCGACCTATCTTGCCCTCATACCCAAATGCGAAGGTGCTGATAGGCTAAGTCAATTCCGCCCTATATCCCTTTGCAATGTTGTTTATAAAATTATATCTAAAATCATTGCAGATAGGTTAAAAAGAGGGCTGAGTGCTGTGATCTCTGAAGAGCAGAGTGGTTTTATGGAAGGCAGGCAAATTTTGGACGGTATTATTATTGCTGTTGAGTCCATTCACTCCATGGCCAACTCAAAAGATAAGGTGATGTTCATTAAGTTGGACATGGCCAAAGCTTTTCATAGGGTCAGATTGTCATTCCTGCGAAAGGTTCTTAGTGCTTTTGGTTTTGTAGAAGAATGGATTCAATGGGTGATGTGTTGCATTTCCTCAGTTTCCTTCTCAGTGCTTATCAATGGAGAACATACGGAGCTATTTGGTGCTTTAAGGGGGCTGTGACAAGTTGATCATCTATCTCCGTACCTCTTTCTTCTCCTTGCTGAAGGTTTGGGGAGGTTGATCAACAAGAACAGAGAGGATGGGCATATCCAAGGATGGCAATGGGGAGGTGAATCGCCAGAACAGTCTCACCTGCAGTTTGTTGATGACACTGCCTTGATGGGCATGGCCACAATGAGTGAAGCAACTAACTTACGTAGGGTGTTAGATGTTTATCTAATGGCCTTAGGACAAAAGGTCAATGAAGATAAGTCGTCCATCTTCTTCTTCAACACTCTGGGGCCCATTCAACAGCGGATCGTGAGGACTCTGCATTTTCAGATTGGGACTTCCTCTTTGATTTACTTGGGTATCCCTATCTTTGCTGGCCGTACTTCCAAAGAATCCTGGCAGATTATTTTGAAGAAATTTAAGGTGAAAGTGAATCATTAGACTCACATGTGGTTATCCTTAGCTGACCGGTTTCAACTTATTCAATCTGTGGTGCAGGGTTTGCCCATTTACAGTTGTATGCTCCAAGTTGCCCCGATGGGAATTGTTAAGGAGTTCGATTCGATTACCAAGCAATTCTTATGGGCTGGTAGTCTGAATTCCACTAAATGGAGCCTTATTAGATGGGAGATTGTCTGCAGTCCCAAACAATATAAGGGGCTCGGTCTGAGGCAGACAAACTTAAATGTTATTTCTTTGGCGGCTAAACTTTATTGGCGTTGGTGCACTGAACAAGACAAGGCTTGGGCCAAAATTCTCTCACAGAAATACTACTCCAGGACCATTCAGAGGGATATTCCTCGATATCCTCTTATTGGGAAAGGTTCAGTGATATGGGGTACTCTCAAAAAAGGGGCTGCTCTCATTAAGGAATGCTTATTCTAGATTTGTAAGCAGGGATCCAAGGCTCTCTTTTGGAATGACTCTTGGGATGGTTATCTTCCCATTATTTCTCAATTTCCAAATTTGTTGAACCTTTGTCAGAAATTCCTTGATGCTGGTTGGTCTCAGGTGAGTGACTTCAAAGCTTACACTTCACAAGGACAGTTGGAGGTAGCACACTAGAAAGCTCTCGAAACTTGGCCAGTTAATGGGACACAGGGGGAGAATGAGGCGTTGTTGAGCATCCTCTCCAGGCATCACTGTAGTTTCCTTCAGGAGGAAGATGAGCTCGCTTGGTCTCCCAATCCCAAGGGAGCTTACACTATTTGCTCTGGATACTAGGCCTTACTTCTTCAGAGACTAGGCAGGGGGAAGTGCATTGGTGGAGACAGGTTTGGAATAAATTTTCATGGCCAAAATGCAACTATTTTGTTTCGATGCTGGCTTGGAACAAGGGCTTGACCTAGGACAATCTCTAAAAAAAAGGCTTCCAAGGCCCTTTAGTATGTGTTATGTGCGGAGTGGCCGAGGAGGATTCAACACACCTATTTTTTCGGTGCTCCTTTGCCTTGCAACTCTGGCACTATTGATGGGATGTTTGGCAGCGCCCATGTTTTCATGCTCTAACTGTGGTCGAATTTTGGAATGGCATGGGAGAATCCCCCTCAAAGACGCCTTTCTTGTAGGACGCATGGTTAGGGGGCCCCATTTTTTCTGTTCTGACAGATCTGGCTTGAGAAAAATAGGTGGATTTTTTGGGGGGTGAGGGTCATGGCGCAACAAGTATGGCATAAAGTTGTGGGGATGATCTAGGAGACCGTCCAAGCAAAGAGTGTGATTTGTCTTCCTTTGACCAAACAGGACGCTCATGTGGTGGCACGACTTGGATTCCAGCAACTAACTAGTAATTCAGCGTGTGTCAAGAGGAACAGGCAGGTCAAGGAGCAGATTCTAAGGATCGGTCAGTGGCAGCACCCTCCCAGTGGGATTCTCAAGATCAATATGGATGGTTCCTCTAGAGTTATTCGGGGCTCGCGGGTACTGGAGGGATAGGTAGGGATTATGAAGGTACGGTGATTTTTCTCTTTACAGTTCCTAAGGGACTACAAACCGTCAACATGATGAAAGGCCAGGGCATTTTTTATGCCCTTGAGAAGGCAATGTGTTAGGTTGGCGTAGGATTATATGCGAATCGGACTCTCAAGTCTTAATTAACCTGCTCATTAAGAAGAAGTGTTGGATGTCAATTGGCAACTATCTCTAATTGTGCAACAGATTTTGCGAGTTTGCTCGCTCATGGATAGCATTACATTTGCTCACATTCTGTGTGAATGGAACAGGGCAGCGGATTGTATGGCTAAATGGGCGTCCGAGCATTTGGATGGTGGAAACATTAAGGATTGGGGGTCTCTCTCCTCGACGCTTCATTTTGACTTGAAAAGAATTGACAAATAGGGAGGTTCATAATATTGTTTAGTTGGGCGTGTGCCTAATTTTTTTGTCTTTGTTGCTTTCTTATGGAGATTTTTGCCACCCATTCTTCTTGTAATACTCTTTTTTACTTCTTAATATTATTTTTACCCTTTATTATATATATATATATATATATATATATATATATATATATATATATATATATATATATAAAGAAAGACTAACTACATTATACTTTTTATATTTATAAACACAATACAATGTGAAAGTTATGAGACTCTTTTTCTCTTTTTTTTTTGGGATTACATATTCTTTTTAATTTTTGGCTTTCAATTTTATTCTTACTCTCCCTTTTCATTAATAAATATCATATTTTTTAATTTTATAAATTATTATTATTATTATTTTAAATATTTATCTTAACTTATTTTAAAACATTAATTTTAAAAATATTTTTCCTTTTTCTTTCCTTATCCAATATTTGGTAGGGCTATAGTGTCACCTATTTTGTGTTGGTACATTAGTCTACAAAAGGTATACTTATGTAAGGTAGATTAATTACGTACATTTATGAGAATTATATATTGACCTATACCTTTTCCAATTGATGGAATGTAAGGATAAAGTGATTGTTATTTTTCTCAATTTAAATTTTGGTCTTTGTTTTTTTAGTGAAATATATATATATATATATATATATATATATATATATATATAAATTAAAAAGGGGGTAAAAACTTTATTAATAACAGAAAGAACCAAAGTACAAGGCTCCAATGTGCCCACAACCAGAAAATAACAAAAACAACAACCACCATGTGCCGAAGCACATTAACTCCTCAGAGCCTCTCCTCGGCTAAAATTCTCTCCAGATTTACCTGAACCTCTGACGGTAGAAGCGTGACCTTCTCTACCAGCCTCTCTCCAATCCCTTCTGACGCCCATCTACCAGGTAGTCAGCCACCCGATTCCACTCTCTCGAAACATGGGCAAAAATCACGGTCTCCATGAGCATACTAATCTGCAAAATCTGCTGAACAATCAAAGACAATTGCCAGCTTACCTCAGTAATTTGTCATTCCCGTATCATATCAATCAAAACCAGAGAGTCCGCCTCACATATCACTTTATGCCATCCAAGCTCGTAAGCTCTCTGTAAAGCAAATAAAATAGCCATACCCTCCATCTTGTTAACCGTCTGAACGCCCCTATGAGCGGAAAACATAAAAATAATCGAGCACGAGGCATCTCTCGCAATCCCACCTATACCAGCCTGCCCTGGGTTACCTCTTGAAGACCCATCAGTATTGATCTTCAAAAAAACACCAGGGGGAGGTGTCCACTTACCATCACGCCTCACCTTCTGCCTTCTATCCCCACTCTTCCTCACACACGCTGCCCCTGGAAATAGATCCTACATTCCTAATCTGTCTGCCAACTCAGCGTCCCTCCTGTCCATCGGCAACGTCACCTCACATTTGGTTTCAACAGTTTCCCGTATCATTCGGATAATCTGATTCCAGACTTGGTCTGCTTCCATCCTTTCCCCCTAAAAAATGTGCCTATTATGCTCCAACCACACCTGCCAAAGAAGGAAAATCGGCCCAGCAAACCAAACTACCTGCAGGAAGCTCATAACAGGGGGCGCTTTTTCAATTCTGTGCCAAAATTTTGCCAGTGTGGGGGCGTGGATACAGCTGACACCCCAAGCGCCCCACCAAGCATGCCAAATTCTGCTCGTAAACTGGCATTTGAAAAAAAGGTGGGACGCACTCGCCTCCTATGCGCCACACAGTACACACCGTGAAGGGCCCGCAAAACCTCTCTTCCTGAGGTTGTCCCACGTCAAGCAACGATCCCAAGCGAGCATCCACGCAAAACAATTGCACTTTGGCCACGAAAAGCTGTTCCACGTTCGCTTCCACCAAGTAAGCTCTTGGTACCCCACCGACACAGTGTATTTCCCTTTGGGGTGAGGGAACCAAGCCAGCTCATCCTCACCAACAAGGGCGCAGTAGGTGCACCCAGCCAAAATCTCCTTCATCTCCATGCTCTCCACCTCCGTTACCCTGAATGGCCACTCTTCCTGATTTTTCCAGCTTTTGCTTCCAAAAGCTGATTTTGGTGACCAAAAGTTTTAAAATCATTTACCTTTTGCCATCTGGCCTCATAGCATCATTGTGCCAAATTATGTAAATGTGGGTACTGCATCACAATAGGTGGGAATCCGTCCCAAGAATCATACCAAAACTGTGCCTCCCTCCTGCTTTTACAAATCCAGGACAAGCCTTTTTTAATTAATTCGCCCCCCTTCTTCATCGTATCCCAAATCATCGATCTGCTTCCCACCAAGCCAAATCTAGGAATCTCCTTATGGCTGAAACCTGGAAAATACTTCTGTGCCACAATTTTAGCCCAGCTCCAATCCTGCTCCGTGCACAATCTCCAGTATAGCTTGGCTGCTAGAGCCGTGCCAGCCAACGTAGCTTGTCTTAATTCCAATCCCCCGAATCTCTTTGGACTGCAAACTACCTCCCATCTGATAAGACTCCATTTTGTAGTTGATAAATTGCCAGCCCACAAGAACTGCCGCACCAATGAGTCCAGCTCTCTCACAAAACTAGCTTGCGCCACCTGCAACATACATCTATACACAGGAAGTGCTTGGACCATAGATTGGATCAGTTGCACCCTGCCCGCAAACGAAAGCCACCTGTGAGTCCAATGGCTGACCTTGACTCTAAACTTGTTCAGAATCCCCTTCCATGACTCCTTAGAGTGCCTACCCGTCGTAACTAGCATACCCAAATACATCATCGGAAGGCTGCTGATTTGGAATCAGAGGACATCCGCCACTCTTCTCTGAATAACCTGAGGCATATTAAAGAAGAAGATGGAGGATTTCTTCTCATTGATTACCTGGCCCGAGGCCACTAAGTAAGTATCCAGGCACCTGCGGATATTGTTCGCCTCTCTCAAGGAGGCAACGCCCAACAAAGCCACATCATCGACGAACTGAAGGTGAGAGAGACCTGGCAGGCCGCCCCCCCACTTCGATCCTTGAATCTCCCCATTTCTGGTATCATCTCTGATCCTACGCCCTAAGCCCTCAGCTAAGAGAAGAAACAAATAAGGGGACAGTGGATCTCCCTGACGCAATCCTCTAACAGCGCCAAAAAGGTTGGAATGTTCCCCATTGACCAGAATAGAGAAAGAGGTGGAAGTAACACAGCTCATGACCCATTCCATCCAATCCCTCTCAAAGCCAAAGGCCTCCATCACCTTGTGCAGGAAAGTCCAACTAACCCTGTCATACGCCTTGGACATAGCAAGCTTCATGAACATTGCCTTCTCTCTGGATTTGGACATTGAATGAACTGCTTCAGTAGCCATCACAATACTATCCAAGATTTGCCTTCCTTCCACAAAACTGCTTTGCTCCTCTGAGATCAGCTCCTTCAAGCACTTCTTCAACCTTTCGACAATCAATTTCGAAAGAATTTTGTAGATAACATTACAAAGAGAAATGGGGCAAAATTGGCTGAAGCGATCAGCCCCTTCCTCTTTTGGAATGAGGGCCAAAAAAGTAGCATTTAGCGCCCTCAACATCTGCTTGTTGGTCTGAGACTCCTGCATCACGGCCAACAAATCATCCTTAATAATTTCCCAAAACTCCTGATAAAACTCTATCAAAAACCCGTCCGGTCCTGGAGCCTTTCCTTTCTTCATCATAAAAACAACTTTCTTTAGCTCTTCCTCCAAAATAGGTCTTCTCAAATTCTCCTTCATGTCTTGGGTCACAATGGAGGGAATGCAGCCCAAAATCAAGTCCTCTGCCTCCTCATCCCTCCTCCCATCTTCCTGGAAGAAAGCACTGAAATACTGTTCAGCCTCATCACATATTTCTCTTGTAGATGAAACTATTTCTCCTCCTTCCGTAACCAACGAACTAATAACATTGCCATGGCGCCTTGCTTTGACCGAGTTGAAGAAGAAAGCAGTGTTTCTATCTCCTTCTTGGAGCCAATCAATCCTAGATTTCTGTTTCCAGAAAATTTCCTCCCTTAACTCCCACTCCTCCAAAGTTTTCACAGCCTTAGCTTCTTCATTCATTAAAACTCCTATAAGTCCCTCTTCCCTTATAACTCTGGTGATGTCATTTAGCTCTTCTTGAGCCTTCTTTTTCTCCTGGAAGATGTTGCCAAAACTATACCTGTTCCATCTCTAAAGCTGGAATTTGACAAATTGAAGAAGTTTAGCAAACACATACATGGCTGTCCCAGCAGTTGGTCGGGCAACCCTCCACCATTCCATGATCCGGCCGAATAATTCTTGATCCCTCAGCCACATCATCTGGAATTTAAAAGGTGGCTTTTGTTTTCATAAAGCAGAAGAAATATTTAATTTGATCGGCCAGTGGTCAGAATTCTGCCAATCCAGGATCTCAAAGCTAAGTGTCCACCTGCCGCCTATCCAAAAGCAAGACACCAAAAATCTGTCTATACGCTCAGCAATGTTATTGTGCCCCAGCCTTCTATTATTCCATGTGAATCGGCCGTTACTCGGCTTGATGTCCACCAAATTTAATTCTGAGATCTTGTCCCTGAGGAGACAAGAAGACTGCTCTAATATGGTATTCCCACCCATCTTCTCCGAGCTGTCCAGAATTGCATTGAAATCTCCCACTACTATCCAAGGTAAATAAGGAAACTCATTACGAATCAGCCTAATGTTATTCCAAACAAAAATCTTACCTTGCATATCGCTGGGTGCATAGACATTTGAGAGTAAAGCATACTCTCCTGAGTCCATACAGAGGGCAACTAGCGATAAAACCGACTTGAAAGCCATCCATGCCACCGGTTTGACCTTTCTTGGATTTCACATGCAAGCTAAGCCACCAGCAGTCCCCTGGGCCCCAATGCATTAGCATGATCCTTGTCTCCATATCCACGGGGCAATATCCATCATGAAATCCACTAACACTTTGGTTTCTTGCAAAAAAAGAATATCAGGATGTTGACTTCTGACTAATTTGCGAATAGCTTTTTATCTAGGCCCGCTATTTAGGCCCCTCACATTCCATGATAACACAATCATTTCGGGGGAGGAGGAAAATGTGCTTCTAAGGTCCTTACCGACCCTGATTCAACTAAGTTCTCTCCAATCATTTTGAGTCTATCCAAATCTTTCCTTCTTCCTACCTTTACATTTTTGTCTATAACTCCTTTCTTGCTGTCCTTTTGTAGAATCCCCAAGCACGGTGGAGCTTTTCCTTGCTTTTCCCCCTTATCCTCCCCAGCTTGTGAGTCCTTCTCCCCAATTTCTGCGCCTTGTCCCCTTACCACCATTCCTGCTGCTAGATTCAGCGCTTCCCCCTGTCTATCCAAAAGCATTAGAGTAGGCAATTCTGCTGTCTGCTTAGGAGAAAATGGCGTGACACTAGCAGTCCCTTCACCCTCCTCCATCCGTTCCTCTCCGCTAGTTAGACTTGGCAGAACCTCTTGCTGTCCCAACTCCTCCAGCATCTCAAATCTGTTGTAGGAATCCTCCCCTTGTCGCTCTAGAAATGTCCTCTTAAGTCCTTTGTTTTTACCCTTGGATTTCACTTGCATGAATCCTTCAGAGTCCTTTCTACCCCCATTTCCCGTCTTCCTTCCTTATCTTCAGGTATTGCCCTGTTCAAAGGAGGCGCAAGAGAAGGTTGTTGTTCTGTCATTTTATTCTTCGAACACCTTCGAACCAAATGTCCATACTCGTGACAAAGGTGGCAACGGAAAGGTAGGGTCTCGTAATCCAGTTGCTGAAGCCACGAGTATGTTCCTGCATACATTTCAACTGCGTCCGACAGCGGTCTGCTCAGGTCAACTTCCACACAAATTCTTACATATGTCATGATTTTCTTCCCCAATGTTTGTGTAGATGCCCCCACCAGTTTTCCTATTATTGATGCAATAAAAAATAGTACATCTTCACGGCAACATTCAATCGGCATTCTAGGTAAGCGCACCCACACCGGTACCCTGCTTGGCAGCTCTTCAGTGGGATTAAACCCAGCCTGCCATGGTTTCATGAAAAGTCCAGCTTGGTTAAAAAAATATGGTCCCCCTTCAAACACCCTGTTCCTGTCCTCCAAACAGTTGAAAGTTGTGATGTCCCTTTCTTAGGGGGCTCCTTTTCTGAACAAAAAGCTCTGATACCACTATGATGTCCCTTACTTAGGGGCTCTTTTTGTCTCTACACAACTCTGATATATAGCAATAAAAGCTCTAATACCACTGTGATATCCCCTTCAACAGGGAATATAGAAAACACATAAAGCTCTGAACAAGATATAACTTCTGTTGAATAAATTCAAGAATGATCACACTAATATAGTCTTTTAATAACAAATTACAGATTGTATCACTTATCCTTCTAAACTATTACAATTGTAGTCCTTTCTTATGCATATAAAAATGAAATACAGTCTTAAAAACCTTGACTTAGCAAAACTGGAAGCGAAAGTTGGAAACTGGAAGGTCTCGGCCTGCTGTGTCAAACACACAGTCGCCGACGTCGGTCGATAAACTGCCGACGTCGGTCACTGTAGGTCAGCTTTCTGCCCACGTCGGTCTTCAGTCGACCGATGTCGATCACTGGAAACCCTCTGTCTGCCGAGGTCGGTTCCTGGGTTGATTTGTACGGACCTGTACGGACTTTGTACGGCCGCCAATTAAGCAAGCTTCCCTGTTTTCAACCCCTGATCTGAAAATATACGTTTCTCGCACAGAAGATCTCTAGCTGTATAATTTATTGAATCAAAACAAGAATAAAGAAATACCTGGAATATCTGTAATAACTTCTGTGTGAAGTTATCTCTCAAACCTGAAATTCTGTGATAACTTCTGGATGAAGCTATCTCTCACTTTGGCAATAGATCAGTTGATATTCCACAGCCTCTTAATTGCACACACTGAAGAGGGAACGTTCTCCAATGCAAATGGAATCCTTGAACCCTAGGCTCAGTCTTCACAGAAGAAATTCTCAAAATCAATATCAATAATCAATAGCATAATCAATAATGGCCTCCATGAGAAACCCTTATACCCTCAAAAGATATGCTTGCCCTAATTAGGGTTTCTTAAATTAGAATTAGGGTTTCTAATTAAAAATAGGCTAAATAATTAATATTTGATTAAATCAATCAAATATTAATATCTCCCTCAATACATGTCGGATCCTCGAACCGATCGAAGCAGGTGAATCAGGGAGTGATTTCGCACATGA
Organism: Torreya grandis; assembly: GCA_037957365.1. Lineage (NCBI taxonomy): Eukaryota > Viridiplantae > Streptophyta > Pinopsida > Cupressales > Taxaceae > Torreya > Torreya grandis. Next base: position 8,861,610 of record JARHVA010000004.1, read on the forward strand.
CCATACCAAAATAAAGGCGCTCTGCTGCATATCAAATATCCCTAAAAAGTAGGAGCTCAGGCCCAATGGTCTAAAATAACCGGAATGAAAACCAAATGTAGAAATCCTGCGAATCAAAGTCAAGCCAAGCTCCATTATGACCCTCTATCCATCATATTAGCCTACGAAGGTCGCATAATAGGCTAATCATCAAAACTGTCAATGTCCATGAAAAAGGGGACATGACAAAAGTCACCATGAAAAAGCTGTTAGCCAGCAGCATCATCTCCATTTCTCCAGCCGGTTCCCATACTCTCCTTGCCGAATTCTCCAAGAAGGGGAGAGAGACTTTCATCCCCAGAAATTTGCAATACAGAGAGTGTTTGGAGTAATACTCCACATCCTTTGCAATCATGTCAAAAGGAATAACTAATTTTGGCCTTTCATTACAGCGCTCCAAGTAGCCATTTACCTTATTAATTCTGGAACCAACATTTGATCCACTGCCTTGCACTCCTGAGAATTGAATGGCATCAGCAATCCCCTTCAGTCTGGCATCCTGCCCTTGAGGTCCCTTGCCCACCACATCTTTGAAGCTCTTATCTCCCTTCAAGACGTTTTGAACCCCCTGTTCCATTGTGGCACCTACTGCCCCTTCACTCTCCTTCTAGACAATGCAATTTCCTTCCCACCGTGTGTTCTTATCAGCTGCGGCCTTCCCACCCAACCTGCTTGCGTTTCCCTTCCGTTCAACTCCCACGCACCACCGTCCACGGCCCACCAGAGCGAGGGCACGACTGCCCTAGCTACTCTGCGAACTGCAACGTTCGCGCTTCCTCTTCATCGTCCGCTCCAGTGAAATATATTTTTTAAATAAAGGGTAAAAAAATGTTATAAAAAAGATTATTTGATAAATTAAATTTAAGAAAATAAGAAGATTAGGAAAGATTGAAGAGAGAACCTTTCATATCTATACATGAAGTATAAATAATTGTTCCCTCACCAAAAATATATAAATAAATATCAAAGAAAAATAAATGGGGATTAATAATTTAAAAAAAATAGTTAAGTCAACATTTACGAATTCACTAAAATTTATGTTCAAATTTCAAATAGGGTCTTCGAGATTAAATTTGATATCAAGTTTGATGTTATGCCAATTAGACGCTGATTTGACCAAAAAATCAGTAACCTGATTTCTTTCCCTTCTAGTATCGTTCCATTGAATACTCTTCAAACCTTGAATGAGGATGTCGATGTCTTTGTTACATTCATTCAACTATCATTGTTAGAACTGAGGGAAAGAATTTTTGTTGAAATGATCAACCAAAATTTTAGAATCAGATTCCAAAATAATATCAATAAAGTGCTTTGACTTAGCTATTAGAAGAGCTTGACAAATGACTATAACCTCAACATAGTTATTAGAAGCAACACCAAGATTAACAACAAACCAAAATCTTTTAATGAAATATTTATTATTAAATTTATGAAACTTTTTATAAATAAATAATTTTTTTTTTGTAAAAATCAACTTATGATAAAAAAAATATATTATTCAAAATACCAAATATATATAAAATGCCAAAAAATATTTTTGAAAGGCATCAAATCTTGTATCAAAAATAATAAAGTATCTATGTAACTATATATTAAAAAGTTGAAATTATTAATATAAAATATTTATTTTATAATTAGTTTTTTTTCAATTAAAATTTTCAATAAAAAAATTTAGAATTAAAAATATACAAATAATATTTTAATTTTTTTTTTAAAAATATTTGAGGAAATATTTTTATCATTTAATTTGATAAAAAATATAAATATAGCATAAAAATATATATATTTATATTTATTAATTCATATATATATATATATATATATATATATATATATATATATATATATATATATATATATATATATATATATATATTTTAATTTTTTTTTAAAGATAAGTGAAATTAAAGGATTTCACTTATTAAAAAAAAATGTAAGTCATAAGTGAACAATCAAGTGGCATTAAACAATTTATATAGTAAAAATTCAATATACACTTTTTTTTTAAAATGTAATCTTAATCTAAAGAAAAAGAAAAATCATAAAAATCAATATATTTTTCTCTTATAATATTATTTATGTAATTCAGTATCAATAAGACTTATAAAAATCATGTAAGCACTTAATGCTAAGGGGATACCAACATTTGCATGAGATTATATGATTGATGAACCTTCACATTCTTTTTTTAGATTTTATAACCCCAAAAAATCAATAATGAAATAATATAAATATATGTAGCATCCTATGTACTACTCTAAAATTAATTATAATTTTTTCTTTCTGAGACAATAAAATATGATAGTAATAATATTATAGAGTTATGTATGTTCTCACACAACATATTTTTGCAAAATAGTCTCACAAAAACATTTATAATTATTCTTATCCGATTATTATGGATGAGATAGTTATGTTTGGACTATACTAGTATATTAGCAGGTTATGATCTTAGGCTTAAGGATGGAGTTTCAAGATAAAAATTAACTTTGATTTCTCCAAGGTTAAAACAAAGCTCGTCATTAGATTAAGAGCATTTGAAAACATAAGTATTGTCTATAAGTGAGGCCAAATAAAGAAATCTTAATTGGCTTTAGATTCTTGACCTTGATTAATTAAACATTATTCAATTCCTTTAATTAAAAGTTCTTACATAAAAACATATTTTACCCAAGAGATCAAAGTTCCTTTTATCTTGTTTTAATTTAAGTCTTAATATCTAATCAATCATATTTTATCACAACTTTCATCAAGATCTAGTCTGTGCCATGGAGGACACTTTACTGTTTGGACCTCACTAATTATAGTATGAGGTTTAGCCCTTAAAGGACTCATATTTTGCTATCTAAGTTGCTAATTATGCATTTGAGTTGGTGTCCAAACAAGCTTATAGAATTAAGAGCACATTACCTACACTCTGCTCACATGATTCATTGACTACAAAGGTCTAAACTAGCTGAAATATGACACGTGTCCTTATTCAAGGCCACATGGCATAATTTCATGACTTCTTAGTGCTCTAGTTCAAGATTATGTAAATTCAAGTCGCAAAGGTCTAAGCTAGTCATCTATTTCCACTCATTGCATTTTCATGCAATTGCAACATTTAAACTTGGTCACAGGTTTTATACTCGCTCACAATCAACCACGACATAATGTATCATCATCACATCACAACTTCACAGCTTGTCACAACCCTTAGAAGGCAAGTCTAACTTGGCACTCTAATCCACATGGCATAATTTCACACCATCATAATTTTCACAATCAAGACCTTGGAAAAATTAAGTTTTGAAGGGGATATAGGTTAGTAGAGTAGTGCCATGCACCATGATTTCTCACTCTCATACACTCATGAGTTAAAAAATAAGTTTGCACATTACTTGAGGATTATGAGGTTGTGATGCAATCAATACTGTCCAAGCATCACTATTTTTTGGCTTCACAGTTTCACATTAGCATGAAAACTTAAAGAGGTTTGACATTGTGAGGTTGCAAAGAAGTCACAACATGTCACATGTCATCATGTAATTTCCCACATATTTTTATAGTTGCATTTATACTACTGATTCAGGAGGACATACACTAGTGACCAAATAAATGGCTTCAAATCTTCCCAAAATTGTCCACACATTAAAAAACTTGTCGAGAGCTTTTCAATGTACTTTGAACAGGGTCAAACGGACATCATATGCAAAAGTTATAGCCTATTAAAGGTTGAAACAAATAAGGAAGAAAATAACACAGTGCTGACATCATCAATTAGCTGGACTTATATGACCTAATATGTGGACCAATCATAGCCTTCAACATGGAATTCATAAAGCTTCACCAAGTGTTATGATTTCCAAGGCAAGTTCTACGTAATATATGGTCTCGTGAACAAGTGACAAGGGATGAAGTTTCTCTTAAACATATTTTGATTGTTATCCCCACCAAAGTGGGATAAAAAATTATCCAAAGTGCCAATAAATCCTCCTCATGAGCTAATGCATTGGATTTGGAGTGGGTCTAAATCCTCTCACCCCACTTAGCCTTTTCTTAAGGCCCAACAACAGACTATGCCATATTTGGTGAACTAAATGCAAGACTTTGTATTTTCCCTTAATTTTGGGATTTATTGCTAAAAATAAAGCATATGAGGCATTTTGCAAGGGGATTTGAAGACCTAACCCTATGTAAAAGGGATAAGGCTTTAAACCATAAATCATGGGTCTTAGAAACACTATAAAAGACTCTATTATAATTAAAGAGGGAGAAGAAAACTTGTAATATTTAAGCCCTTGTAAAGGAGAATAAGAGAAGAAATCTTGTAAGCTTTGAGCCCTTGTAAAAAAGAACAAGAGGAGAAAGTAAAGTTTATATATCTGATATTACAGGAGTATCACATTGAAGGCCAAGAGCCCATTGCATAGACCTCTTAGAGACATTACAGGGAAATTTTAACCACTGATTGGGAGACAAAGCAAATTTGTATGTCTGTCTTGTCAAAGTAGTAATTACAAGCCAAAAACCATTGCACAAACCTCCAAGAGACATTACAACAAACTTGTGTAGCCCCCCATTTAAGAGATACAAACAAGAGATAGTATGAACTTGAGCTAGAGCAAGATCCAGAGCTAGACTTCCTGGAGGACATCAAAAACTTATTTGTAGATTGAGAGCCCATTATTAGGAGAATTTGACGTAACAAATAATATTTTTGCATCATTTTAATCGATCAGTTCAACCTTTGAACAGACCTGGAGACATAGCCTGATTTTGGGTGAAGTTCATTCTCAACTCAGTTTATGGCTTAGTTTGTGGATTGTCTCTATTCTTAAGTACTTATTTGTAATTTCAGTTTTTTAAATACTAAATTTTAAGCCGATTTTCACAAAAAAATGGGAAATCAAGAAAGTAATTAAAGTATCTAGAAATTGGGTTTTAGTGAGCTTGTGAATAAACTACCATTTTTGGATCAACTACACATAATCCAAGGGTTGCAATGTTGTAAAACAATCAAAGGAAGCAATGCCAGTTTCAAAATACTTTGAATGGGGGGGGGAGGCAGGGGGTTGGGTGGGGTCAGGCCGGGGGGGGGTGCGGGGGGTGGAGGTGGGGTGGGGGTGAACACACAAAGTTGGGAGACAAAAAAGGGGCCATTCCTAAAAAAAAAAAAAAAAATCTCATGAAGGGTGCACACCCTTTAAAAAAGAAACCAAAAGTCTAAGGGTTGTTACTGACCCTAAAAGGTGTACGTCATTTTTCAAAAAAGGCGTACGCCCTTTGTGAAAACATAAAATGCATTTAACATACAAACCCACATTTCATTTCTTCAAACAAAATTTTATTGCAACTGAAGAGAAGACAAAGGAGGTCATGCATGTTATTTATCTCCAAACACTCCCCACCAAGATTGCACACTCACACCACAATCTCATGTATGTTATTTTTTTCTTTAAGTTAAGTGTAGGGTTTGCATTGACATTATTTATGATGTATTTTTTATAATAATCACAAGCCAAAAGGGTATTGAAATTAAGATTACATTTCTCCTGTGAAATCCTTTCCTAAATAAAACGTAATATAAATGTTTATTTTTGTAAATTTAGATTGTTGATTTGATGGACCCATTGTCTAAAGAAAACTTCCAACAAAATCTTGATGAAAAAACTCAACATTTTGACTTCATAGAAGAAGAAGTTGAATTATATCAACAATATAATTCAAAGTAGCAATAATTAGAAATTATCATCAGTAGTTTAAGTGAATCTTCAAGACATAATACATGCAATTCACTTGTTGATATTTGGAGGCCATTTACAACAAAGTGGGAAATGTCACTTCCCAACTTGATGCAATGCTACATCAAAGAGAGGTATTGAAACATTATTATTCGGATAAATTGTCATACAAAGATATCAAAAAAAATATAAAAAATAATAAGCAAGCACTTTGTTTCATATGCTTAGAACCACCAAACCTCTGCCAACGAGTTGTAAACACATTATCATTGATTAGTGTGTTCATGCAAAGATTAAAAAACTTTTGGGATAGGGGTGGATGGTGTTTGATGAGCTTCCGTACAATAAAATGAGGGTCCATTGTACTTTTTGAGAAAGCCTTATTGTGAGTTTATTCTTTAAAAAATACTAAACTATTTTGACATGAATGCCTCCCAAGGTAGGAGAGGTGGGACCTCATTTAATAGACTTGGTGCTAAGTGGGACCAAAATTGCCAAAGCTAGTGGTAAAGAAATACTAATAATAATACATTCTTGCATTACCAAAATATTGCATCAACATACACTTGAGGTAGTTAATAAACTCACAAAAGTTATGAGTGACCATGGGATGAATACATTGAGGAGTTTTACACAAGATACAAGGGTGGCACATCTAGTAGTTTCCTTCCTACATTGGTGTTTCTAGTGGTGGCATAACTAACAAGAACCCTACAGTTCTTTTACATTGTTTCACATCATGTGGGAAGAAATATACTAGACCACATGTTTACATTAGACATATAGGGGTTACATCTGTAAATCCAATAAGCAAACCCACAAACACTATAGACACATATATACAAAATACTAGTATACAATAATATATGTCATGTACAATTATTTCAGCACCTCCAACCACTAGTACACAATAATATACTCCATCTACAGTTGTTTTAGAACTTCAAGACACTAGTATGGAATAATATATGTCATCTACAGTTGCTTCACCACCTCAGGGCAAAACATATCTAGATATGTAGGACTTACCTAGTTGATCATATGTATTTGCACATGTAATTAATTATAGTTTATTTATGTACATGTAAAGGAATATTAAATTTATCTTTTTATTTATGTTTATTAATTGATTGATATTTGAATTCTTTCATGTTTTTTGTTTGTATGTATGGAATAATATATGTCATCTACAGTTGCTTCACCACCTCAGGTCAACACATATCTAGATATGTAGGACTTACCTAGTTGACCATATGTATTTGCACATGTAATTAATTATAGTTTATTTATGTACATGTAAAGGAATATTAAATTTATCTTTTTATTTATGTTTATTAATTGATTGATATTTGAATTCTTTCATGTTTGTTGTTTGTATATATGATAACTGACATTTTAGGTACCCCATTTATTTTGGATTGTTTTTGAGGTTGTGATTAGCACTACAACCCTACACTCAGGTTGGCAAAATAAATTGGAAAGTAATTAGTAATTAGTAAATTTATTTTCATTATTTTTTTACATAGATGACATGACATATGCTATTATTACCTCGTCTGGACTAATACAATTTGATGATAACATTCCAATTAGCATTATAGTTCCCTACTATTATCTATATATCTTTACATGTAGAAGGAATGATTTAAATTTATCTTAAAATGGGTTTACTTTTAATTGATTCATAATTGACCTCTTTGTTTTCTTGCTTGTACAAATGAATAGAGATGTAATGGGCACCCCAATTGAATTACAAAAACTTGCAATTAACATTGTAGTTATCTCCCAAGATGTAGTATCTCCCCAACTTGATTCAAATACAAAGGCTTGTGAGAATACATATTTATAAAATTATTCTTCTTAAACTTCAACTAATGATACTCTACGTCATATTTATATTTGTATGCACATAGATATCACCCTATATGTATGCTCCATAGGATTCACCATCGCTTATATATTCAAGGTCAATCAGTCCCAGGCACCCCTTTAAGTGGCATACAGTGAACCCAGAATCACCTTATTGAAAAAATTTGTTCTTCGTAACTCTATCATTTTCCACATATCATTTTAATACATTATTTTATAATTTTTATGTTGTGCAAATGTAATAATTTTTTGAGGTTGCATCACATACATTTGATCCTTCAAAAACTAAGATTAGAATCTTTCCTCGTAATGAGTCATCCAACACCCCATGTTCTACATCTATGGAGATAAGGCACAATTATTTGGAGACACTAAGCAACAAAAGAGCTAGTTTTAGTGCCAAGGGTAGTTGTAGGCACAATTTATTTTATACATGTCGGTATGAAAAATTTTGTACACTTAATAGGTCCACATTGTATGCTTATATGGCCAACTTTGTATGCGTATATGACCCTTTTTTCATGTCATTATGACATAATCCAAATACACATACATACTATATTACATATCTATATAAATCATACATTGTTATAATTTTTGTATACATATTTACTTTTTATATGTCATTATTATTTTTATTGTTGTTTTTATACATTATCATTCTTAAATTTATTCATAAATGAATGACTTTGGAATGCGTTTTAAAATCATATAGAAAAATGACAATTACTATGTAGGAAACTATGAGCAAAATGTAAGCAATTGAGATCAATATGTGGGCAACTAAGATTAAAATGTATTTAATTGAATAAAACATCCTTCCATGTATTTTAATTTCAAAAATGAAAATTTTTGGTATAAAATATATATCTAAGCATTTTAAAAAGCATAGATCTTATGAATGCACCACATTGCTTTGACTGCAAGGTGGAGGAGTTGCAAGGATAATTATGGGGATAATATCTATATCCAAGAACTTAAAAAAAATAGAACTTAAATTTTATTTATACGTGTAACAAACATATATTTTATGGATGTACCACATTGCTTTGATTGAGAGGCGGAGTTATCAAATGACGGACCAGATACTTACTATGGCACTCTAATTTTAAACCACCATTTAAATGCAATATACAAGCAACAAATGAGTTGACATAGTGAGAATAAGTTTGGTAAGAAGCAAAGTAGTCGTGGAGTGAAATAAATATATTAATTATTATTTCTTCCTAAACATAAGGTGATAGATGTAGAGTGAATAATGTTATTAACGGGACATGAAAGAGGTTTAGATAAAAATACAAATCGATAGATGATTGAGGGTTGGTAGGGTCCTCACCTATTTTATTAATAAAAAAAATGAATTTACAAACAAGAAACCATGACCAAGTTAATAATGAACCACAACAAGCCGTAAAGGGATAAATCCCAACAACTACAAAAGACCAAACACGAAAAACAAAGTTCTTTGTCTAGACAAAACCAATTATGGGATCTGATCCAAACCATCTTAATAGGCTAAGCTCCATGCCTAACCAGAACTAAAATATATATCCAAAAACTTTACAAAAATAGAACTTAAATTTTCTTTGTATGTTTAACAAACATATACTTTATGGATGTACCACATTGCTTTGATTGAGAGGCGAAGGAGTTATCAAATGAGGGACCAGTCACTTGCTATGGCACTCTAATTCTAAACCACCATTTAAATTTAATATGCAAGCTACAAATGAGTTGACATAGTGAGAATAACTTTGGTAAGAAGCAAAGTAGTTGTGGAGTGAAATAACTATATTAATTATTATGTCTTCCCAAACATAAGGTGATAGATGTAGAGTGGTAGATAGTGGAGTGAATAAAGCAATGTGGACAACTAAGATCAAAATGTATTTAATCGAATAAAACATCACTCCATGTATTTTAATTTCAAAAATGAAATGTTTTGGTATAAAATATATATCTAAGCATTTTTAAAAACATAGATCCTATGAATGCACCACATTGCTTTGATTGCAAGGTGGAGTTGCTGTAAGGATAATTATGGGGATAAAATCTATATCCAAGAAATTTACAAAAATAGAACTTAAATTTTCTTTATATGTTTAACAAACATATATTTTATGGATGTACCACATTGCTTTGATTGAGAGGCAAAGGAGCTATCAAATGAAGGGCAGGTCACTTACTATGGCACTCTAAGTTTAACCCACCATTTAAATGCAATATACAAGCAAAAAATGAGTTGACATAGTGAGATTAAGTTTGGTAAGGGGCAAAGTAGCTATGGAGTGAAATAAACATATTAATTATTGTGTATTCCCAAACATAAGATGATAGATGTAGAGTGGTAGATAGTGGAGTGAATAATGTTATTAACAAGACATGAAAGAGGTTTAGATAAAAACAAATCGATAGATGATTGAGGGTTGACAGGGTCCTCGCCTATTTTATTAATAAAAAAATGAAATTACAAATAAGAAACCATGACCAGAACCATGACAAGCCACAAAGGGATAAATCCCAACAACTACAAAAGACCAAGCACTAAAAACAAAGTTCTTTGTCTAGACAAAACCAATTACGGTATCCGATCCAAACCAAGTCAATAGGCTAAGTTCCATGCCTACCCAGAACTAAAATCTATATCCAAGAAATTTAAAAAATAGAACTTAAATTTTCTTTTTACATTTAACAAACAAATATTTTATGGATGTACCACATTGCTTTGATTGAGAGGCGAAGGAGTTATCTAATGAAGGACCAATCACTTACTATGGCACTCTAATTTTAAACCACCATTTAAATGCAATATTCAAGCAACAAATGAGTTGACATAGTGATAAATATGTTTGGTAAGAAGCAAAGTAGTTGTGGAGTGAAATAAATATCTTAATTATTGTGTCTTCCCAAACATAAGGTGATAGATGTAGAGTAGTAGATAGTGGAGTGAATAATGTTATTAACGGGACATGAAAAAGGTTTAAATAATTAAACAAATCGATAAATGGTTGAGGTTGGTAGGGTCCTCACCTATTTTATTAATTAAAAAAATGAATTTACAAACAATAAACCATGACCAAGTCAATAATGAACCATGACAAGCCACAAAGGGATAGATCCCAACAACTACAAAAGACCAAACACAAAAAACAAAGTTCTTTATCTAGACAAAATCAATTCTAGGATCAAATCTAAAACAACTCAATAGGCTAAGCTCCATGCCTATAGAAGGCCCCAAAGTCAATAAAAAATCCCTTATGACCCTCCCTTAATAGCTCCGCTATGGGAGTAAAGTGTCATGGAAGGTGATTATAGGACCAAATGCCTTTTTTTCTTCTTCTGCTCTACTACCTAATCTTTAAAACTTGAGAATCCCTTGAAATTGGTGTGAATATTTCAATTGAAGGATAGGAAGAGGTTGGTTGACTTATAGCAAAAACTTCTTTTGAGATTAACATCACCCTTCCTAATAATCTTCGCCTCAGAATTTATCGAAGAAGGTGTGGGAATCATTTCCTGAATTACCACAGCCTAATGCTTAGTATGTACTATTCACAAATCAATAATATGGGACAATGATATTTTTGATTTGTATACATAATGTGATAATTTTATTTTAATTATTATATACATTGAGGATGTATATTTATTGGTTTTGCATCATTGGTTGATACATATTATGACTAGGACTAACTACCTACTTGTTGCAAGATGGATGTAAGATAGATCCTACCCTCAAAGCTTGATGAGGGAGAGCATCATCGGAGAGGATGGGCTAGATGAGATAAATGGGCGATGACAAAAGAATTGCTAGTGACCCTACACACACACACATTAGATTTTAAATTTTATATGTATAACATGTTTTAGATGTTTGTGTGTAATTAAGAAAATATTGTTGAGATTATATTTCTATGTGGATTTAGTTTTTAATATGCATTAGATTCCTTTATTCTAATTGACTTGATTTTTGAGTTTAAATCAAGAAATAGATATTTAATTACTACATGTGAATAGTAATTAATTATACGTTATCTTATTTTTAAAACAATGATAAAACTATTTATCCATTTGTTAAATAAATAATTGCTTTTATTTAATTACTCTCAAGAGCTTGTGTTATCCTATTGTACTAACATTGAGTAGATTGATCTAAAATTAGCCTTCTTAATACATGCATGAAATTAAATTAAAAGTTAGTAATTGATTATCATTATTTTATTTGTCAACTAAACCTAAATTTACAATAACTTGAGTTATGTGGCGCAGTGATCTTTTATAAGCAAATTAATGTTTTAATATATTTTAAGCAAGGTGAAAGACTAGGGATTTAATAAAAGATAAATGTAGTTAATAAAAAAAAAAAAGAGTTGAATGCATACATGTGAGTGGAAGGATTAGGTTAATTGCATGCAAAATGATGGGACACAACATGTAGAGAGAGGCTTAGTTCTATAAATAAAGCTTATGGAAATTAAAAACAAGAGTACACAGAGAGAAGAGGATGGGACACAGAGATAAAAGGGAGCAGGAGAGATGGAAAGAGAATTGGTAGGCAAAATTATGAGAAAATTGGAGGAAGCCAGAATGGAAGCAAACTATTTCAAGGCCAGTTTTATATTATTTTTTCTATATGTTTTATTTTAAACCTGTGTATTCAACTTGAACAAGCATTCCATTTCATTATTATGACATAGAATAGTCTTACACATGCGTAACACTCCCATAGATGGTTGCATCCTATTTTTGTCTAGTAGCATTGTCTTTATTTAGCTATGTTTTAAATTTTATTTAAACCTATATTTAGGATAATTCAACCATCGTTTTAAATATTCTTTGGGCCTGCATCATTTCAAAATAGACCTACATTTTACATCCTTTTTGTTGAGTTTTATTTCAATGTAATACCTTGTATGGATTACATGATATTCTTTGGGCTTGCATAATATATTTTTAGGCCTACATATACTTACATAGGTTTGCATGTATGTTATAGGGACTGTACGTAAATTCTAAGACATGCGTATTGTTTTTGTGTTGACTACATTTCAACTTACCTAGCATCATTTTTATACCCCACAAAAACATATTATATGGTTGCATTTCATCTTAGATGGTTGTCTTAGTTGGAATGATTGCATTTTATTTCAAAATTACATTGGTTGAGTCTTAGTTGGAATGACTACGTTTTATTTAAAATTTACATTGGCTAAGTCTTAAGTTGAGTCTTATATAAAATGTAGAGTTGAATTATGGAATGCCTTATATGCATTGATGTGTTGTGTTTATTATTGGACAACATTTTATTTGAAGATTGATTTTAATGTAAGATTCATTCATGCGTAGATGAATAAATGTATACTTTACTTACTCCTTGTTTAGCATGTGATATGATATGATTGTTAGAAGGAAGTAATTAGTATGAATCTTGTGGTTAAATAATATTTGATAAGACATTATCTTTTGGTATGTTTGTTTTACATGTCAATGCGATATATTATAATAGAATGAATTTTTTATGATACACTACATGTTTAGTTTTATAAATCATACTCACTTGGGTACTAACTTGTTCTCTAGATTTTCACACCGTTTTATCTACCTATTTGTGAAGGGAGGGCCATTCCCTGATAGAAAATTGTGTGAGGGATCCTTGATCTGTGGTTGGTGTGGGAAAGTGCTCAGATGATGCTCTCCCTCCCTAAAATAGTATTACTTACATATAGACTACACTTGAGTTGACCAGAGATACATGAGTTGGTACGACACGAGCTCTTGAGGGTTTAGTATCTATTTCTTATATTAAGTCTGAGGGCCTAATGAAAATGTAGTTGTATTTCATTGGCTTATACTTGGACAGTATTTGTTATATTATGGGATCAACCATAGCTGTGTCAATATGTATTTACTTTTCTTGGAGTGGTAATAAGATATAAATTATTTTTTGTATTTGTTTTTAGAAGTGATTTTATTCAGAGTTGTTTGGTTATTTATTAGTATGTTTAAGTGGAATAAATGTTATGTAATAATTATTTAAAAAAAAATTTAATGCATTATTCTAAGTACAACTTGAGGGGTTGTTACATGTGATATCAAAGTTGTGGCTCGAACTCTAAGACCTAATGAGTCTATTGGTATTTTTGTATCTTTTTATTTTTCAAAAAAGATTTTTATAAATGTATGTATGGTACATTGAGTGTGTACCCTAAGAGCATTCATACCCCTTTAAGAGTTGCTAAAGGGTTGGTTTATTGAGTGTCTCATTGGTGATGATTTTATAAGGTGTATGGGTAAGAGAATATATAGCTTTGATCATGAGATGTGAACAAGAGTTTTCTACCATATTTTTGATCTTTAGATTGAACACCTCGAGTGTGATTATGACTTTATTGAATCACCTTCACCATTTGCATTTGTGTTTCTGAGTGTTTAAAAAGCACAGAGTGCTTGTATATATGATTTAGTTTATTTCTTACACAAATCCTAGGAGTGAAAATCCTATAAGACCATTCTAGTTTGGCACCGCCTAGTGCAGTGGGAATTTTCTTGTAGTTGAATGTAGACTTATTGGTTGAGAATTATTTTGTGTTAGGAGTTTTTTATGTGAATTAGCATCATTATATTTATATAATCTTGAGAAGAAGTGTTATCTCTTTTAGTTAACTTAGAGGTGAGCTGTTATGCTCTCACTCTGCTCTTACATCATTTTTAGCTACTAAGAAGATTCATATTTTTAGGATGTTGATTTAGAGTTTTCTTAGACAGGAACTTGTTTCTAATTATTATTTTAATCTTATTCCCTTGAGTTCGTGGGATAGTAGTTTCTACTTCTTGTTGAGAGAAGTTTTAAGATTGGATAGATTGATGCATCTTTGAGATTAATTTTTTTCTCCTATTTGTGCAGGTAGGTTATGATATTGCACTTACAAGTTTGGTAAGTGAATAGTGATTGGCAACATGGATTGCGATGTTTCCTTTTACCATATGAGGGTATGTAGGAGTTTTGTTTCTGAGATGTTAAGTTCTCTACTTTTACTTTGTAACTTTAGAGCTACTATTTTATCTAACTTTACCTCAAGGAATTGCAAACCTTGAATTTATATTAATTATAGTTGATTATAATTATTATGTTATTTTATACCTTTGTTTATACTAATATTATTCTCTTCTTGAAACATATTGTTTTGAAAAGGTATATATGTACCTTTCTTCAGGAGCAAGTAAGGTATAAGATGTGAAAAACATCTTCTTAGTCTAAAAAGTTTAGATAAAACTTTTTAACTTGTTGTGTGCTAGTCATGCAAGCAAGGAGACATTGTCTCACTTATAATATTGTAAGGACAATATAATCTTTAGCCTTAGTATGTTATGTTAATTGTTATCTCTTAACTATGAATATAATACTATAAATTAAGTTACAGAATATGATACTAGTTATTAGTATCAACTTAATACAATCTTGAGATGATTGTATGATTTGTTTTGTATGTATGTTAGTATATCTTAAATCTTTTAGCATATGGTATTGATTTTTGTGATTGGTTAGTATAGATTTGTATTTCATTAAACTTTGTGTACATATAGGAGATCATCAGGTTATGGATACCTGAAGGAAGAGTGGTGAATTAGGAGCGTGAGTTATAAGCAATAAGATGATATCCTACTTAGCCTCACATTGACAAGGATTGTTGGTACTGAGTTGGATCCGATAGAGGGACTTATCGAATCCATGATTTGACATGCAGAACTTGTCAAATTTAGTTGTATGACCATACACATGTATACTATGGATGGGTATTCCATGTGGACCGGTATTCTATGATTTTGTATACATTATTACTACATCATATTCATCATCATACTTGTCAGGAGCTCCATATGAGTAGTGACAATATTGACCTATTAAACTTATATATAACTACGTTGGATAGTGATAGTATTAACATATACACATCATTCTTGCCAGGTTCCTTAAATGCTTTTCTCCGATATGAGAAATACACTCTCTAAAATAGAGAGATGTGTATAGGGGTTGGAAGGTTTTTTGAAACTCTTTCTAGTCATTTGTTTTTGGCTATTATTATGATCTCATGAGTTTTTGAAAAGTTAGAAAGACTTTTACTGAGTTATTATGGGTTTGTCTTCTTGTTTTAGACCTCATAGTGGTCATGAAAGAACCAATCATCATAAGTGATATCCGTAAAACTTGTTTGCATTATAGAAAATGTCATAGAATAGGGTCTTGTGAGACCAATAATCTAAGAATATTGTTAATTTAAAAAATTATGATGAGTTCTTCTGGTAAAATTTTATATTTATATGCATGATATGATACTTGATACTATATTTTATGTTGTTAAACTCTATTTGTTAATAAATTTTGTTGTTTAAATAAGAGTCATCGGGGCGATGACCAATTTCAGGAGGGAGGATGTCACATCTTGATTTTAATTTATAATTTATAACCTTTGAATCCATGGATTAATATGGTTATTAGCTGATTATTATTACTTTGATTTAAACTTTATGACATATACTATTATGGGATAATGATATTATTGATTTTTATAGATAATGTGACAATTGTATTTTAATTATTCTATACATTGAGGATGTATATTTGTTAGTTTTACATCATTGATTGATACATATGATGACTCAGACTAACTACCTACTTATTGTAAGGTGGATGCAGGTTAGATCATACCCTTAGAGCTTAATGAGGGAGAGCATTATCAGAAAGGATGGACTAGATGCGACAAATGAGTGATGACACATGAATTGCTACTGACCCTACACACACACATTAAATTTTAAATGTTATATGTGTAGCGTATTTTATATGTTTGTGCTTAATTAAAGAAATATTGTTGAGATTATATTTCTATATGGATTTAGTTTTTAATAGGCATTACATTCCTTTATTATAATTGACTTGATTTTTGAGTTTAAATCAAGAAATAGATATTTAATTACTACATGTGAATAGTAATTAATTATATGTTATTTTATTTTGAAAACAATTAGAAAATTATTTATCTGTTTGTTTTTGATTAATTAAGGCGGCAAACCAAGGACCGAACCCTATATAGTCAAAAAAGACAAGAAGACTGGCAAACAAAAGATGCCAGCACCAAACCAACGACACATTCGAGAAACAAAGTCAGAAGCAAAAAAAAACACTGAAAAAACTAGAGTCAGAAATGATGAAACTACATAACTATAGAATTAACAATATCCTTAAGATTCTCATTGTCCGCAATGTTAGCATTCCCTGGATTACCCACCACTTCCAACATAGTCATATTTAGCAGAATGTTATTTCAAAGGCCTTTGGCAAAGACCTTTTCCAGCTTTTGAATGTGGACCTTCAAGGCCCCAATATCTATTTTCCAATCATTCTCATTTTTTGAACCCTCACCAGCTTCTTCTACATGCATCTTCTCTTTATTATCAGCAGTTTCCCTAGAATCAGCACCCTGCTCTTCAGTGACCTCAAAAATCCGAGAAGCCTGTTTCCCACCAGTGTCCTCCAAAATTTCTTGAATTATTGGCTCTTCATACTCTTCATCATGGTATATCACCCCTTGAGAGTGAAGTATTTCATAAGAATGAAATAGACACCATCCCATGGCTCTGGCAATTTAGCGCGCTCGAACCCTCCTTGATACGGGACGAGTTCTTTTCCTTCACCCAAAAATAGTTTATGACTAGCCAAATCCATGATTTTGGTTTTCCCTTGGAGCTTTAAACCCTGCATGGTCATTCCCATGGCCATTAAAATCACCATTTCAGAGATTTCAAAGCTAATACCCCCCACGGTGATCTGCCTATTCAACCAGGATCTTGCGAACTACTCAGACAAAATTTCATCATAACCATTCAACCTTTCCAAGTACGTGTTGATACCTCCTTCTTTATAGTAATGCTAGACTAATGGGTTGTCCTTAAATTCATAGTAGGAGACCGGTTCAGTACAAATATGATCTCCCCCCATTCTGTAATTGCAGACCCAGTCGACAAAATTCTCAATTACCGCCTTGAGCTTAGAACAAGTAACAAGCCCTCATTTTCGTTTGCACTGAATGCAGATGTGAAGGCTCATTTTATAAAATGGCTCGTTGTGGTGACATCTAATTTTATGCTTGAAAATATTCCCCATTAGTTTTCATGATGTGACTCTCGCACCTCCACCTCATTATACAAGGATTTAATTATGACAATCAAGGAAGTACTAAGGTTATCATTTTCCATGATCTGCAATGGCCTTCTCCACGTGGACAGCCTTTGAAAGCTATTTTCATCATCAATGTGCATCATACATGCTCCATCATCTCCTTCTGAATGATCTCTCTAATGTTTGGGGGTATATGAGACCCTTATCGCCATACCCTCCATCCTGAGAATTGCTGACCAAGGTTGGCACAAGCATCAACGACCCTGTTACCTTCTCTGTAGGTGTGGGTAATCTCAACTTCAAAAAACTTTTGTAAAAGAAATTGGATGTTTGTAATGATGTATTTTAGATGGATATCAATGTTAGATGCTTTATTAACGGCATTTATGATCAACTTAGAATCTCCCTGAATATTCAAATTTCTAATTCCTAGGGATATATCTAACTTTAATCCCCAAAGTAAGGCCATAGCTTCAACATAGTTATTGTTCTAGCAACCCATGCCACCAGCATAGATAATAGACATCCCTCCTTTTTCATTTCTTATTATTCCTCCTCCACTTGCTTTACCACTCAACTTGGATGCCCCATCAAAATTGTGTTTCATCTAATTGGGTTTAGGTGGTATACATTTAGTATGAAGTCTCTGAAGAATTTTGGAATTATCATACCCAGAGATAAGGTTTAAAACCTTCCATTTGGCAGCAATTTGACTCTCAAATTTAGATAGGGGTTTCTTTGCAACAATAATATGAGTTGTAACACTTTTCAAGATGGTCCTAGCAAAGGAGTTAAACACCTGAGTAGCATTTCTAGCGATGTCCCTAAAAATTTTGTGATTTCGCTTTTTCCATAAAGTCCAGTTCAAGCATGGTAGAGCTTTCTTCCATAGTTCCTTAATCCAGGGATGTGTGAAGGTTGAGTTTCAGCTGAGCATTACTTCTTTAAGGTCAGAATTGCAAACCCATTCAATGCCAAAGTTGTTAAGTATTGTGCCCCATAAATCTCGGGTAAACTCACAGCGTATGAATAGGTGTGAAAATGATTCCTCTCTAGAACCACACATAAAACATATGTTGACCAAAGTAAACCCCCTCTTTTGAAGGTTGTCCTAAGTAAGGATTTTGTTATGGGCAGCAACCCACCAAAACAAGTTAATCTTTGGAATGAGTTTATGATTTCAAACCTTTTTCCATACCTCCTTATTCTGAGCTTCAAGTGTAAGTAGATGATAAACAGATTTGACAGAGAATGATCCATTCTTATCCGGCCACCAGTATTGTTCATCCTCCCAGGGGAAGAGTGGGATTCTGATCTCCTGAACACATTGCTGGATCTCTCGAATTCTTGGGATAAGCTCAGGCCTGTGCACACAGCAATCCAAAAAGTTTTTCCAGCTCCTTATCCCATTGTTATTTTCCATATAATCACTAACCCTATCACCAAAGAAGTGAGTAGTCAGGCCTATAATTTCTCCATAGTTTCCTTGAGAGATGAGAGGCTTGTCCCTTAACCAATTATCCTTCCAGAATTTAATCTGCCGGCCATTTCCAAGCTTCCACCTAATTCCCTGTTTGAGAAGACTTCTACTTTTTAGCATTTTATTCCATATCATAGACCCCTGGGGTAATCCCGTCTGTTGAAAAAAATTGGAATCATCAATGCTATGCATGTATTTGGCATACATTATTTCCCTCCACTCACTATTGTTGTGAATCAGATTCCAACTAACTTTTGAGAGGAGAGCTTTATTCATTTTCCTGATGGATCTTATATTAAGTCCACCATGAGATTTTGGGAGACACACTTTTTCCCATCTGACTAAAGACATTCTCTATTTGTCTTCCATTCTCGTCCATAAAAATTTCCTTTGGATTTGTTCCAGCTTTTCAGCAAAATATGTAGGAATTTTAAAAAGAGACATGAAGTAAGGAGGAATACCTTGCAAGGATGCCCGAAGAAGTTCCAGCTTGCCCGCACTACTGAGTAGTTTCCCCTTCCACCCAAGAAGTTTCCTCTATGTACATTTCACAATACCATTCCAAAAACTTGAAGATACCTCTTTGACCAAGAGTGGGAGATGTCAGGCACCTAGAACAACAAACATGCTCTGATACCACTTGTTGGAAAATAGGACCAACCCGAAAGCACACAATTGATTACCAAACCAAGCAACTTAATATGCGGAAATAACCAGAATCAACAAGTAACTAGAATCCAGAAATAACACAAGATATGAGAGACAATACACAACTTGTATTAATAACTCTTACAAAAAAGAATACAATAAAGAAGATGCCACTTCTTCTCCACCACCTTACAGAGGTTTCCCACACCTCAAGTGAACAGTAATTCTCTCCTCAAAGCTCTCTCTACTAGGTCCCAACACCCAACTCATACACTGAGTTGGTGTTCACCTTACACCTGTGCTTCACGCACTCCACAAGTGCTCCACGCACTCCACAAGTACACACCTGTACTCCAAGTAGATCTCTCCTGATACTGCTCCCTATTGTGTTGCTGTCCTATCGATCTCCAAACTACAGATCAAGCTGGTTCTGCATCCATGTGAACCTTGACCTTGCACACACATACACCTGCATATCAATGATCTTACTTACCATGTAGATCTCTTATAGAAGCCATGCACACCTGATGACTAAGATCATACACTCCTAAAGAACCCTGCTGATTCTCCAATCCAGCACCCACCTTGATACTGTAGCACTAGGAGGAACACACCATTGCTCTACCTCACACACCGAAGGAGCTTATAATTATGCTCTCTTACTCCTAGCTACACTTTTAAAATACAACCATGAGTCTATTATATAGATCTCATCCAAACAATAATTAGACTCCTAGTACAATAATTAGATCCACAACTCTTAGTCTATAATTAGCACTAAGAATGTAAACACTTGGTTCGTTAGCTAACTGCCCGTAATAAGCTCGCAGTTAAATCACACAGGCGACCGACGCCGGTCCCTGTCCGTCTGGGGGTCGCCGACGCCAGCTGATCTCTGATCGACGTCGGTTGCTTTTCTGCTCCATCCTACCGACGTCGGTTGGCCTGACCGATGCCAGTGTCTGTGGCACTCAGCAACCCTTCTGCACCCTCCTCCATGTCTTCATCAGTGAAGCTTTTAGCTCCACAACTTAACAATCTCCCACTTGGAGATAAACAGCTGCACTGTACCTGTACTCCATCTAATCTGTTCCCTGGTTTGTATCTCTCTTCAAGCTCAACCCTGAAGACCACCCACCACACAACCTGTGATGTACCTCCTGTCATCCGAGTACCCTGCCGCATCCGTTCCTACATACACATGTAGTGAAGTCCTGACCCCTAAATAACATGAATCCCTGCTGCTGGTCTCTCTCAAATACCTGAGAATCCACTTCTCTGAATTGGCTCCTAACTCTCTGACAACTCCCACTGCTTGGAAAAACTCAGGTCTATACTAGACCTCATGTGATTTCGGACACTGAACTGTCCAGCCCTTGGTGCGCTCCGATTCTGCATCCTGCATAATGAACCTCGCCAACACCTGATTCACATCAGCTCCCACTGGAAACAAAATCACCCTGTGATCTCCCATGTCTCCCATGCCGAAGAATTTCGCTGCTCCAAATTCTTCATACCAAACCACTGAACTAATCTTACCCTTAGCTCAGCAACAACCTGTATGTACAATCCTGCTAGCAAACATACCATCCACATACAGTAACAGAATGATGTCATGACTCATCATTCACCTGGTAAGGCAAACCACAGTAGTTCCCTGACATCGACTGAAGTCATGCTTCGTCCTCCACCTATCAAAACCTGTACCACTGTCCTGCAGCTCCTCAAGACCATATGCCTGGTCTTCCGTCTTACGTATCCGTTCACTCTATTCTTCAACTAAGGAATCCATTCGTCTTTGTGATTTCGCACCGGCTGGCAACCCTACCAAAACTCTCGTTTGGTTCTGTATCATATCCCTGCCATACTCCCACATGTTTCCTGGATCCTTCCTGCTCTACAATCAACAACAAGTATAAAGAAGAGGAACAACAAATTTGAGGGCCTACTTACGTCTTCAGTCCTCTGTATGGGTGTTTGAGACTCCTTGACAGCATGCTGTCCACCCAAAATCCGTTATAGTGACCGACCTCGGTCACTCCACAGTCTGCTTCCGACTGACGTCGGTTCCCATGCGTCTGTCCCTGACTACCAACCTGTCGATGTCGGTGTCCTCCTGCTGCCGACGTCGGTCCTCCTGACCGACATCGGTCTTACATACTGCCGATGTCAATTTTTTTGTCGACGCCGGTACCTGTGTTTTCTGTGAGTGATGACTTTTTACCCGCGAGCTCCTTTGAATCAATCTCCATGTCCAAACTTCCTTGCTCAAAAGTATCCAGCCACATCCACTGATCTCTGTCCGCCATCTCCTCCAAGAACACCAAGGCTTTTCAGTTCTTAAGCCTATCAAATATATCTGTCTTTCACTTAAGAACATGCATCTCCTTCCTGCTCATGTGACCAAGCCTATGAAGCCACGTCTCTGCAACAGAAAAAGAATCAGTAATATAAACAAGTAGATAAAGAGTACTTGTTTTCTTACCACCAGCTAATTCAAGTGTACCCGCTGTGAGAGTTCTCGTACACCTCTCATCACCCAACTCTTCTGAAAAAATTAGCCACATCTCCAAACCTGGGACCTGCATGACCTCCTTCAACACCCATGTGTTGGCCATCTGCAATTTCAACTTCACTTCCCCTTTGCCAATTCTTTGGCAAGGCTCACCAGCTCCTCTACCTGGGGCTGCATGGAAAGAGGCAAGCAAATATTTTATCCAAGATTCAACTTTATCCAAGAAACCTGCAAACACATCCTGTGCAACAACACCTGCTACATCTGTATCTTCAGTTTCTTCATGCTGATCTGCTACCGACCAACAATCTTCTTTTACCTGCTCTTTCTTTCCATGGGACCTTAAGTAACCATCTGTGCTTTTCAACTCCTCCATCCTTAGCTTACTGTGATCTACCGTTGCTCTGCTCCCACTCAATCAAAAAACCCCTGAGAGTGACCTGTAACCAAAACACAAAACCTGCTTCCTGCAACCTGGATTTGATACCAATTGTCAGGCACCTAAAACAACAAACATGCTCTGATACCACTTGTTGGAAAATAGGACCAACCCGGAAGCACACAATTGATTACCAAACCAAGCAACTTAATATGCGAAAATAACCAGAATCAACAAGTAACTAGAATCCAGAAATAACACAAGATATGAGAGACAATACACAACTTGTATTAATAACTCTTACAGAAAAGAATACAATAAAGAAGATGCCACTTCTTCTCCACCACCTTACAGAGGTTTCCCACACCTCAAGTGAACAGTAATTCTCTCCTCAAAGCTCTCTCTACTAGGCCCCAACACCCAACTCATACACTGAGTTGGTGTTCACCTTACACCTGTGCTCCACGCACTCCACAAGTGCTCCACGCACTCCACACGTACACACCTGTACTCCAAGTAGATCTCTCCTGATACTGCTCCCTGTTGTGTTGCTGTCCTATCGATCTCCAAACTACAGATCAAGCTGGTTCTGCACCCATGTGAACCTTGACCTTGCACACACATATACCTGCATATCAATGATCTTACTTACCATGTAGATCTCCTATAGAAGCCATGCACACCTGATGACTAAGATCATACACTCCTGAAGAACCCTGCTGATTCTCCAATCCAGCACCCACCTTGATACTGTGGCACTAGGAGGAACACACCATTGCTCTACCTCACACACCGAAGGAGCTTATAATTATGCTCTCTTACTCCTAGCTACACTTTTACAATACAACCATGAGTCTATTATATAGATCTCATCCAAACAATAATTAGACTCCTAGTACAATAATTAGATCCGCAACTCTTAGTCTATAATTAGCACTAAGCATGCAAACACTTGGTTCGTTAGCTAATTGCCTGTAATAAGCTCGCAGTTGAACCACACAGGCGACCGATGCCGGTCCCTGTCCGCCTGGGGGTCGCCGACGCCGGTCGATCTCTGATCGATGTCGGTTGCTTTCCTGCTCCATCCTACCGACGTCGGTTGGCCTGATCGACGCCGGTGTCCGTGGCACTCAGCAACCCTTCTGCACCCTCTTTCATGTCTGCATCAGTGAAGCTTTTAGCTCCACAACTTAACAGGAGACCTAGGTAGGTAGCTGCTAGGTCAGCCTCAACACAATCTATGATATCAATGATTATATGTCTAAGTTCATTGAGAGTGTTGAAGAAGTACACATTGCTTTTCTGGAAATTTATTCTTTGTCCTGAGTCTCTGGCATAATCATTAAGTATATTCTTTCATCTTCTAGCTTTGATCACCGATGAGATACCAAATAAGATGGTATCATCCTCAAACTGTTGTATAACCATAAAATGAAGGGAAGAGACAGGTTTGATGCCTAATAGCTTTTTTGAAACTATATTAGCCTGTATGTATCTTCCCAGTGCCTCAACCATAATGATGAATAGGTAAGGGGAGAGAGGGTCTCCCTGATGAATTTCTCTCGAAGAGGAGAAAAACCCTCTAGGAACACCATTAACCAGTGCTGAGAATTTAGTAGAAGAGACCGCATTCCATAATAAGCAAGACAATTTATCATTAAACCCAAATTTTCTAATCACTTGGAATAGAAAAGTCCATGAGACTCTATCATAAGCTTTGGATATATCAAGCTTGAGGGCCATCCTATGGATTTTGCTCTTATCCATGGAGTGGATAGTCTCATGTGTGGTGATCACAACATCAACAATTTGTCTGCTCGAGATGAAACCTTTTTGAGTAAAAGAAATAATTTTGTCAAGCAAGGGTTGAATTCTCAAAACCAACAGTTTAGTACATATCTTATACACAGTGTTGCATAAGCTAATGGGTCTGAAATCAACAAGGTGTAAAGGTTGAGATTTTTTAAGAACAAGTACAATGAAGGTATTATTGACTTGTTTTAAAAGTTTTTCAGATTTGAAAAAATCATGAACTGTAGCCGTGAGGTTTGCTCCAACAATCTCCCAATATTCTTGAAAGAATATAGGAGGAAAGCCATCAAGTTTCGGGGCTTTAAAAGTGCCCATGGAGAATAAAATAGCATGTACTTCTTCATCAGATACAGGGTTTAACATTTCCAGATTGTCTTCTTCTATTATCAAACAAGGGATTTTATCAATGAATTAACTCATAGATCTATCAATTCTATCATTATTGTTTTCTTCCGTAAGCAGATTCTGAAAGAACACCCTGGCTTGCTCCCCTATTTCGTTATCCTCAGTAATAATGTCTCCATTATTCAGGACAAGATTAGTTATTGAGTTGGCTTTTCTATGTCTCATAGCTGAGAGATGAAAAAAGCAGTGTTCTTGTCACCCTCTTTGAGCCATTGAACACGGGATTTTTGTTTCCAAAAAACCTCTTCCCTTTCCATCAGATTCTTCCATTCTAAAGACAGACTGTTCACTTCTTTTAAGGTGCCCTCAAAGTCATCCCCTTCATCAATCAGTTGCAGAATAGCCTTGAGTTTTCCCATTATATTTTTCTTCTACTGAAAAACATGCCCAAAATGGTATCTATTCCAGCCATAAACTTCTTGTTCAATGTGCTGGAGTTTCTTGACTATTCTAAACATGGGAGTACCTTGAATGGGAATATTCCACCATTGCACCACCATTTGTCTAAAACTTTTGTGTTTAATCCACATAGCTTCAAAATGGAATGGAGGAGGTCCATGATGTCTCTGATCTCTCCAATTGAGGATAATCAGGCAGTGGTCGGACATGGTTCTGGGTAGAGCCTGCACCTGCATATTCTGATAAACATTCCAATTGCTTGATATCAAAAATTTATCTAATTTAACCTTAATCATTTTATCTCCTCTTCTTCTATTGGTCCAAGTAAAATTTTGGTTCTGCAACTCTATGTCCAATAATCCCCAATCATTGATGAATTCAGCAAAGTCAAACATGCTGTCCGAGTAATCAATAATTCCATCCTATTTTTCAGAAGGGTATAAAGGTGTGTTAAAATCTCTGGCTAACATCCATTTAGAATTCTGAGGGTTATTCCTATAACTACTCAAATCCATCCATAATTTATGTCTCAAAGCTTTGTTATTTGGTGCATAAACATTTACCAACGTCTAGTTCAAGGAATTCATGGAAAAATTGGTAATCAAAAAGTGCTTATTATGGGCCATAAAAGATCCTTGGATTTTAGCACTATTCCACATAGTGACAATCCCTCCTGAATCCCCTTCAGCAGGACTAATACAAAAATATGCCTTAGGCCATATATAGTCAGCATTTTTCACAAAATTCTCCTCTTTCATCTTGACTTCTTGGAGTAATAGAATATCTAATTTATTATCTAAAATGTAGTTTTTAACTTCAAACTGCTTTGAGGGACTGTTAAAGCCCCTCAAATTCCATGATAATATTCTCATTTAGAGAGTTTAGAGGATTGGGACTCCAATGTTTTCTATTTTCCACTGGCAATCTTCCTAGCAATCTCTCTTTGTCTTGTTTTCCTTAGGGTTGGCCTCCCTTGTTTGAGCTCAGTACCAACATCTACATATTTTTTACCTTTTCAAATCTTTTTCTTTGGGGTAACCCATTCTTCCTATTCATTGCTGCCATCTTGTCATACTACCCCTATTGCCAAGTAGCTTCCTACCTGGCCTCCATCTTCCAGATCACAAAAAAACTCTGTATTTGACTGTGGATCTGGTACTCGTTGAGTGTGACTTTCAGGTGTTACTTCTTCTTGTCCAATCCTTGAAAATGTGTCATATTCATTGACTTCCTTTAGCAAAAGGTCCCCTCCTGCCCCTTCTTTAAACATATTAGTCTATTTTTCTAAAGTGTAGACTGTGTTAAATGTGGCCTTGTGACTGTCGTCAGATACTTATTCTCCTTTGGGACCTATTTTCCCTCACTACTGATGATATCCTCCTTGCTCTTCTCCTCCTCTCCTTCTTTTGTAGCCTTCTGAATATCATCTAATCCTATATTTTCCTTTGGGACAACTTCACCTTCACTGCTAGGAGTAGCCTCCTTTCCCTTCCCCTCCTCTCCTTTTCCTGTATTGTCAAGAATTTCCACAATATTCTCTATTTTCTGCTTGCTATTCGCTCGCTCCTCCTCTACATTCTAGGAATCCTCTTTCATCCCCCTTTGCTTCACTTTGCATTGTGTCATTAGATGTCCCTTTCTTTTACATATTTGATAGAAAGTGGTAGCATTCTCATAAGTAATTGGCTGAGTCCAAGTTCCATATTTAGAGTTTAGCTCAATGGACGTAGGGAGAGTCTTATTTATTTCAACATTAACACAGAGTCTAGCAAACACACATCTGGACTTAGTTAAATAAATAATTGCATTCATTTATTTACGCTCAAGAGCTTGAGTTATCCTATTGTACTAACAATGAGTAAATTGATTTAAAATTAGCCTTATTAATGCATGCATGAAATTAAATTAATGTTAGTAATTGATTATCATTATTTTATTTTCCAACTAAACCTATGTTTATAATAACTTGAGTTATGTGGTGTAGTGATATTTTATAAGAAAATTAATGCTGTAATATATTTTAAGCATGGTGAAAGACTAGGGATTTAATAAAAAATAATAAAAACTAATAAAAAGAAAAGAAGAGTTGAATGCCATGCATGTGAGTGGAAATATTTGGTAAATTACATGCTAAAAAATGGGGCACAACATGTAGACAGAGGTTTAGTTCTATAAATAAAGCCTATAGAAATTAGAAATGGGAACACATAGAGAGAAGAGGATGAGACACGGAGATAGAAGGGAGCAGGAGAGATAGAAAGAGAATTGGCAGGCAAAATTATGAGAGAATTGGAGTAAGTCAGAAGGGAAGCAAACTATTTCAAGGTTAGTTATGTATTATTTTTTCTATGTGTTTTATTTTAAAACTGTGTATTCAGCTTGAACCGATGTTCCATTTCATTATTATGGCATAAAATAGTCTTACACCAGTGTAACACTCCCATAGATGGTTGCATCCTATTTGTGACTAGTAGTGTTGTCTTTATTTAGCTATGTTTTAAATTCTATTTGAACCTGTCTCTAGGATAATTCAGCCAACATTTTAACTATTCTTTGGGCTTATGTCACCCCAAAATAGACCTACATTTTACATCCTTTTTACTGAGTTTATTTTAGCGTAATACTTTGTATGGATTACATGATAATCTTTAGGCCTCAGTAATATATTTTTAGGCCTGTGTATACATACATAGTTTTGTGCGTATGTTATAAGGATTGCATGTAAATTCTAAGACATGCGTATTGTTTTTGTGTTGATTGTGTTTCAACTTACCTATCATCATTTTTATACCCCAGAAAAACATATTATATGGCTGCATTTGATTTTAGAATGGTTGAGTCTTAGTTGGAATGACTGCATTTTATTTCAAAATTACATTTGTTGAGTCTTAGTTGGAATGACTACATTTTATTTCAAATTTACATTGGTTGAGTCTTAAGCTGAGTCTTATATAGAATATAGATTGAATTATTGAATGCCTTATATGCATTGATGTGTTGTATTTGTTATTGGATAACATTTTATTTGAAATGTTGAGCTAATTAAAGGAGATGCCAAACATTATGCATCATTGAGTTAAATATATTGTTGAGTTTATACATTGAATATGTTGAATATTATTATGAATTATGGAGGAATAATTCAATGTCATGTCATATATATTCAACAACTGAAGTCTTTATTTTGAAATTTTCAAAGTCACAAAATAATTCAATGCCTAGTTCTTAGATTGAAATCGCTCAACCTATAATAACAACACTGAGTATAAATATTATAATAGCTGAGTTTTAAATATTGATAGTTGAGCATTATTTATTTAAAATGCCCAGTCTTGGGTCGAGTCTTTTTAAATGAAATGTTGCATGCTGAGTCATTCATATAAAATGCTAAGTCAATTTAATTACAACACCTATAATTATTAATTGAAATGCCAAGTTTAATTGAACACCATTATACAATTGAAAGTGTTGAGTTAAAGCTGATTTTGCAAATAGAAAACTAAATAGATATTTCAAAGATGAGTTTAAATATTACAATGCCGATTTAACAGAAAATAAAGTGCTACATGTATTTATGATTGGTTGAGTTATTAATGAAATTGGTTGAGCTATTAATGAAATTGGCTAAATTCAAATGCAAAGCATTGAGTCTTTTAAAATAAAATAAATTATGTTTCTTCTTTAATGCAAGATCAAATGTTTGGTGGAACTTTAATTTTGCCTTGGATTTTTGAATTGTGTTGCTACCTTGAGTTGCATTTTGATTAATTAGCATGATTATCATAGAGTTTTTAGGAGGATAAAATAAATGAGAAAAATATTAATGTTTTATTATTACACCATAATTTGATCAGGAATAAATGTTGGATTGTTTATATTTTCAGTTTGATAAGAAATAGTAAAACAATAGATGTGATTATTACATACAATGCAACATAGATATATGTGAACTAGATTGATTGGAAAATAACTTAACTTGCCAATTTAGTTTAATCACGAGGGAGACACCTTGTGAATTAGGATAAATACATCCTTATTATCAAAAGTTATTTCAGAGGATATTACTCATGCAATCTTAACATGCTTGTTAAACAGGATTATGGTAATATTGTTGGAGGCTTAGGCTACACCCTAGTTAAGCAAAGGATTGTTCAGGCCCTCTTGCTCAAACCTAGTCTAACATGGGACTGACCCTAGGCTGTGGGTCACCTAATCTTGGGTCAGACCTCTAGGGGTTTTTTATGAGGCTAACTCCTCAAATATGATGATTTGAATCTCTATTCTTAAAACTTAATCTATTGGGATGAAAAGGGGGAAAAATACACAAATGAAGATATACTTTAAGTGTGGTGATGCACCAAATGTTCAATGATCCACTCTAAACTTGGGCACTTTCATGACTACTAATGAATACAATGGGGATAGGGATTGATCAAATTCTGACAGAGTTCCAAATATGATCATTTTGTATGAAGGTTGAAAAAAGCCCTGCAACTTGAAGGATAGAAAGAAATAAGTCTATGTAAGACACTATGAACTAATGATGCTTTAAGAGAAACCTCACTAGCTAACACTTCACACAACCTACAAGAAACTAACAGTCTTAAAGCAATGTACATGAAGGACCTACAGATGATGAATAGGCAACATACATTCTATAAATCAAACTTCAATTAAGTACACTTAGCATTAAACTATAATCTAAAATTATCTTATATTACTTCAAAGGAGTTTACAAAGTGATTTTTAGTAGAGGTTTGTTATACCCAACTGAGAGATAGAAATCAAGAGTTCAAAGCTAGTATTTATAAGAAGAAAGAAGGTAAAAGAGAGAGAAATTGGTGTTAAAGGGATCATTAATGAGCCCAATTCCACTTAGAACAACCACCACCACCATCTTTCTTAAGCCTTCTACTACATTAATGTCATTGTATCCTTTTCTAGTGTGATGAAGAATAAGAAGATCAAGACTAGTTATAAGAAGCAATCCCCACTATCACATGAATCTTTCTCAAACCTTATGTATTAATGCCCTTCACTTCCTTCCTCAATCATGATTGATGTTCTTCACGTTATCAGATAATTACTTGATCTTGCTTATTGGTGTTCTTTCTGACATTATTTGTGTAGTCATCATTCTACCATTGCTTCTATATCCTGAATATAGATCTATTATGGATGAAAACCAATCACCCTATTAGATTTCATATAGTCATGATTGCACTCAAGATCTGTAGGCTAGGGATTTTGAACAAGACTTAAAACATAGTCTAAAAACTTTTGAAATTTTTTGCAAATCTTTAATGGCATTAGCCAAACTCGTAGAGTATGGTCTTGGTAGCCCAAATCATGTTTGATCTTTTATTTATTTATTTTACTTGATTAAGGTGGTAAAATCCTTTATCTAATGTGTTTACCTTTGTGGCTTAGCTCTATCCTCATTTGATCCTTAGGATCTTACTGACTTCTTGACCTCTTGCTCACACCATTGATCTTTCTTTATATGAATGAACGTGAGCCATAGATCTTTTGTCATTTTAACACACTTAAGACACTTATCACCCATGCATTTTTTCTTAGGATCCATTGACCTTTTGAGCTACTGCTCATCATTGATCTTTGATTGCATAATTAAATGCACATCATTGATCTACGTGGACCCACTGATTTGAGCTTCATCTGTGTGATGTTAGATATTTGATTTGATCGAACGTAGACTGTTGGATCTTTGGGGCCCACTTTTTGACTCTTTGACCTTGTGCATGTCATTGATCTATGATCTGATCAAATGTTGACCATTGATTTTTTGTAACTTTTAAATTCAAATAGCTATTTGCCATAGCTTGAACTTGACATCCCCATGCATGTCTTACTTGTTAAGGATTTTTTAAGTCGAACCAATTAATTACTGTAACTTTAACTTGACATCCTCATACGCATTTTACTCTACTAGATCAACTTTGAAGACCTATATCTTGAGATAACAAGGTCATCAAGATACAAAACTTGTAGAGCATGACTTAGGCATGAATGACTTCATGTCCATGCATTTCTATGGCTTTGGGAGGATTTCTAAGCATACTTATAAAATGCACAATCAAGCTAACCAGTTCATTTATTCATGACATGTAATGACAATATGACTCTTCTAACCTTGTGCAAGAACTTTCAAGGCTAAAAAATGTGTTTTTAAGACATGTGAAAACTCATCCCATGATCTTGATTGCATTGATCACCATAAGAACTTGATTCCTTAAAATTTGACAAACCACACTTTAGTTTAATTAAAGTGTTTCAAAATATTTGTAAGCTACATGTGATATTTGTACCACTCATTCCATCCGGAACTCTTGTTCAACTCATTTATTTAGGTAGAAACTTTGTGCTTGGGCGAAATTGGCCAACACATATGACAAAAAATATAATTTTATGAGACGATTGATTCTCAATCTCATTATGATCCTCTAATCTGTATTAGATTAATTTATGAGCTTTAGTCAATCAATGATTTGATGTGACTATTTATCCTTGTAATTCATTTACATTGATGACAATGCTTAGAGTTATATAGTTTTAAGAATATCATAAAATATAACAAAGTTAGATATTTTTAAATGATAATACTATTACAGTTTTGTTTATATTATATCCTTTGTGATCAAATTATATGATCTAAATCTATATAAAGACTATTCTTAGAATGCTAGTAGAGGCAAATAGTATATCTGCAATACTATAATATTATACAAACATGTCGGCAAGATCATAATTGCAACATCATGAAAAAATAAAAACTTTTGTGTGATATATATTTTATGAGAATATTAATGTGAGATTAGATATTATGTTGTATTTGATTATTATTATGTAGTTTAATATAAGATATACTTGAATGGTATAATCCTAACCTTGTTTATTTAATAATTATAGTGTAAGATTGATTATTCATGATGTGTAGCGTACTCATGCACAATAAGCTATGATAGTATATGATCTAAAACTCGAAAGATTTGGTTGAAAGATAATTGAAGAAACAAGAAAAACATAATTCAAATAATGCTATCTCTGAGAAGAGATGTTTTATTGATCAAATTTGCAGACCCAAACATATGCGTATCTCTGAGAAGAGATGTCTGATTTCCCTTTCAAGTTATATCTTAATTTATACATATTTTGAAGGTGGGAGGAGGATGTGTAAGGTCACCAATATTGAGGGAGATTGAGTGGTTCGAATTCCATGATTTACAACAATACAGAATTCGAGAAATTACTATTTTTAAAAACTTACTATTTTAAGACTGCACTACTAAAATTGAAACTTTGGGAACTTCTATTGGATTTTTGGTGGTCAAAATTTATTGAGCAAAGCTCCATGCAATCTCATGATGTTTCCCTCATTATTATATTTCCAACGGTTCAAATGGCTAGTCAATTGGAGCTACAGTGCAAAAGTTATGGCTCCTAGAAGTTTCGTCATCAATTGGGGTGGACTCGTCACCTAAATTATTTCTTGAATTGTTGCCCGAATAATTACTCCCTCCTTGAAAATCAATGGTCTCCATTGCATCAATATTTTTCATCAAGTGTGGTAATTGTATTTTGATTTGATTCCTGATGCATACTTGAAATGGCCTGTGCTTTATGGAACTATGCAGGGCTCGATTGTTCACCATTTCTGTCTGACCATTAGTCTGTGGATGGAATGCCATGAAATTCTTCAGCTTGATATCTGTTTGCTTTTGTTGTTTTGTTATTTGTGTAGTTATGACTACAACATCAGCCCATCTAGATTCTTGTGGCTTGACCACCGTGAGAACAAATTTTTAGGCACTAATCAGAGAGACAGATATAGAAGGTGGTACCTTTGGTACCCTATAGCATCGTGTTTCAAGAGTGAGAGTGATCCTTCAAGTTCTTGATTCATAGATGCCATGTCGATCATACATGAATGGCTGACCAAAGAGTATATCACAAACATCTAGATTGACCACATCACATAAGACCTCATTTTGGAAAGGTTTTATTGCATATGAGAGAAGACATTGGTGGGTGACATGGAGGTTTCTCCCTGGACTCAACCATCCAATACTATATGGCTTTGGGTGAATATTCATTGATAGATTTAGGCTTTTCATAAAATTAGTAGAGATTAAATTATTTTGACTTTCACTATAAAGAATGAAATGCAGAGGCTTATCTTTCACCCATAATTTAGAGTGAAACAACCTTTCCTTGTCATCTAGCCTCTCCTCATGGGTTTATGATGAAGCAAAAATGGCTTCGAGCTCATCATCTATAAACTCTTCTTCAACCTCTTCAATTCTAGGGTCTATATGAAGTAGAGTAGTGGATGTTGAGGATTGTGACTCAAAAATCAGGGACTTGATGGCTCGACATTCTTCTTTGGAGTGAGTTCTATATTTGTGATAATCACACCACTTTCCAGTCTTTCCTTCCTTTTGCTTCTAATTTTGGCCTCGTGTTTGACCTTCTTTGTCACTTTTCCATTATAAAGGCTGACTCTTCATATTCAATCTTCTATGCTTATGTTCAATATTCACTATGAACTTGTATGCCTCACCAAGGGTTTCCAAATTGAAGAGTTCCATTTCTCCCCATATGTACCATTATAGTCTACCATGATATTTGAGAACCTTGTGTTTCTCACTTTCTTGGATTCTTAATCTCATAGATAGAGAATAAAAAATGTCAGTGTAATCTTGAACAGACTGTTCCTTACCTTGTTGAAGTTGTTGCCACTCTATATACAGATCGTCATATGCTCCAATGGGGTAGTATTCTTCCTTTACAACTTCTATGAAATCATCCCAGGTAGGTTTCACCTCAAGGTCAATATCATCTACACTGAATCTCTTTTTATATACTTCCCACCAATTTTTGACAGGGAATGATGCTTTCAAAAGAGCAAAAGTGATATTCTCTTTATTAGTGAATTTATTTATAGAAAAATAATATGACAATTGATCAAACCAATTTTTTACTACATCATTATTGATTTTGCTTTCAAATATAGGGATATCAAAATTCACCTGAATCTCGAAGGGTGTTGGGGCACTGAAAGGATGTGGGGGTGTAGATGAAGAGCCAAAATTTTCCATCAAGATTTGTTAGAGAATTTGAGTGAATTGTTGTAGCATCTGCGCTTGTTGCTGTTGTAGGGCTTTATTCACCATTTCCTTGAAAAGATCAGATGTCTAAATTTTGTCCACCATTTGAAGTCATTTGGAGTGAATAGGTGGATACTCTGTTGGTTCTATTTTCCACCCAAGCTTCCTGTAATCTAACCTCATCCTCAGGATCATACACTCTAAAGACAAACCGCTATGATACCACTGATCCAAAACTCAAAAGCTTTAGTTGAAAGATAATTGAAGAAATAAGAACAACACAATTCAAATAATACTATCTTTGAGAAGAGATGTTTTATTGATCAAATTTGCAAACCCAAACATATGCCTATCTCTGAGAAGAGATCCCTGATTTCCATTTCAAGTTACATCTTAATTTATACATGTTTTGAAGGTGGGAGGAGGATGTGTAAGGTCACCAATCTTGAAGGAGATCGAGTGGTTCAACTTTTACAATTTACAACAATACAAAATTTGAGGAATTACTATTTTTAGAAACTTACTATTTTTAGACTGCACTACTAAAATTAAAATTTGGGGCACTTTCATTGGGGTTTTGGTGGTCAAAATTCATTGAAAAAATATCTATGCTATTTCACGATGTTCCCCTCATTATTATCTTTCCAAAAATTCAAATGGTGAGTCAATTGGAGCTACAGTGCAAAAGTTATGGCTCCCAGAAGTTTCGTCATCAATTGGGGTGGACCTGTCACCCAAATTATTACCTAAATTATTGTTTCGATCATTCCTCCATCCTTGAGAATA
This sequence comes from Torreya grandis, assembly GCA_037957365.1. Taxonomy (NCBI): domain Eukaryota; kingdom Viridiplantae; phylum Streptophyta; class Pinopsida; order Cupressales; family Taxaceae; genus Torreya; species Torreya grandis. The sequence continues at coordinate 8,896,973 of JARHVA010000004.1, forward strand.
AATGGTCCTCATTACATCAATATTTGTTATCAAGTGTGGAAATTTTATTTTGATTTGATTCCTGATGCATACTTGACATGGACTGTGCTTTATGGAACTGTGCAAGGCTCGATTGTTTACCATTTCTGTTTGACCATCAGTCTGTGGATGGAAGGCCATGAACTTCTTCAACTTGGTATCTATTTGCTTTTTTTATTATATTGTTTATGTAGTTAGGGATACAACATTGGCCCTTTTAGATTCTTATGGCTTGACCACCATGAGAACAAATTTCTTGGCACTAATCAGAGAGATAGATGTAGAAAGTGGTACCTCTGGTACCTTGTATCACCATGTTCTAAAAGCGAGAGTGATCCTTCAAGTTCTTGATTCATAGATGCCATGTCAATCATATATGAATGGATAACCAGAGATTATATCACAAACATCTAGATTTACCACATCACATAAGACCTCATCGTGGAAAAGTTTTATTGAATATGAGAGAAGACATTGGTGGGTGACACAGAGGTTTCTCCCTAGACTCAACCATCTAATACTGTATGGCTTTTGGTGAGGCTTCATGGAAAAATTTAGGCTTTTCACAACATTAGTAGAGATTAAATTATTTTGACTTCCACTATCAAGAATAAAATGCATAGGCTTACCTTTCACCTATAATTTAGAGTGAAACAACATTTCCTTGTCATATAGCCTCTCTTCATGGGTCTATGATGAAGCAACAATGGCTTTGGGCTTAGCATCTATAATCTCTTCTTCAACCTCTTCAATTGCAGGGTCTGTATGAGGTAGAGTAGTGGATGTTGAGGATTGTCACTTAAAAAGTAGGGACATGATGGCTCGACATTCTTCTTTGGAGTGAGTTCTAGATCTGTGATAATCACACTTCCTAGTCTTTTCTTTCTTTTGCTTCCAATTTTGGCCTCGTGTTTGACCTTCGTTGTCACTTTTCTATTATAAAAGCTGACACTTCGTATTCATTATTCCATGCTTCTGTTCAGTCTTCACTACGAACTTGTACGCCTCACAAGGGTTTCCAAATTAAAGAGTTCCATTTCTCCCCATATGTACCATTGTAGTCTGCCATGATATTTGAGAACCTTGTGTTTCTCACTTTCTTGGATGCCTAATCTCACAGATAGAGAATAAAAAATGTCAATGTAATCTTGAACAACTTGTTCCTTACTTTGGTGAAGTTGTTGCCACTCTATATACATATCATCATATGCTCCAATGGGGTAGTATTCTTCTTTTATAGCTTTTACGAAATCATTCCAGGTAGGTTTCACCTCAAGGCCAATATCATTTGCATTGAATCTCTTTTTATATACTTCCCACCAATTTTTGACAGGCAATGATGCTTTCAAAAGAGCAAAAGAGATCTTCTCTTTATTAGTGAATTTATTTACAAGAAAAAAAGATGATAATTGATCCAACCAATTTTTTAATGCATCAGCATTTATTTTGCCTTCAAATGTAGGGATATCAAAATTTACCTGAACCTTGAAGGGTGTTGGGGCACGAAAAAAATGTGGGGGTGTAGATGAAGAGCCAAAATTTTCCATCAAGATTTGTTGGAGAATTTGAGTGAATTGTTGTAACATCTGCACTTACTGCTGTTGGAGGGCTTCATTCACCATTTTCCTGAAAGGATCAGATGTCTTAGTGTTATCTGCCATTTGAAGTCATTTGGAGTAAATAGGTGGATAGTTTGTTGATTTTATTTTCCACTCAAGCTTCTTATAATCTTACCTCATCCTTAAGATCATACACTCTAAAGACAAAATGCTTTGATACCACAAAGCTTTAGTTGAAAGATAATTGAAAAAATAAGAACAACACAATTCAAATAATACTATCTTTGAGAAGAGATGTTTTATTGATCAAATTTGTAGACCCAAACATATGCCTATCTCTGAGAAGAGATGTCTGATTTCTATTTTAGGTTACATCTTAATTTATGCATATTTTGAAGGTGGAAGGAGGATGTGGAAGGTCACCAATCTCGAGAGAGATCAAGTGGTTCGACTTCGATGATTTACAACAATACAAAATTTGAGGAATTACTATTTTTAAAAACTTATTATTTTTAGACTGCACTACTAAAATTAAAATTTAGGGCACTTCCATTGGGTTTTCAAGGGTCAAACTTCATCGAGAAAAGCTCCATGCCATCTCATAATGTTTCCCTTATTATTAGATTTTCAACGGTTAAATAGCAAGTCAATTGGAGCTATGGTGCAAAAGTTATGGCTCCCAAAAGTTTCATAATCAATTGGAGTGGACTCGTCCTTGAATCGTTGCTTGGATCATTCTCCCTCCTTGAGAAGCAATGGTCCCCATTGCATCAATATTTTTCATCAAGTGTGGCAATTGTATTTTGATTTGATTCTCGATGCATAATTGAAATGGACTGTGCTTTTTGTAATTGTGTAGGGCTCGATTGTTCACCATTTTTGTCTGACCATCAATCTATGGATGGAAGGCCGTGTACTTCATCAGCTTGGTTTCTATTTGCTTCTATTATTGTGTTGTTTGTGTAGTTAGAGCTGCAACATCAACCCTTTTAGATTCTTATGGCTTGACCACCATGAGAACAAATTTTTTGGCACTAATTAGAGGATAGATGTAGAAAGTGGTATCTCTGGTACCCTGTAGCACTGTGTTCCAAGAGTGAGAGTGATCCTTCGAGTTCTTAATTCATAGATGCCATGTCGATCATACATGAATAGTTGACCAAAGAGTATATCAAAAACATTTAGATTGACCACATCACATAAGACCTCAACTTGGAAAGGTTTTATTGCATATGAGAGAAGACATTGGTGGGTGACACAAAAGTTTCTTCCTAGACTCAACCATCTAATATTGTATGGCTTTGGGTGAGGTTTCATGGATAGATATAGGCTTTTCACAACATTAGTAGAGATTAAATTCTTTTGACTTTCACTGTCAAGAATGAAATACAGAGGCTTACCTTTCACCCATAATTTAGAGTGAAACAACATTTCCTTGTCATCTAGCCTCTCCTCATGGTTCTATGATGAAGCAACAATGGCTTCGAGCTCAACATCTATAATCTCTTCTTCAACCTTTTCAACTACAGGGTCTGTATGGTTTAGAGTAGTAAATTTTGAGGATTGTGACTCAGAAAGTAGGGACTTAATGGCTCAACATTTTTCTTTAGAGTGATTTCTAGATTTTTAATAATCACACCACTTCCCAGTCTTTCCTTTCTTTTGCTTCCAATTTTGGCCTTGTGTTTGACCATCTTTGTCACTTTTCCATTTTGAAGGCTTACTCTTCATATTCATTCTTCCATGCTTTTGTTCAATCTTCACTATGAACTTGTACACCTTACCAAGAGTTTCTAAATTGAAGAGTTCTATTTCTCCCCATATGTACCATTGTAGTCCACCATGATACTTGAGAACCTTGTGTTTTTCACTTTCTTGGATGCCTAATCTCACATATAGAGAATGAAAAATGTTAGTGTAATCTTAAACAGCCTGTTCCTTACCTTGGTAAAGTTGTTGCCACTCTATATACAGATCATCATATGCTCTAATGAGGTAGTATTCTTCTTTTACAGCTTCTATGAAATCATCCCTGATAGGTTTTGCCTCAAGGCCAATATCATCTGAAATGAATCTCTTTTTATATACTTCCCACCAATTTTTGACAAGCAATGATGCTTTCCAAAGAGAAAGCGATCTTCTCTTTATTGGTGAATTTATTTACAGAAAAATAAGATGATAATTGATCGAACCAATTTTCTACTACATCAACATTGATTTTGCCTTCAAATGTAGGGATATCAAAATTTACCTGAACCTTGAAGGCTGTTGGGGCACTGAGAGGATGTGGGGGTGTAGATGAGGAGCCAAAAATATTCATCGAGATTTATTGGAGAATTTGAGTGAATTGTTGTAGCATTTGCGCTTACTAATATTGGAGGGCTTCATTTACCATTTCCTTGAAAGGATCGGATGTCTCGGTGTTATCTTCCATTTGAAGTCATTTGGAGCGAATAGGTGGATAGTCTGCTCGTTCTATTTTCCACCCAAGCTTCTTATAATCTAACCTCATCCTTAGGATAATACACTCTAAAGACAAACTGCTCTGATACCATTGATCCAAAACTCAAAAGCTTTGGTTGAAAGATAATTAAAGAAGTAAGAACAACACAATTAAAATAATACTATCTCTGAGAAGAGATGTTTTATTGATCAAATTTGTAGACTCAAACATATGCCTATCTCTGAGAAGAGATGTCTGATTTTTATTTTAGGTTATATCTTCATTTATACATATTTTGAAGGTGGGAAGAGGATGTGAAAGGTCACCAATCTCGAGGGAGATTGAGTGGTTCGACTACACTAGTAAAATTAAAATTTGGGGCACTTCCATTAGGTTTTCAAGGGTCAAACTTCATCAAGCAAAGCTCCATGCTATCTCATGATGTTCCCCTCATATTAGATTTCCAATGGTTCAATAGCGAGTCAATTAGAGCTACAGTGCAAAAGTTATGGCTCCCAAAAGTTTCATCATCAATTGGGGTGGACTCGTCACCTGAATTGTTGCTTGAATCATTACCCAGATCATTCCTCCCTCCTTGAAAATCAACAGTCACCATTACATCAATATTTGTCATCAATTGTGGCAATTGTATTTTTATTTAATTACCAATGCATACTTGAAATGGACTGTGCTTTATGGAACTATGTAGGGCTCGATTGTTCACCATTTTTGTTTGACCATCAGTCTATGCATGGAAGTCCATAAACTTCATCAACTTGGTATCTATTTGCTTTTGTTATTGTGTTGTTTGTGTAGTTAGAGCTGCAACATCGGCCCTTTTAGATTCTTATGGCTTGACCACCATGAAAACAAATTTTTTTGCACTAATTGAGAGATAGATGTAGAAGGTGGTACCTTTGGTACCCTGTAGCACCATGTTCCAAGAGTGAGAGTGATCTTTCGAGTTCTTGATTCATAGATGCCATGTTGATCATACATGAATAGTTGACCAAAGAGTATATCACAAACATCTATATTGACCACATCACATAAGACCTCATCTTGGAAAGGTTTTATTGTATATAAGAGAAGACATTGGTGGGTAACACATATGTTTCTCCCTAGACTAAACCATCTAATACTGTATGGCTTTGGGTGAGGTTTCATGAATAGATTTAGGCTTTTCACAACATTAGTAGAGATTAAATTCTTTTCGCTTCCACTATCAAGAATGAAATACAGAGGCTTACTTTTCACCCATAATTTAGAGTGAAACAACATTTCATTGTCATCTAGCCTCTCCTGATGGGTCTGTGATGAAGCAATAATGGCTTCAAGCTCAGCATCTATAATATCTTCTTCAACCTCTTCAACTACAAGGTTTGTATGGTGTAGAGTAGTGGATGTTGAAGATTGTGACTCAGAAAGTAGGGACTTGATGGCTCAACATTATTCTTTGGAGTGAATTTCAAATTTGTTATAATCACACCACTTCCCAGTCTTTCCTTCCTTTTGCTTCCAATTTTGGCCTCATGTTTGACTTTCTTAGTCACTTTTCTATTTTGAAGGTTGACTCTTTGTATTCATTCTTTCATTATTCTGTTTAATTTTCACTATGAACTTGTACGCCTTACCAAGGGTTTCTAAATTAAAGAGTTTCATTTCTTCCCATATGTACCATTGTAGTCTGCCATGATATTTGAAAAGTTTGTGTTTCTCATTTTTTTGGATGCCTAATCTTACAGAAAGAGAATGAAAAATGTCAGTGTAATCTTGAACAGACTATTTCTTACTTTGGTGAAGTTGTTGCCACTCTATATACAGATCATCATATGCTCCAACGGGGTAGTATTCTTCCTTTACAGCTTTTATGAAATCATCCTAGGTAGGTTTCACCTCAAGGCCAATATCATCTGTACTAAATCTCTTTTTGTATACTTCCCACCAATTTTTTATAGGAAATAATGCTTTCAAAAGAGCAAAAGTGATATTCTCTTTATTGGTGAATTTATTTATAGAAAAATAAGGTGACAATTGATCCAACCAATTTTTTACTGCATCAGCATTGATTTTGCTTTCAAATGTAGGGATATCAAAATTCACCTGAACCTTGAAGGGTGTTGGGGCACTGAAAGGATGTGGGGGTGTAGATGAGGAGCCAAAATTTTCCATCGAGATTTGTTGAAGAATTTGGGTGAATTATTGTAGCATCTGCACTTGCTATTGTTGGAGGGCTTCATTCACCATTTCCTTGAAAGGATCTGATGTCTCGGTGTTGTCCACCATTTGAAGTCATTTGGAGTGAATAGGTGGATAGTCTGTTGGTTCTATTTTCCACCCAAGCTTCGTGTAATCTGACCTCATCCTCGAGATCATACACTCTAAATACAAACCACTTTGATACCATTGATCCAAAACTTGAAAGCTTTGGTTGAAAGATAATTAAAGAGATAAGAACAACACTATTCAAATAATGATGTCTCTGAGAAGAGATATTTTATTGATCAAATTTGTAGACCCAAACATATGTCTATCTCTGAGAAGAGATGTTTGATTTCTATTTCAGGTTATATATTTTTTTATACATATTTTTAAGGTGGAATGAGGATGTGGAAGGTCACCAATCATGAGGGAGATCGAGTGGTTTGACTTTCATGATTTACAATAATACAGAATTTGAGGAATTACTATTTTTAGAAACTTATTATTTTTAGACTGCATTACTAAAATTAAAATTTGAGACACTTCCATTGGATTTTCAAGGGTCAAACTTAATTGAAAAAATATCAATGCCATCTCATGATTTTTCGCTCATTATTATCTTTCCAATGGTTCAAACGACGAGTCAATTGGAGCTATAATGCAAAAGTTATGGCTCCCAAAAGTTTCGTCATCAATTGAGGTGGACCTGTCACCCTAATTGTTGCCTGAATTGTTGCCCAGATCAGTATAGGATATCATAGATTACTTAAACTTAAATGTATATGTCCAGATGATACATACTATAATTATATGTTTATACTCTCATCTATGTTGACTGATAGAATATATGTGTTAGATATTACTTGAACATTATGTTTGTAGTAGTTAGTAGGACAATATGTATGCATGCATACAATCTTGAGAGTGTAAATGAATGTTAGGTTATACTTTTATGTATTTATATGACTTTGTTGTTATAAATGTTTTTTGGAATAAGAGTGTATATTTTCATGTATTTATGACTACTTAGTATGATTGATTATGATAAAACTAGTAGTTATGTCTTAAAACATTAGACTATGATAATATGGGTTATCATGGGGTGTAGTTATTTAGATCTTATTATAGTAATTTAGAATAAACAATTTATTATGAATGTGAAACATACTCTGGTAGTATAAACCATGGTTATTATTTGTAGTGTGAGGATTGATTTTAATGTAAGATTCATTCATGCATAGATGAATAAATGTATACTTTGTTTACTCCTTATTTAACGTGTGATGTGATATGATAGATAAGAGGAAGTAATTAGTATGATTATTGTAGTTAAATAATGTCTGGTGAGACATTATATTTTGATATATTTTATTTATATATTAGGATGATATATTGAAAAAAATAATTTTTTTATGATACACTGCATATTTAGTTTTAGAAATCATACACACTTTGATACTAACTCATTCTCTAGATTCGTGTACCATTCTATCTATCTATGAAGGGATGGTCATGCCCTAATAGGGAATTATTCATGGGATCATTGGTATATGGTTGGTGTAGAAAAGAAGTCAAATAATGTTCTCCCTCCCCACAACAAAATTACTTACTTGGAGAGTACACTTGAGTTGATCAGAGAGACATGAGTTGGTGCGACACATGCTCTGGAGGGCTTAGTATCTATTTCTTATATTAAGGCTAAGGGCCTAAAAGAAATGTAAATATATTCTATTGTTTTATACTTGAACAACATTATTGTGTTATGAGACCAGCCGTAGTTGTGTCATAATGTATTTACTTTCCTTAGAGTGGTAATGAGATGTATATTGTTTTTGGTATTTATTTTTAAAAGTGGTTCTGTTTAGAGTCATTTGGTTATTTTTTAGTATGTTTAAGTGGAATTAATGTTATGTAATATGTTTTTTAAAAAAAATTATTGCATTATTCTAAGTACAACTTGAGGGGTTGTTACATGCGGTATCAGAGTTGTGGCTCAAACTCTAGGACCTAAGTCCATTAGCATTTTCATATCTTTCTATTTTGTAAAAAAGAGATTAGTGATTGCATGTATGGTACAATGAGTGTGTACGTTAAGAGCATTCATACCACATTAAGATTCGCTAAAGGGTTAGTTTATCAAGTGTATCTTTGGTGATGGTTTTATAAGGTGAATGGATAGGAAAATATATAGCTTTAGTTATGAGATGTGAACAAGAGTTTTCTACCATATTTTTGATATTTAGATTGAACACTTCGAGTGTGATTATGACTTTATTAAATCAAATTCACCATTTGCATTTGTGTTTTTGAGTGTTTAAAAAGTATGGAGTGCTACCTACTTAAGTATATAAGCTCTAGTTTGTGTCTTACAAAACTCTTAAGAGTGGGAATCCTATAAGACCATTCTAGTTTGGCACCATCTAGAAATGTGAAAATTTTCCTGTAGTTGAATGTAGAATTCTTGGTTGAGAATTCTTTTGTGTTAGAAGTTTCTTATGTGGATTAACATCCTTATATTTATATATACTTGAGAAGAAGTGTTATCTCTCTTAGTTAGCTTAGAGGTGATTTCTTATGCTCTCACTCTCCTCTTACATCATTTTTATCTACTGAGAAGATTCATATTTTCAAGATGTTGATTTAGAGTTTCCTTAAGTAGGAACTTGTTTCTAATTATTGTTTTAATCTTATTCTTTTGAGTTTGTGGGATAGTGGTTTCTACTTCTTGTTGAGAGAAGTTCTAAGATTGGATAGATTGGTGCATCTTGAGGTTAGTTATTTCCTCCCGTTTGTGGGGGTAGGTTATGATATTACACTTACAAGTTTGGTAAGTGAATAATGATTGGAAACATGGATTGAGATGTTTCCTAAAACCATATGAGTCTATGTAGGAGTTTTGTTTTTCAGATGTTAAGTTCTCTACTTTTCATTTTGTAACTTTAGAGCTATATTTTATTTAACTTGACCTCAAGAAATTGTAAATATTGAATTTATATTCATTATAGTTGATTATAATTATTATGTTATTTTGTACCTTTGTTTAGACTGATATTATTCTCTTCTTGAAGCATATTATTTTGAAGAGGTATATATGTAACTTTCTTTGGGAGCAAGTAAGTTATAAGATGTACAAAACATCTTCTTAGTCTAAAATATTTAGATAAAACTTTTTAACTTGTGTGTTAGTCATGCAAGTAAGGAGACATTATCTCACTTATAAGGTTGTAAGGATGATATAATCTTTAGCCTTAATATGTTATGTTACTTGTTATCTCTTAACTATGAATATAATACTATAGGTTAAGTTATAGAATATGATACTAGTTATGTTTTAGTAGGAAATTAATACAATCATGGGATGATTGTATAATTGTTTTATATGTATGTTAGTATATCTAAATTTTTTTAGCATATAGAATTACTTTCTATAATCTGTTAGTATAGATTTTTATTTCATTGAACCTCGTGTATGTAGAAGAGATCATCAAGTTATGAAAACCTTAGGAAAGAGTGGTGAATTATGAATGAGAGTTCTAAGTGATAGGACAATATCTTACTTAGTGTCACATTGACTTGGATTGTTGGTACTAAGATAGATCTGATAGATGGACTTTTCAAATCCAAAATTTGATGGACAAAACTTATGAAATTCAATCGTATGGTCATATGCAAATATACTATGGATGGATATTTCATGTGGAGGGTTATTCCATGATTTTGTATACATTATTACTAGGTCATAGTCTTCATCATACTTGTCAAGAGCTTCGTATGATTAGTGACACTATTGACATGTTATACTTATCCAAAGTTACATGAGGTAACGATAGTATTAACATATACACATTATTCTTGCCAAGTTTCCTAAATAATTTTCTCCAGTATGAGAAATACACTCTAAGATAGAGATATGTGCATAGATGAAAGGTTTTGTAGAACTCATGAGTTTTTGAAAAGTTAGTAAAATTTGTATTGAGTTATTATGGGTCTGTCTTGCAGTTCTAGACCCCAAGGTGGTCATAATAGAACCAATCAACATAAGTGACATTCAAAAAACTTGTTTGCATAATAAAAAATGTCATAGAATAGGGTCTTATGGGACCAATAATCTAAGAATAGTGTTAATTAAAAAAATTATGATGAGTTCTTCAGGTAAAATTTTGCATTTATATCATGATATGATACTTGATACTATATTTTATGTTGTTAAACTTTGTTTGTTTATCAAAACTTTTATTTGAATAAGAGTCATCAAGGCGATTAGTTTTGAGGAGGATGTCACATCTCAATTTTGTTGGGTGAATATTTTGTCACCAGCTAACTGATGGACAAAATAGGTTGCTTCAACCACAACATGAAGAGATTGATCAACTAAATGTGTAGGTTTACCACATCAAAAGGGGACAAATCTCTCCTCTCATCAATGAGAGGTTCCCTATAACTATAAGATACTATATATACTATAAATAAGCTAAAAATAACACTCAAGGTAGGATAATATCATCTCTTATTTTAGAGATGATGTTCATAGACATAGGAGAATTCTAGTGAAAACACTAAAGGCACTTCTTTCAGAAGTGGTCTGCAACAAACAATAAAAATTCTTTCTGGTAGTGATAAGTAGATGTAACAAGGCGTAGTAACCAACATAATGAGGTGTAGCACAAAGTCTCCACCTTCGCTGCCAAAGAGTGAAATACAGAGGACAATGGAGGCACAAAGTCATCCCAAGATCCTTTACACAGAAATAAACTGAAAACACACACACTAAAGACAATTATGGCAGCACAAAGTCTTCCCACAGTTGGCTTCAAGACACTTTTATGATAACTTCCACTAGTTCTGCTTGTTAAATTAAATGGACAAGAATGCTTCTAAAAAATAGACATAAGAACGATTTCCTAAATAACATAAACTATTCCAACATAAAGTCTGAAAGGTCACTTGCTTTCTCATTCAATTAAAGAAATATGATTAAAAATCTGAGCTCAAAGTCTTAGAAAATGCCTTTCAATTTGTACAGAGTTTTTCTTCTATAATAGAGATATCTCCTTTGTATAAAATAAGAGATTATAATATATAACAGCCAAGAAAGACTTGGTGCTTTGTTTCATGGAATTGCCTATGCTGCATTGAATGCCTTTAATATCTATCGGAGGGCCATGCTGGAATAGGTCATCGGCCTTGACTTTGGTGAATAGAATCATCTCGAATGTCTTCTCCTTAGCATGGGTCATTTGGTCTATTTTCCAGATATGTATGCAGTTGTCCACTCACTTTTATTCAAAAAAAAAAAATAGGCCACGCCTTTTAATATTTGCGCACTCAAATATCTACTTGGTGGACTATTCCACCTACTAGAATAACTCCCATATCGATATTTCATTATCTCGTGTAGCTTTCCCTCTTTTATGTTGCAATTTGAGTTATCAGGCTATCTTCTTAACTTCATTAAGCTCTTTTAGCTTCTTTCTTTCACTGTTTGCTGAGTTTGGTTCTTCAGAGTTCGTGCCATATTTGAAAATAATCAAGCATTTCATTACCTTGAATTTGACATCTACGAGGATGTCACTAGTTACTGGTCATTTGAACCACATTGAACCTTGAACCTTTGAACCATTAGAGTTCATTGGTTCAATGGTTCGGGCAGTCCTATCGGCTCTTTAGTTCAATTGATTCCTTGGTTGTCTCTTCCTTTTAGCCTTAAGCCTTTGATCTCCTTCTACTTTCTGTCTTTGGAACCCCCTCAAAGGGAAGGTGTCCCTTTGGGCCTTGGAAATGGTCAATTTCATGATTGTCGAGAGTCCCCCACAAGGGTACTTTCCCTTCGAGGTCCTTCGGGAGACTTTGTTCTTCAAATCCTTTGGACAAAATGTTTGAAATAAATCTTTCCTCTACCTTTTCTGCTTGCTATCAGGCCTTTCAACATTCTTTCAAACATTTTGTCTGAAAGAAATCTTTTCGAAAGATATCATTTTATTCCTTGACTTGGTAATTTCTTCGGACAAAATGTCTAAAGAAATTCCTTCAGACATTTTGTTTGAAGAAATTCTTACCCTTTCGGCCTTCTCTTTGATCCTTTCGCAAATGTTCCCTACCCTCCACAAGGGCATTTGTCCTTTGGGATTTAGGAGACTCCTTTGAACCATTCGATTGAACCAACAATGGTTCAATGGTTTAATACTATGTTTTACTCATTCAATTGACCACTTGAACCAACCGCTTTAAACCATTCATTTGAACCAACTCTTTGAATCAAGCTGACTGAACCAACTCTTTGAACTTATCTCTGAAATCTTCCACTTCCTTCCTTTGCTTAGAGCTTTCTTGAATCTTTAAACCTTTGAACATTTGAACTATTTTGGTTCAAGGTTCAATCAGTTCAACCTTTCTTTCTTAACTCTTCGAATCCTTTGGTCCTTCGAAGTCTCTCAAACTTTATTGAACTCGTTGAACCTTTAAACTTTGAACTCTTTTGGTTCAAGGTTCAACGGTTCAATTGTTCAATCTTTTTTCTTTGAAGTCTTCTTTTCATTAAGTCCTTTGAAGCCGTTGAACTTTTTGAAATGGTTAAACTTTGAACTTGCCGAAGCGCTTAACTCTTTAAGTCTGTCAATGTCATTGAATCTTTGAACCATTTGGAGGTGGGGTTCAATGGTTCAATGGTTCATTCCATTTGTTTGAAGCCCGCCGATGAACCTTTTGGTTGAACGTCAATGTTGAACCAACCTTGAAATTGCCTAAGTGTTTGAAACTTGTTCCTTTGTGAGAGCTCGCCTGTTGAAGTTGTTGAACATGTTGAACCTAAGAGTCCCTTCGCTAAAAGAGCTTGAATAATTAGAGAATTAGAGCACTCAAAATAATTTTTGAGAAAGGAAGAGATAATTTTGTCCTGCAAGACCAAAATAGTTGATATGTTGTCCCCAAAAATGAGTGACAGATTTTGAGAACAACAGCTGGCTCCAATTGAAAAACTTCTATTGATTGTAAAAATAATCAAAGGGAGTAGAATCTAGAATCTCTAGTGCCTTCAAGTATGCCATTGGGCTATGGAATCATGCTACCCAAAAAAAATATGTCATAAAATAAAAATGAAAACCATAAAATAGAACTAAAGACTATGCAAATATACAAATGGACAACCAAACTTATCTGATACTTCAAGAATTGAAGTGCTTCAAATGCTACCCACTGTGAGGTAATGAAAATGGCATTCCATCCTGATAAACTAGCAAGACACTATTTTCTCCCTAGAATTGGTGATGGGTGAATAGAATTCTCCACCAGGAATCACATTTTTTATGCACTCTTTTTGGTTCTCTCTTCTTGCCCCATGGTAAGACATGGTCTCTAATTTGAAAACCATAAATCCTTGCTCTCTTGGAGAAGAGTTTCTTTTCCTGACTTTGGCATGCAGTAGTATGGTCCACTGCCATAGCTTGTTGCTCTTTTGGTCCAGTGAATCACATGATTTGATTATCAATATCAAACACCTGCCAATGGTTAGCTTTATCAGGCACACTTGGTTGAAAGACCAATTTGATAGTGTACCTATTATATTTAAAATTGGGGTGAAGAACCATGAAGGTTGTAGGGACAGCCAATGTATTTACATGATTATGAAGCTCTTTGGGTACTGCAGATATATTGAAAGCATCAAAACTTTCAATAGTCCCATATCAGATTGTGGTAATGGCACAATCTTTTATTCTTAGTTTGACACAATTTTCTCACCTGACAAACCATCAGCTTAGCATCTCCTTTGGCATGAAGGAGTTTAACGCCCCTGTCTTGAGTAGCCTTCAATCCGAGTAACAGAGATTCATACTTGGCAGTGTTGTTGGTGTTGCTAAACCGCAACTTGTATGAAGAAAAAAAAATATCTCTTTGAAGAGATATCAACACAATCCTAGCTCCTGAACTGGTATATGAATTGCTGCCATCGAAATCTAAGATCCAAACATCATCAAAAACTGATCTTTTATCAAATTTTTCTTCATTAGAGAGGGAAGATCTTTTTTCATCTGTATTATGCCCTACCAATTCTTCTGATGTCTTATTTAAATCAATTTTTGGATCACCACCTATAAGACTTTCATCTATTGTAATAGATGTCTTCAGTAGATAAAAAATAATTACCCCTACCTGAAGACTCAAATAGAATTTGAGCTTTAGGGGCTGACATTTTAGTGATAATATATTTTGCGTTCTTCTCAGAGAGCAACTTCTAAATGATGCCTTTGACCGAGATCCTCACTTCAGATAGGTCCATACTAAACTCACCACCAACATCCTAGCAAAAATTTTGCCTCAAAAGAATGTCGTATGAGGATGGGACGTCAGCCACCAGGACTGTCATCTTAATTCTATTTTTTGAGAATGCCACAAATGCAAACTGGACATCCTTGATTTGTCTCAGTAGTGGCACTTATTTTTTTCCATGGAGAAGCATTCTCCCAAATGTCTTGGTTAATGTGAGTCCAAGAGATTCTGCCACTTTGGTGGGCATGACATTATCAGACGCACTTGAGTCTACGATACAATTGTTTAGTTGGTGTCCATTTATCAGTAGGGAGATATAAAATGGTTGTCTTTTTGGGAGTAGTAAAAAGATCAATGACAAGGTTATTCCAGGTGGACATGAGAGTCACTTTTGGAACAGTTGGTCCTGTAGGGATGGTTTTATTCTTTACACATTGAACCAACTTATCCAAATGCTCAGGGTTGGATTGCAGAAATTCAAATTCAGACATTTAAATTTTGGTTTTCTTGACATGGTCGATTATGTCAAATGTCTGAATTGAATTAGGAATAGGGGAAGGTAGTTCCTTCTTCTAGTTTTTAGGAGGGGTGGTACTGGTCTGCGAATTTGAAGTTGAAGATGAAGGAATGCTTGATGTACTTACTTTTTTAGGGGTCACCAGGTCCTTTGATTGAAAAGGTAGAGTGTTTCCACACTTAACAATTAAAATTACTGGTTGAGATCGCTCCTCTATTTTTTTATTAGCTTGCTGGGCTGACTAATTCTAGGACTGGGTGAATATAGCATATGATCCATCAGACGCTTCACTTTTACTTCTGGGTTCATCCTGGTAGTTTAAAAAATCAATGTTAGATTCACTAGCTAATTCTTCTTCTCTTTATGTGAAGAGATTAGTGTTATCTTCATCGCTCAACTTAGGCTAGAAGGAGAAATTAGATTCTATTTCAAGATATCCAACTATTGAATTGGTTGGAGGTTGGAGGTGTTTTAATGGCAAGTTTCTCCTGTGGGGGAGGAAGGCGATTTAGTTACCCTTGATTCTTGGCAGCATTGCCTTGGTACAACTGATTGGAAAATGTCTTTCTTGGTAATCTCTTTACAAAGGAGTAGAAGACATTGCTTGTGCCATTTGCTTTCTAAGAGCTAACAACTCATTTTCTAGCTTTTGCACCATAGGATCAGTGGTGCCATAGATAGATATTCAGAGGATGAAGAAGATTTACCTTTGTTAGGATCTCTCCTTATCTTCCCCACCAAGATGAGATCATCTTCAACTTCAGTAGCTAAATCTTAAGCTGCATCAAGGTCTATGTGGCCAGCACGTCTCAACAGAAAACTCACTTCAGGTAGCTGAGAGTTGATGAAGCATTTGAGATTCTCCGCTGTTGGCTGAGTAATGTTAGTAATCATGTTCCTCAGCTTGTCAAACTTAGCTATGAATTTTCTCATAGGTTCATGAGGTTCTTTCTTCATTTGTGTGAGCTAGGACAGTAGGGCATGCACATCTTCTGCAAGCTTGAATCTGGCTTCAAATTTGGCTTTGAAGGTGTTCTAATCAGTCATAGTTTGTGCTTATAGATGATAAAACTAGTATGCAACAACACCTTATAATGTTTCTACGAACAACTTGACTGCTACATCCTCATACTTCACACCTATCACGCCACAAGATATGTTGAAGGCTGCAATATGTTTATCAGGATGAACTCTCCCATCACCAAAGAATTTGAATTTTTTTTTTGAACTATGTGGTAGCTTATGTAGAGGTGGAGTTAAATTGAGTGGGCCAAAAGAGTTACATTAGGGTCCTTAAACTGCCATTGTATAAATATGGAAAGCGGGGATAAAAAATATTGGTTCGGTATGTACGGGCAAAGCTCTGCTAGCAGAGGAAAAAGAAGCTCTGCTTTGTATTGGTGACCTGGTGTTGGTAGGAGGAAGACTCCTAGTTCATTGAAGGTGAAGTTGTGGAAGAAACAAATCAAAATTGCTTTGCTGCACCAACTCAAAAATAAGGTCAACAACACTTTGAGCTTTCTAGCTTCTTATATAGCGTGGAGCTGCCATATTGTAGAATAAAAATAAAAAAGAACTGGCTCTGCTTCAGCTTGAAGCTTGAAGTTTCAAACTGCGCATTCTTCCCCAGTGCAGTCACCAAAAAATTTTGGCACAAAGGTGGAGGAAAATGGTAATGGAAAAGGACTTGGAACAATGAAAAAAATGGATAAGAAAAAGAACTAAAACTGCTCCTTCTTCCCTTGTGGAGTCACCAAAAATTGTTGGGTGAATATTTTATCACCAGCTAACTGATGGAAAAAATAGGTTGCTTTAACCACAACATGAGGATATTGATCGACCAAATGTGTAGGTTTACCACATCAAAAGGGGACAAATCTCTCCTCTCATCAAGGGGAGGTTCCCTATAACTATAAGATACTATATATACTATAAATAAGCTGAAAATAACACTTAGGGTAGGATAACACCATCCATCTCTCTTTTTTTAGAGATAATATTCACAAACATAAGAGAATTATAGTGAAAACACTGAAAGCACTTCTCTTCTTTCAGAAGTGGTCTACAGCAAACAGTAAGAATTCTTTCTGATAGTGATAAGTAGATGTAACAAGGCGCAGTAACTAGCAGAATGATGTGTAGCACAAAGTCTCCACCTTAGATGCCAAAGAGTGATATATGAAGGATAATGGGGGCACAAAGTCATCCCAAGATATTTTACACAAAAACAAACTAAAAACACACACACTAAAGACAATTATGGCAGCACAAAGTCTTCTCACAGTTGGCTTCAGGACACCTTCCTGATTACTTCCACTAGTTCTGCTTGTTAAATTAAATGGACAAGAATGCTTCTAGGAAACAGATATAAGAATGATTTCTTAAATAACACAAGCTATTCTAGCACAAAGTCTGAAAGGTCTCTTGCTTTCTCATTCAATTAAAGAAATATGATTGACAATCTGAGCTCAAAGTCTCAGGAAATACCTTTCAATTTGGACATAGTTTTTCTTCTATAACAGAGAGATCTCTTTTGTATAAAATAAGAGATTACAATATATAACAGCCAAGAAAAACTTGGCACTTTGTTTCATGGAATCACCCATGCTGCATTGAATGCCTCTAATATCTGTGGGAAGGCCATGCTAGAACAGGTCATCGGCCTTGACTTTGGTGTACAGAATCATCTTGGATGTCTTCTCCTCAGCATGGGTCATTTGGTCTATTTTCTAGATATGTACATGGCTGTCCACTCACTTTTATTGAAAGGGAGAAAAATAGGCCACACTTTTTAATTTTTTTGCACTCAGATGTCTACTTGGTGGATTGTTCCACCTATTAGGATAACTCCCTTGTAGATATTTTAGTATTCCCTGTAGCTTTCTCTCTTTTTTATTGCAATTTGAGCTCTCAGGCTATCTTCTTACTTTCAGTAGGCTATTTCAGATTCTTTTTTCAGCTGTTCACTGAGTATGGTTATTCAGGTTCTGCACCATATTTGAAAATAAATGGGCATTTTGTTATCTTGAATTTGACATCCATGGGGACATCACTAGTTATTGGTCGCTTGAACCACATTGAACCTTGAACCTTTGAACCATTAGAGTTCATTGGTTCAATGGTTCAGGCGGTCCTATCGGCTCCTTAGTTCAATCACTTGGTTGTCTCTTCCTTTTGGCCTTAAGACTTTGAATTCCTTCAGCATTTTATCTTTGGAACCCCCTCAAAGGGAAGGCGTCCCTTCGAGCCTTGGGAATAGTCCATTTCATAATCACCGAGAGTTCCCTGCAAGGGTACTTGCCCTTTGGGGTCCTTCAGGAGACTTTGTTCTTCAAATCCTTCAGACAAAATGTCTGAAAGAATTTTTTTAGACATTTTATCTGAAGAAAATCTTTTCTTTGCCTTTGCCACTTTCTGTCAGGTCTTTCAACATTCCTTCAGACATTTTATCTGAAGAAAATATTTCTAAAGATATTGTTTTGTTCCTTGAATTGGCAATTTCTTCAGACAAAATGTCTGACGGGATTCCTTCAGATATTTTGTCTAAATAAATTCTTACCCTTTCGGCCTTCTCTTTGATCCTTTCACAAATGTTCCTTGCTCTCCGCAAGGGCACTTTTCTTTCGGGCTTTGGGAGACTCCTTTAAACCGTTTGATTGAACCAACAATGGTTCAATACTGTGTTCTACTCATTCAATTGACTGCTTGAACCAACCACTTTAAACCATTTGTTTGAACCAACTCTTTGAATCAAACCGACTGAACCAACTCTTTGAACTTGTCTCTGGAATCTTCCACTTCCTTCGCTCAGAGCTTTCTTGAATCTTTGAACCTTTGAACCATTTTGGTTCAAGGTTTAACAGGTTCAACCTTTCTTTCTTAACTCTTCGAATCCTTTGGTCCTTCGAATTCTCTCAAACTTTATTGAACTCGTTGAACCTTTGAACTTTGAACTCTTTTGGTTCAAGGTTCAAGGTTCAACGGTTCAACAGTTCAATCTTTCTTCTTTGAAGTCTTCTTTTCATTAAGTCCTTCAAAGCAGTTGAACTTTCTAAAGCGGTTGAACTTTGAACTTGTTGAAGCGCTTAACTCTTTAAGTCTGCTGATGTCATTGAACCTTTGAACCCGTTGAACCTTTGAACCATTTGGAGGCGGGGTTCAATGGTTCATTCCATTTGTTTGAAGCCCGCTGATGAACCCTTTTGGTTGAACTTCGATGTTGAAGCAACCTTGAAAATGCCTAAGTGTTTAGAACTTATGCTTTTATGAGAGCTCGCCTGTTGAAGTTATTGAACCTGTTGAACCTGTGAGTCCCTTAGCTGAAAATGTCAAGATATTAGAGTATAACTGATTATTTTTGTATAAGCAACTAAACACAAAATTGAAACCAGAAGTAATAAATAACTAGAAATCAGAAACAATAAATAATAAGAGATACCAAAAATAACCAATCTGTATTAAACTCTTCCAGAAAGAAATACAATGAAGAAATCTCTTTCTCCTCACATCTCATAGATGTACAGTAATTCTCTCTCAAAAGTTTTTTCTCTCTCTCAATCAATTACAATCAACTCAATTACTAAGTTGTTCCCCCTTTAATTACAATACTGCCCCATGGGTCTCTTAAAAAGAATTGAAAGCAAACAATAATTAAAAAAATAGACTCAAGACTAATTTTAGTCTTTACATGTAAACTCACTGTTCTCTTAAAAATAGCAATTCTAAAAATGCCTGAAAATGCACAAAAGTCAGTGTCGGTCTGAAGATGACTAATGTTGGCCGACCCCTAATCGATGTCGATTGGTTCTGACCAATGCCGGTCAACCCTTAACTGATTCTGACCAATGTCAGTTGACCCCTAACCGATGTCGGTTGGTTATGACTAATGTTAGTTGGTTCTGACCGATGTCAATTATTGTGTAAGCCCAACAACCTCCACATTAGCTCATTAGTGAAGCTTTTAGCTCCACAATTCAACAATCTCCCACTTAAAGATAAATAGCTGCACCTATACCTTTACAACAACATCCTCTAAACATCTCTGGCTTGTTTCTCCTTCTTCAAGTTCAATCTTGAAGACCAACAAAAGTTGAATGAAGATTAAACTTTTCTTTTGTTACCAGCGTTGTTAACATATCAGCAGGGTTCTTATCCGTATGGATCTTTTCTAGCTTCAACTGTCCATCCTCCAATACCTGTCTAATGAAGTGGTACCTAAGATATATATGTTTGGTTCTTAAATGAAAGGCTGAATTCTTTGCCAAATGAATTACATTTTGACTATCACTGTACAATCTGCAACTCTCTTGCTTATTTTTCAACTCTTCCATGAACTAAGTCATCCAAATCATTTTCTTGCTAGTCTCTGTGACTGTAATTTATTATGCCTCTATAGTAGATAAGGCAACAACCTTCTACAACTTTAAAATCCAGCTAACTGTTGTTCCACCAACAGTGAACACATATCCCATGGTGCTTCTCCTACCATCCAAGTCACCTGCCATATTTGAATCTACATACCCATGTAGAGAAGTGTTTGAAATTCCATAGCATAAATTCCTACTGCTGGTCTCTTTCAGATATCTGAGAATCCATTAAACTGCTTTCTAGTGTTTCTTTCTTGGATTGACCATAAACTTGTTGACAACTCTCATTGCTTGGGCAATATTTGGTCTAGTACATACCATTGCATACATTAAGCTCCCTACTGCTGAAGCATATGGAACTCTACTCATGTACTCAACCTCATCATATGATTTAAGACACTATTCTTTGCTCAACTTGAAGTGTTCAGCCATATGTGTGCTTACCAATTTGGCATCTTGCATATTGAACCTCTTCAACACCTTATTTACATAATCCTCTTGAGACAAAATCAAACTGTGATTTTTTTTGTCTCTCTTAATACTCATGCTAAGGATTTTATTTGCTGCTCCTAAATCTTTCATAGCAAATGTGTGAACTAATTTTCCCTTAAGCTCAGTAATTTCTTGCATGTGTGAACATGCAACAATCATATCATCTATATACAGTAACAAAATAATATAACTACAATTATCCAATCTGTTAAAATAAATATAATGATTAGATTGACATTTACTAAAGCCATGCTCTATAATAAACCTATCAAACCTCAAATACTATTGTCTTGGAGCTTGCTTAAGACCATATAAGCTTTTATTTAACCTGCACACAAGTTTCTCCTTACCTTTGACTTCCAAACCTTTCGGTTGA
This sequence comes from Torreya grandis, assembly GCA_037957365.1. Taxonomy (NCBI): domain Eukaryota; kingdom Viridiplantae; phylum Streptophyta; class Pinopsida; order Cupressales; family Taxaceae; genus Torreya; species Torreya grandis. The sequence goes on from JARHVA010000004.1 coordinate 8,918,208, forward strand.
TCCATATATATCTCTTCATCTAAATCTCCATGAAGAAATGCTGTCTTAACATCAAGCTGCTCAAGATGCAAATTCTCAATAACAACTAAAGATAATACAGTCTGAATAAAAGTCATTTTTACTACAAGAGAAAAAATTTCACCAAAATCAATACCTAGTTTCTATGCAAATCCCTTTACTACCAACCTGGCCTTATGTCTCATTTGTCCATTCTCTCCTTCTTTTAACTTGTATACCCATTTGTTTTTCAGTACTTTCTTTTCGGCTGGCAACTCAACCAAATCCTACGTATGGTTCTCTTCCAAGGAACCAATTTTCTCATTCATGTCATGCTCCCACTATTTTTTAGATTCTACCTACATTGCCTCATCAAAACTTTCTAGTTCTCCACCATCAGTGAGCAACAAGTAGTATAAAAAAGGAGAATAATGAATTGGAGGTTTACTTACCTTTTCAGATCTCTTTATGAGCATTTGAGACTCATTTACAGCTTGTTGTCCACCTAAATTTCTTTTTGACAGTGATCGATCTCGATCATCTCTGATCGATGTCAGTCTGCACCTAACTGATGTTGGTTTCCACTTGACCGACATCGATTTTCACCTGATCGACGTCGGTTCTTACTTGATCGATGTCAGTTTTTGTGTTTTCCTGTGAGTGATGATTTTTATCCGTGAGCTCATTTTGGATCATAACCTCTTCCAAATCAAGATTGCCCTGCTCAAAATTATTCAACCTCTTGAGCTGATTACGTACATCACCTTCTCATTGAAAACAACATCACGACTTCTAATAATTTTGTTAGTTTTTAAATTCCACAACCAAAATTTGAAATCTCCAGAACTATAACCAATGAAAGTGCACCGCATAGATTTAGCATCGAGCTTCTTTCTATTTTCTTTATCAATGTGCACAAAAGCTTCAAAACCAAAAACTTTGAAAAATGAAAGAGCTACCTTTTTACCTGTCCAAGTCTCTTTTAGAATTCCACTAGTCAGTGTAGTTGAAGGTCCTCTGTTAATCAGGTAAACTGTAATATCTATAGCTTTTGTCCAAAATTGTAAGGGCAAACCAGCATGCAACTTCATACTCTGTGCACGCTCCATTATTGTTCTATTCATCCTTTCAGCAACTCTATTTTGCTGAGGTGTCCTTGACACCATCATTTTCCTATGTATTCCACTCATAGAATAGTAACTGTTGAATTTATTGCTGCAGTACTCACCACCATTGTCAGATCTAAGGCACTTCAATCTCAAACCTGTTTCATTCTCAACCAAAGCTTTTTATTTCTTAAATATGTCAAAAACATCAGATTTTCTCTTTATGCAATAAACCCATACCTTTCTTGTATCATCATCAATGAAAGAAACATAATACTGTGATCTTTCAATAAAAGCTACCTGAGCTGATCCCCACACGTCTGTGTGAATAAACTCTAACTTGTGCTTCTTCTTTGTTGACCCAATTTTGAGAAACCTCACTTTCTTCTATTTTTCAAAAATATAATGCTCACAAAAATCTAGATCTATGCTTTTCAAATCTGAAAGCTTATCTTTTGACATAAAAATATTCTATTCTTCATCTTTCATATCTATGGGCTTCCTTGAAACCCCACCCAATGGTAAGTATAGATCTTTCTGATACAGATAATCTTCAATCTGCATCCTCCATAATTGATAATTCTTGTCATTAAATTTTTTCATTTTTAGTTTACTTTCTTTTGCCATTGCTTTGCTTCCACTCAATTAGAAATCCCTGTGAGTGAATTCTGTAATCAACAAATACTAACACACTCTGATACCAGTTGTTAGTGTTTAGAGCTTTGATACCAATTGTCAAGATCTTAGAGTACAATTGATTACTTTTGTATAAGCAACTAAACATGGAATTGAAACCAAAAATAATAAGTAACTAGAAATTAAAAACATCAAATAATAAGAGATACGAGAAACAATCAATTTATATTAAACTCTTCCAGAAAGAAATACAATGAAGAAATATCTTTCTCTTCACACCTCGTAGATATACAGTAATTCTCCCTCAAAAGTTCTCTCTCTCTCAATCAATTACAATCAACTCAATTACTAAGTTGTTCCCCCTTTAATTACAATACTGCCCCATGGGTCTCTTAAAAAGAATTGAAAGCAAACAATAATTAGAAAAACAGACTCAAGACTAATTTTAGTCTTTATATGCAAACTAATTATTCTCTTAAAAATAGCAATTTTGAAAATGCCTGAAAACGCATAGAAGTCTGTGTCAGTCTGAAGATGACCAATGTCGACCGACCCCTAACCGATGTCGATTAGTTCTGATCGATGCCGATCGACCCCTAACCGATGCGATTGGTTATGACTGATGTTAGTTGGTTTTGACCGATGTCGATTATTGTGTAAGCCCAACAGCCTCCACATTAGCTCATTAATGAAGCTTTTAGCTCCACAACTCAATAGAAAAAGCTTGATTAATTAGAAAATTGGAGCGCTCAAAACAATTTTTGAGAAAGAAAGAGAGAATTTTGTCCTGCAGGACCAAAATAGTTGATATGTTGTCCCTAAAAATGAGTGACAGATTTTGAAAACAACAGATTTCACCTTATGATTTATAACTTTTGAATCTATGGATTAATATGGTTATTACCTGATTATTATTACTTTGATTTGAGCTTTATGACATATAATAACATGAGATAATGACATTGTTGATTTATTGTGACAGTTGTATTTTAATTATTTTATACATTGATGATGTATATTTGTTAGTTTTAAATCATTGATTGATACATATAATGATTCAAACTAACTACTTACTTGTTACAAGGTGGATATAGGATAGATCCTACTCTCAGAGCTCAGCGAAGGAGAGATATTGGCCATTTTTGGTTCACATATCAAAATATGACTAAGTATGAAAAAATGAGTTTTCAGACAAAAAAATGGCAAGTCTTTAGGAGGACTTCAAGTTTTCCAGTAGTAATAAGCTCAGGTTTCGAAAGGCATAGAGTAAATCGGGTTCCTATCGGAGTTGTTGCCAGAATCTGGATAACGTGAGTGCAATGAAGACGTGATCACACAAGATGAACAAGTGCACACCACAAGATGCTAAAGTAATTTGAAATTAATACAATAAGAGAAATTGCACAAGACAAAATAGAGAAAACTAAAATCTGATTAACATGAAATGACCAAAATGAAGAATACATATAGGAAAGCTAAAAAGTAACTCCTCCACAAATGGTGGTCAAAGCACCCTAAGAATAGACTCCTCCACAAAAGGTGGTCAAAGCACTCCAAGAATAGACTCCTCCAAAAAAAGTGGTGATAAAGTGCTAAGAATAGAGAAATAACTCTCATACTTGAAATAGCCGGTCAAGGGAGTCACTTATGACACTTTATGACACAAATATGACACACAATCTCCACATACGCTAGCCTATCCCACGAATATAAGAAAACTCCATGTATGCACAAATATATAATATTCTCTAATTAATAAATAGAGAAAAATAAAACCCTACACTAATACCCTCCATAAGCACAGCTTAGGTGAGCAGTGTGGAAATAAAAAATGGGTCCTGACAACTAGGCCTGATGAGGTACCTATGTACAAATGCAATCTCCCATAAGATAGAGAAAAAGAAAAAACTCATAAGAGAAAACTCCTCCCCAAAAAAAATACATAAAAGAAAAGAAGAGGCTAGAAGGCCCCCCTGAAGATGCTGCTGCTGCAAATATAAATCGCACCCCAAGAAGAGCTCGTAGATGAATGAACTTGCTCTTAGTGAAAGGTTTGATGAAGATGTCTGCAACGTGCTCTAAAGACTAGCAAAATATCAAGTCAATGACCTAACTATGAATAAGCTCTCGAATGAAATGCATGTGAATCTCTATGTGCTTGGTCTGCTATTGCTGAATTGGATTCTTGCAAATCTAAATTGTACTCTGATTGTCACAATAAATGATGGTGGGCGTCTGATAAGAATGCCAAACTCAAAAAGAATCCCCTGAAGCCAAATAACCTCAGTAGCTGCATTAACAGCTCCTCTGTACTCTGCCTCTGTAGATGATATAGCAATAGCATTCTACTTCTTGCTAGACCAACTGATAGGGCCTGAACCTAGAGAGAAATTGTAACCAAGAGTGGACTTGCGAGTCTGTGAATCGCCAGCCCAGTCTGAATCTGTATATCCAACCAAGTCAACCTCTGTGCCAAATCTGTAATGAATCCCATATCTATGTGAACCCTGTATGTAATGCAAGATTCTCTTAGCTGCTTTTCAATGCAGTTCATGGGGTTCCTGCATGAATCTGGGGACAAGTCCCACTGAATATGATATGTCAGGCTTGGTGTGAGTCAAGTAGATGAGGCTACCAATAAGTTGGTGATATCGAGTGGCATCAACTAATGGTGAAGAATAATCAGCCTCAAGCTTAACTCCTGATAGAAAAAGAGTCGGAGATAGCCTACAATCAGCCATGTGAAATTGAGCCAATAAGTCGAGAGCATACTTAAGCTATGCAAGAGAAATCCCTGAATCTGACTGTGAGATTTCGATGCCAAGAAAGTAGTGCAACAAACCCAAGTCTGTCATGTCAAATTTATCTTAAAGAGATGCCTTCACCACTGTAATAGCTGATGAAGAACTCCCGGTGATCAAAAGGTCATTAGCATATAAAACCAAAATCAAGAGCGAATCATCCTGCCGCAAGAAGTAGACATTGGGATCAGAATGGCACCTAGTGAAACCCGCTGTGAGAAGGAAGGAATCCATATTAGCATACCAAGCCCGAGGGGCCTGTTTGAGGCCATAGATAGATTTCCTAAGTCTGCATACTAAGGAAGAATCTTGAATAAATCCTGGTGGCTACTCCATGTAGATCTCCTCCTCTAGGTCTCCGTGAATAAAGACACTCTTCACATCCATTTGATGCACATTCCAGCCATGTGTTGCGGCAATAGCTAAGGTGAGTCGAATAGAAGTCATCTTTGCAACGGGTGCAAAGGTCTTTGAGTAGTCAATGCCTGCCACTTGTGAAAAACTTTTGGCGACCAATCGCGCCTTATACTTATCAACCGACCCATTTGCTGCAAACTTGGTCCAATATATCCACCTACATCGAACCATCTTTCTTTCCTTAGGAAGTGATGTCAAGTCTCAAGTGTGATTTTTGATTAAGGAAGAATATTCTTCCTTCATAGCACTATCCCACTCAGGTACCCTCGATGCCTCTCAAAAAGAATGTGGATCCAAAATAGAAGCAAAGAAGGCATGTGGATCTCTCTGAAAATCCCCCCTATTACGTCTGTTGTCTGCAGGATCTCCTGTCCAAGTGCCAGCACTTTCAAGTGTCTCTCTGGCCCAAAGTGGCCCAAAAGTGGGCGAGTCAGGGGCTAACTCCTCATCCTCTGACTGACTAGAGGTGGATGACACTGCATCACTGTCCTCACTGTCTAAACTTGAAGAAGAAGAAGATGTCTCTGGCTCAAGAACATGTTCTGACTGATCTGAATCTAATGAGGAATCATCATAAAGAAGTAGATCCGATGAGGGAGAAGAAGTGTCAAGTGTTGAGTCTCTAGGACTCTCCTGAAAATAGACACTTCTCTCGATGAACAACTCATGTGTGACTGGATTTAGAAGGTGATATCTCTTAATACCATCCGGATATCCTACAAAGATGCAAGGCTTGAACTGACATTTCATAGCTTTGCATTTTTTTTTGAAATGTGGGCCATGGCTGGGGATCCGAAAACTCTAAGGTGCTCAATGTAGCGATAATTAAGGTGGCCAAACCACTTATGCCATAATTTGCTAACTCCATCTGAATGAGTCAGTAATGCTGTCAGAGAAGAATTTGATGCAAAATGTGAGGTGTATAACCTAGCTTGGTGATTTGCCCTACCCACTGCCATTGTAGTATCACTATGCAACTCCTTGATAGACACTGAATCTGGTGAAAACTCAACTCTCATGCCCCGACCAATGTGAGTGATTTGGTACACTGATAGGAGATTGGTTGAAAGAGAAAGAACACTTAAAATATTATTGAATGTTCCTCCTTCCATTTCAACTGATCCTCTCCCTGAAATAAAAATTGATGTGTCATCACCCAAACTAACTGAAGTCATGCTACAAGGATCTAAAGATGAAAATTCAATTAGTGAAGAGCCCATGTGGTGAGAAACACCAGAGTCTGTGACCCATGAAGATGTAGAAGTTGTAGTTGCTACAAGGGCCTTGCCCTTTTCTATCTCCTTACCCTTGCCTTTTGCTTTAGTAAAATCTTGGGTAGATGAATTATGCTTGATGGACTCAGGAGCACCTATGTTGTTCTTCTCTAGAAGATGAGTTAGGTGGTCTATTTGTTTCTTCATGCACTTGTGTTCATCATGCCCTGTCTTTTTACAATAGGCACACTCAACCTTCTTCTTAGTTTTAGTATTGGAAGAGGAAGTCTCAGTGTTGTTTTTGGCAGGATTGGTGTTTTCTTTCTTCTTCTCTTGGTCCTTGCTTTTTTTTTACTTTTCCTTTGTTGAAGTCTTATCCTTACCATTTTTAGCTATCAAAGCTTGGGGTTGAGTAGACTTCATTGTGCCCATTTGAATTAGCTTATTTTGATCCCTAATCAAGTCGACAATGAATGAATCTAAAGAAGGCATTTTTCATGTAGTGCCAAGGGCACTTTTTGTGGCATGGAAAGTGGAGACAGACTGAATAACTTGGACCTAACTTTGCAAGAATAGAAAGAATGAGTTGATCATCTTTCTTCTCTATTCCACACTTTTTCAATTACAATTTAAGGGCCTTAAACTTAGTGAAGAAGTCTTGTAGGGTGTCAAAGTTACTAAGACTTAGACTTATGAGTTCGTTTTCGAGCTCATGACCTCTCATCTCATCAAGCTTTCCAAACAACTTTTCTAAGGTGTCCCATATGTCATTAAGAGTTTGGGAGGATTCTAAGTGGAAGAGAAGTTCTGGAGACATAGACAAGCTCAGTAACTCAAAGGCTTCATCACTACGGTTGTACCACTTAATTTTTTCAGCATCTGTGTTGGATTCTATTTCAATTTCCATAGTGATCCTATACAACCCTTTGCTTTTAAGAATGATTGCCATTTTGACTTTCCATTCATGATAATTGAAGGGTGCTAGGGGTTTAAGTTGAAAAAAATCTATTTTTAACTAAATTTAGATGAAATTGAATTGATTGCAAGTTGTGAATTTATGCAAAAAAGAGAATGAAAGCAAGTTGTGAAAATCAATTACATCCCCTAAAAATGTTGAGCCCCTCCAAATATGCAAGTGCATGCTCAAAAGATGTTGAACTCAGCCGAAAATGCATCTTAGAGCAATCAGTGCAAGACTTAAGCAAACAAGACGTCAGACTCAGTGGAAAATGCATATCAAGAGACCTAAATTTTTGGCACTTTATAAACTAGTGCGTTTTTGAAAAATAACAAGTCTACACTGTGGAGAATTGAATTACAAGCACTTTTGTAAAAATGGCACCCAAAACCAAGCTACCGTTTGCAAGATTTTAAAGTTAAAATTTTCTCGTAAACTAGTGTTTTTGCAAAAAAAGGCACTAAAACATTAAAAAAATGCCTATTTTGGAGAGAGAAAGTGGCCTTCCAGCCACTCGTTGGATTCGACACGGAATGAAGAATTCAAATAAAGTTTGTGTGAGGGGGAATTGGCCTCCTGCCAACCCGGGCCTCATCCTTCGTCTTCGACAGGCAAAGATACAAGTTTTAATTGAAAATCTCTAAAATACAAAACTGTCTAAAAACTTTAATACTCAGTCAAATTGACTAATTTTTGTTTTATCAAGTCAATTTTAACTAAGATAATTGAAGCATAGACATAATTGAAGGAATGACAAGTGTCCTAGGGTGCCACATGGGATGCCAAGTAAGAAGGGGTGTCCAAAAGCAAACAGTCCAGAATTTTGACTCAGAAAAGACACAAATTTAAATGCAGACCTGCAAAATCCATAAGGCCTGATGTGTGGCAGAATTGGAGCTCAAAAAATAAGCGCAGAAGTTAGACCAAACAACAAACAAAAATATGTGGTGTCTAAACAAGGAGGGTGTAAATCTGAATTTTTTTTTGCAAAAAATAACAAAAAAAGACAGCAGACCTGTCGTACGGCCTAAGGCGCCTAACTGGAAGGATGCAACTGCTGAAAGTTGGCGTGGACACTTGAAGGAGGCGTTGCAAAAGTTGGTGAACTTGCAGACAGAAAATCAGTCCAAAAAAAGACGCCGTACGGCCTGCTGAAGGCGCCTTGCTGCTGCTTGGTGTGCAAAGTTGATTGTTAACCAGAAGGTATGGCTGAACCAGATGAGTGCTGCTCCTCCCTCTGTGGCGAGTGCTCAACAATGGAGCCCAAGCTAATTGCTGAACCAATAAAGACACTCAAATGCAAGGATCTCCAAGAATATTAACCAAAAAAGATTTTGAAAGTTTTTTTATTTTTATTTTTGATCAAATCTAAAAATAAAAAAATGAACTCCACTCCTCTTGATTCCAAAATAAGCTAAAAGCATAATCACACACAAGATTGCCCGAAAAGCTCTGATACCATATCAGAGTTGTTGCCAGAATTTGGATAACGTGAGTGCAATGAAGACGTGATCACACAAGATGAACAAGTGCACACCACAAGATGCTAAAGCAATTTGAAATTAACACAATAAGAGAAATTGCACAAGACAAAATGGAAAAAACCAAAATTTGATTAACATGAAATGGCCAAAATGAAGAATACATATAGGAGAGCCAGAAAGTAACTCCTCCACAAATGGTGGTCAAAGCACCCTAAGAATAGACTCCTCCACAAAAGGTGGTCAAAGCACCCCAAGAATAGACTCCTCCAAAAAAAGTGGTGATAAGGTGCTAAGAATAGAGAAATAACTCCCATACCCGGAATAGCCGGTCAAGGGAGTCACTTATGACATTTTTATGACACACAATCTCCACATAAGTTAGCCTATCCCACGAATGTAAGAAAACTCCATGTATGCACAAATATATAATATTCCCTAATTAATAAATAGGAAAAAATGAAAACCTACACTAATTGTTCCCAGTAGTGTTTAGCTTCTAAATGTTTTATAAGTAGAAGTACTTCAGGTTTACAAACCCAAATTACTCATAGACAGTGTATTTCAAGCTCTCCAAAGGGTACTACTTGATTACTTCATAAGTTGTTAGTAGTTAGAAGCCTAAAATAAGTAAAGAGGCTTGACAAACCCGATTTGGTTTTTTAAAATGGTGCTTCTCAAGTTCTTAAAGGGATGAGTCTTTTTCAAAGAATTTGAAGGGGCTTTTTAGGGCAAAAAGGACCAGTCAATATTTTTGAAGGTACACTTCAATTTTTTTGAAGGGCTTTTTCTTCTCTATGTGGACAGTTGTAATTTTAGCAAAGGGTATGTTACCCTTTGGAAGGACCATTTCAAAATTCTTGAAGGGTATCTTTCCCTTTGGGAGGATCATTCATGAAAGTTCGAAGGGACACACAAAAAGCCCGAAGGGTCTCTTACCCTTCAGGAAAGTCCATTGTGAAAAACTCAAAGGATAATTTTGAAGACAGACACAGACAAAAAGTCAAAGAATTCCTTCAGACAAATTATTTGAAGAAATTCATTCAGAAGATTTGTCTAAAAGAAATAAGTCAAAAATAAACCCGAGATCAAGTGTCCAAAGGAAATGATGGGCCAATAAACATCAAAATCAAGATAAGCAACTCGCTGTTGGAAGTAATCGGGTTTGAAAAGCTCGAAGTTTTAAGACTTAGAAAATAACAAAGTGAAAAGACTTCAAAATGGACAAGCCTGAAGTAAGTAGGTTTGAAGAACCCAAATTACTCTGCATAGAGTAAATCGGGTTTCTCCAAGTACTCTACTGAAAAGGGCTTTATAAGTGAAGGATCTGAGAAAGTCAAAATAGGGGGAGTTCAAAGAACCCAAATTAATCTACATAGAGTAAATAGGTATTCTCCAAAGGCTTGACTTAATCTTGGTCTAACAATGTAAGAATCATGATGCAACAAATGGAAGGCTACCATGTGGCATAACTAAAACAGAAAGGGCAAATTAGTAAAAGACAAGTGGCACAAGGATGTTCAATAAACATGGGGGGGTTTGAGCAGCTAGTAATTGGAAGTTATGAAGGATCTCATCCACCATGGTTCATTTCCCAAAACCATCATTTGATGCTTGAGTATGTCATGCCAAGAATAAACATTCTAGATACTCACAACATGAATTTTCAGACGTGCCAAAGAAAGTTTCAAAGACGAGAGGGGCTTGAGAGTATTATTTGGTAATCTTGAGTGACGTGTTAAGGGACAACAAGAAAGTGCAATGTCAGATTTTCCATCATCGATGACTTCTTCTTTATTCTCCTTCTCTCTTCCCCCTTTTTTATATAAATAGAGGTCTTCATGCCAAGCAAATTATCTTCAGATTGGTGATAAAATCACTCTGAAAAAATCATTTTATAAAAGACTCTTTTGAAGCAATATAACAAAGACTTTTCTATTTTTGGTTAAAACAAGTGTGCACATTTGGTTTCATTTTGTAGAATGTATGATTTTTATTCATAACTTGTGATTTGTTCTCGCACCTTGCTTTTAGTCCTCTCAATTTTGTGCAGGATTGCATGAAGTGTCTATGTGTCGAGCTCATTTGAAGTGTTACTAGTTCATAATGTCTCCCTTAGACCTATTTTTTAATCTTTCAAAGTGTAAGGCTTCTCTCCAACCTCTATGCAAAAGATCCATGCCTATGCCCTTGAGATAAAACCATAATAACCTATGTCCTTTTTGGATTCATCAATAGTTGGCTTTTTTTCCAAACCAAGTGGATCACTTCTTTTGGTGCATCACATCCCTTAGCTTAGATTTTATTTTCATTCATCCTCCTACTCCTTTTTATTAGCAGATAGTAAATTTTAGTGTGAAATCAAGGGCTGAAGTGAAGCACATGAGGAGCTAGCCTCATAAAAAACTTAGAGGTTAAACCTCACCATAAGATACCTACATCCTGAGGTTGTCTCCATTTTTATAGATGGAAGTGAGAGAGCCTGAAGAACTCTCTCACAACGGTGTAATTCCAAGCTATAACAAGAGCATCATTGGAGAGGATGGGCTAGATGGGATGAATGGATGATGACAAATAAATTGGTAGTGACCCTACACACATGCACATTAAATTTTAAATGATATATGTGTATCATGTTTTATACATTGTACGTAATTAAAGAAATATTGTTGAGATTATATTTTTATATGAAATTAGTTTTTAATATGCATTAGATTCTTTTATTTTAATTGACTTAATTTTTGAGTTTAAATGAAGAAATAGATATTTAATTACTACATGTGAATAGTAATTAATTATACATTATCTTATTTTAAAAACTATTTATCTATTTGTTAAATATACAATTGCTTTTATTTATTTACTCTCAAGAGATTGAGTTATCCTATTGTAGTAATAGTGAGTAAATTTATCTAAAATTAGTCTTCTTAATATATGTATGAAATTAAATTTAAAGTTAGTAATTGATTATCACTATTTTATTTATCAACTAAACCTAAGTTTATAATAACTTAAGTTATGTGGTGTAGTGATATTTTATAAGCAAATTTATGCTTTAATATTTTTTAAGCAAGGTGAAAGACTAGGGATTTATTAAATTATAACTCCAACTAATAAAAAGAAAAGAAAATTTGAATGCCACACATGTGAGTGAAAAGATTAGGTATATTGCATGCAAAAAGATGGGGTGCAACATGTAGAGAGAGGATTAGTTCTATAAATAAGGCCTATGAAAATTAGAAATGGAAATACACAGACAGAAAAGGATGGGACACAGAGATAGGAGCAGGAGAGATATAAAGAAAACTGGTAGGTATAATTATGAGAGAATTGGAGGAAGCCAAAAAGAAAGTGAACTATTTCAAGGTTAGTTATGTATTGTTTTTTCTATGTGTTTTATTTTAAACCTGTGTATTCAACTTGAACTAGCATTTCATTTTATTATCATGGTTTAGAATAGTCTTACACTTGCATAACACTCCCATAGATGGTTGTATCTTATTTTTGATTGGCAGCATCATATTTATTTAGCTATGTTTTATATTCTATTTTAACCTGTATCTAGGATAATTCAACTAACATTTTAACTATTCTTTGGGCCTGTGTCACCCCAAAATAGACCTATGTTTTACATCTTTTTTTTTAGTTTTATTTCAATGTCATACCTTGTATGGATTACATGATATTTTTTGGGCCTGCATAATATATTTTTAGGCTTTCATATACTTACATAGGTCTACGTGTATGTTATAGGGATTACATGTAAATTCTAATACCTACATATTATTTTTGTGTTCACTGTGTTTCAATTTACCCAACATTATTTTTATACACCATACAATCATATTATATCGATGTGTTTCATCTTAGAATGGTTGAGTCTTAGTTGGAATGACTACATTTTATTTCAAATTTACATTGGCTAGGTCTTAGTTGGAATGACTGTGTTTTATTTTAAAATAACTTACGCTGAGTCTTAAGTTGATTCTTATATAGAATGTAGAGTTGAATTATCGAATGCCTTATATGTGTTGATGTGTTGTGTTTGTTATTAGACAACATTTTATTTGAAACATTGAGCTGATTAAAGGAGATGCCAAACATTATTCATTGCTGAGTTAAATGTATTGTTGAGTTTATACATCGACTACATTGAATATTATTATGAAGCATGGATGCATAATTCAATGTTGCATCATATATATTCAATAGTTGAAGTCTTTATTTTGAAAAATTTTAGGTCACAAAATAATTCAACACCTCGTTCCTGGATTGAAATCACCCAGCCTAAAATACTAACACTGAGTATATATAATATAATGGCTAAGTTTTAAATATTTATAGTTGAGCATTATATATTTAAAATGACCAATCTTGGGTTGAGTCTATGAAAATGAAATACTGCATGCTGAGTCATTCATATAAAATGCTAAGTCAATTTAATTACAACATCTAGAATTATTAATTGAAATGCTAAGTTTAACTGAAAACCATTATGCAATTGAAAGTGTTGAGTCAAAGTTGAGTTTGCGAATAGATAACTAAATAAATATTTCAAAGCTAAGTTTAAATATTGTAACATTGATTTAACAAAAAATAAAGCACTGCATGTATTTAGGATTGGTTGATTTATAAATGAATTTCACTGAGCTATTAATGAAATTGGCTAAAGTCAAATGCAAAGTATCGAGTCTTTTAAAATAAAAAAAATTATGTTTCTTAATGCAAGATCGAATGTTTGGTGGAACTTTAAATTTGCCTCAGATTTCTAAATTGCATTGTCAACTCAAGTTACATTCTAATTAATTAGAATGATTATTATAAGGTCTTTAGGAGGATAAAATAAATGAGAAAAATATTAACGGTTTATTATTAACTCATAATTTGATTAGGTATCAAATTTGGATTGTTTATATTCTTGGTTTGCTAAAACATAGTAAAATAATAGATGTGGTTATTACATACAATGAAACATAGATATATGTGAACTAGATTGATTGAAAAATAACTTAACTTGCCAATTTAATTTAATTACGAGGGAGACACCTTGCGAATTATGATAAATACATCTTTATGATCAAAAGTCATTTCAGAGTATATTACTCATGCAATTTTAACACTCTTGTTAAATAGGATTATTGTCATATGACAAAGAATAATATATTATGAGATGATTAATTTTTAATCTCATTGTGATCCTCTAATCTATATCAGATTAATCGATGAGATTTAGTCAATCAATGATTTGATATGACTATTTATCCTTATAAGCCATTTACATTGATGACAGTGCTTAGAGTTATATAGTTTTAAAAATATCATAAAATATAAAAAAAGTTAGACATTTTTAAATGATAATGTTATTATACTTTTATTTATACTATATCTTTTGTGATAAAATTATATGATCAAAATCTATACAAAGATTATGCTTAGAATGCTAATAGAGGCAAATAATATATCTGTAGCACTATAGTGTTATACAAACATGTCAAAAAGGTCATAATTATCGCATCATGAAAAGATGAAAACTTGTGTGTGATATATATTTTTGTGCAAATATTAATGTGAGCTGAGATATTATGTTTCATCTGATTATTATTATGAAGTTTAATATAGGATACACTTGGATGGTATAATCTTGAACTTGTTTGTTTAATAATTATAGTGTAAGATTGATTGTTTATGATGAGTAGGGCACTCATGCACAATGAACTATGATAGTATGAGATATCATGAAATAATTTAGCTTAAATTTATATATCTTGATGGCACATAAAGTAGTTGTATGTTCAAACTTTTACCTACATTGATTGATAGAATGTATATGTTAGATATTACTTAAACAATATCTTTGTAGTAGTTACTAGAACAATATGTATGCGTGCATACAATATTGAAAGTGTAAACGAATGTTAGGTTATACTTTTATGTTTTTGTATGATTTACTTGTTATATATATGCTTGCTTGAGTAAGAGTGTATGCTTCCATGTATATATGACTACTTAGTATGATAGATTATGGTAAAATTAGTAGTTATGTCTTAGAACACTGGACTATGATAATATGGGTTATCATGGGGTGTATTTATTTAGAATTTATTGTAGTAATTTTAAATATATAGTTTATTATGAATGTGAAATATATTCAGGTGGTATGAATTGTGGTCATTATTTCTAGTTTTAAAATTGATTTTAATGTGAGATTCATTCATGTGTAGATGAATAAATGTATACTTTGCTTATTCCTTATTTAACATGTGATGTGATATGATTTCTAGGATGAAATAATTAGTATGAATCTTGTGGTTAAATAATATTTGGTGAGACATTATCTTTTGGTATGTTTGATTTACATGTCAATGTAATATCTTGTAATAAAATAGATTTTACATGATACACTGCATGTTTAATTTTAAAAATCATATACATTTGAGTACTAGCTTGTTGTATGGATTCCCACACTGTTCTATCTATCTATGAAGGGAAGGCCATTCCCTAATAGGAAATTGTGTGGGGGATCGTTGTTTCGTGGTTGTTGTGAAAAAGTGCTTGAATGATGCTCTCCCTCCCCACATTAGTATTACTTACTTGGAGACTACACTTAAATTGATCAAAGATACATGAGTTGGTACGACATGATCTCCAAAGGGCTTGATATCTATTTATTATATTAGCTTGAGGGCCCAATGGAAATGTAATTGTATTTCATTGGTTTATAATTGAATAATAATTATTGTATTATGGGACCATTCGTAGTTGTGTCCCAATGTATTTAATTTCCTTGGAATGGTAATAAGATATTTATTATTTTAGGTATTTGTTTTTAGAAGTGCTTCTCTTCAGTGTTGTTTGATTATTTGTTAGTATGTTTAAGTGGAATGAATGTTATGTAATAAGTCTTAAAAAAAACTTTATTGCATTATTCTAAGTACAAATTGAGGGGTTGTTATATCATCACTACATATGCACCATGCCTAACCATCTTTTCTACCCATATCTTGATTGTGGCTCCCCATATCCTCCCATCGTCCTCCCTGTGTAGTAAAAAAATAGGTTAGAAAAGCAAACTTGTGTAGTGTTGGAAGCCATCCTACTATATCTCATAAGAGGTTTAGATAAATTAAAATAATTCCAATTTAGATAAATTATAACTTTATGTGAGTGAATTATTGAAAATAAGTGAGGATAATATTAAATGCCTTATAATGTTGGTATGGCTTAGAAAGATTCACTTGTTGATAATATTTCATATACCTTGTTTGGGGTGTATGATTTTTAAAGTTGTACCATCGTCGAAGAAATGAGAATGAGACAGATAAGTGAATCACAACCTTACTCCCCTATAAATGTTACACTCATTTTTTGAAAGACATATGCACAAAATAAATCAAAGTGGAAACAAAAACACTATCTTTATTGAAAAATCATACAGTATTATTGAAATTTAAAATATCACACATGAACACCTTTCCCCTATTGACTATAAATAAGACATTACAATAGATTTAAAATGGTCATCTAAATGGGAATATAAACATAAGATTGGTTTTCATCCACCCTCCATTTAATTTTAGATTCAAAAGTTACAGGTTATTAGACACATCCCTGAAGAGAATCTTCTTGTTCTTAATGGCAAAATAGAATAAATGTTGGACATACATTGTAAAAGAACCGTGAGAGGTAGAGACAAACTATCGGATCATTAAATTATATGGGTGAGTCCTTTGAGGACTCGATGGAGGATTATGCGCCACTAGTGATGAGGGAGAAATAGAGGTACATTTTCTCTCGCAACCAAATTTCTCTTTAGGGACCAATCAAAGAAACATCTTCATGAACATGTTTGGATGGGCATATAAACGTAGGAATGACCTTCATCCACCGTCATTGGTTCCTAGATTTGAAATTTATAGGAATCCAAATGCATCCCCAAAGATAGTCTTCTTGTTCTTAAGGGAAAAAATAGAATGAAATTTGGGTAGGTGATGCATGGGAATCATGAGGGGTAGAGATGCAACATTAGCTCATATAGTTGAATGATCAAATCATATGACCACCTATTAGAGAATTCTCTACCAATCGTGACAATGGAGAAATGATAACACATTTTTTGTAGTCAAATATCACTTTAGGGAACAAAAATTAGTTAGTAGGACATGTAACTTTGTAGACACATTCAAATGGGAATATAAATATAGGAATGGCCTTTGTACACCCTTTGTCAGGACCTAAAGTTTAAAGTTGTAGGTAGATTGCATCCCCAAAAAGAATCTTCTTGTTCTTAAGGGTAAAAATGGAAGGAACTTTGGGCAGGTGTTGTATAAAAATCATGATGGGTAGAGAAGAACCTTTAGCTCTTAAATTTTTATGGGAAAGTCATATAAGCACCCCATAGAGGATTATCTACCACTCACAATGAAGGATAAACAATGACATGTTTTCTCTCATAGCTAAATCTCCCTTTAGGGAGTAAAAGTTAGTAGAATGTGTATATTTTGACATGCTTTCCCAATCAATGGACATTATTTACATCCATATATGCATAGGCTAATAAACATAAGAATGGATTTGTCTAAACTCTATTGGGCTTCAAATTTAGAACTTTTAGTTTGTCGAACGCGTCCGTAAAAATAATCTTTGAGTCCTTAAGGGTAAAAATGTAACAAACTTTAGGTAGGGTTTACAGGTGAACCATGAGGGGTAGACATTAACTGTCAGCTTATATAATTACTTGGGTAAGTCCTATGAGTACTCCTTGGAGGATTCTCTACCTCTCACGATGAGGGAGAAATGTTGGTACATTTTATCTTATAGCCAAATCTCTCTTTAGGGACCATAATTTAGTTAGTAGAACACGTATCTTTTGACTCATTCACCCAATTTATGAATCAACTTTGTGGGCACATCTAGATGAGCATATAAATGTATGAATGGCCTCAATTTATGTTATGTTAGGCCCCAAAGTCAAAATTTATATTCAACCAGATGCATCCATGAAAAAACTCTGAGTTCATAACAAAATTAGAATAAACTTTGTGATTTTTAATAGCTAACTGCAAGGGGTAGAGATGAATTGTTAGATCATACAATTTCATGAGTGAGTCTTATAAACATCCCTAGGTGGATTCTATTCTACTTATGATGAGGGAGAAATGATGACACATTTTTTATCGCATCCAAATCTCTCTTTAGGAACTAAAATTTTATCATTATAACATGTAACTTTTGATTCGCTCGCCCAATCGAAGAACCATATTCATGAACACATACAAATGGAAATATACATGAAATAATAGCACTTGTCCATGCTCCATCTGGCCCTAATGTTTAAACTTGAAATCAGCCAGATGCACCCCCGAAAATAATCTTCAATTTCTTAAAGGGAAAAATGGAACAAACTTTTTAGAGGCATTTCAGGCAAACCATGAGGGGTAGAGATGAACCATCAACTTGTACAGTTACATAGGTGAGTATTTTAAGGACCCCATAGAGGATTATTTATTTTTCAATATGAGTTTGAAATGGTGGCATGTTTTCTCTTGCATTCAAAACTCTCTTTAGGGACCAAAAGTTAAACAATAGAACACATAGTTTTTGACTTGCTTGCCCAATCCACAAACCGTCTTCATAGTCACATTAGAATGAGTGTATAAATGCATGAATGGATTTAATATATGATCTATTAGGACCCAAATTTGAAATTGTAGTCAGTTAGATGCATCCCTGAAGAGAGTCTTTGAGTTCTTAAGGGGAAAAATGGAATGAACTTTGTGCAGGCATTACAAGCTAATTATGAGTGGTAGAGACAAACTGCCATCTCGTATAGTTGCACTTGTGAGTCCTCTAAGTACCCTTAGGAGGATTATTTTATGTTCATGAGGAGGTAAAAATGATATCACTTTACACACTCTAAAATTACATGATGCAACATTTCCAGAAAAATCTAATGATGATGTAAGGACCTCCACATAAGCAAGCTCAAACCTAATTTTTCTATTAATACAGTCTTTTATGACATTTATGGCCCTTTATCAACCTCAAAAATTTAACTTTATAGAATATTTTTCCTTAATTTTTAAATTTCTTACCTTCATGACAAAACCATTGTTCTTTGTGAAGGAATCCGTGCTCTTTGTGATAAAATCACCGCTTTCCTATACATACACACACACACACACACACACACACACACACACACACACACACACACACACACAGGATGTTATTTAGGAAGTTCCATTCAAGAGTGAGGCAAATGTTCATTTTGAAATTTGAAAGTGTCACTTGATTTTTTAGACTTTCTATTTTTTATCAAGTAGTTAATTTAATTTGACTTTTAAAAAGTGTACTTGTTATTTTTAGAGCTGAGTGTTGTGTTTATCAAGGTTTTGTTGGGTTTATTTGGCAATCTCATAAACCATTGTGATGAAAATGTATTCAATGTAGTAGGTATGTTTTTTATTGTATAAATTTCATTACCTTATGAGGTGGTTGCATTATAGTTTGTGGTGGTTTCATCTTCACCACCTTTAGATAATGATTGTTTTGTCACCATTTGCATATTTTTAAAAGTAGTGTTTAAGACTTAAATTTTCACATGGTTTTCATGTTTTTTCTTGCATTTCTTCATTGTTTTCTATTTTTGTTCCTTCTCTATGGCCCAACTCATTGTTAATGTTGTTTTTATCAATTCTTAGCACTTTTAAATTAAGCCAAGCTTTAGTTAACTATCACTTGCAACATCTTTTATTCTCTTACAAGTATTTGATTTTCCTTAGGTTTTTGGATTTGAAGTTTTTCATTACAAGTTGGAGCTTTCAAGTTTTACAAATCCCTAGCCTACCTAATCCAAGTTTTGAAAAAAAAAAATGCTTCAATTTGTGATCATCTTCATGTCATTATACATAAGTTTGGAGAGGATAATTCATAGAAATGACAATCAACTCTTTGATATTTGTGAATTAGTCTAGCCACTGGTCAATTGATATTTTCTTCAAAATTGTACCCATTCTTGATTTATTCTTTTTGTCATCATTTTTAGAGAGTTTCCAAGGTCATTATTGATCAAATTATCTAGTTACCCGAGGATAGTATACTCACAAAAATAATATTTCTACCTTCGTTTGGTCTCATATTTGATCATGTTGGAGGTTTTAATTTTACTTTTACTTTTATTTTATTTACAAGATTATATTAAAATAGTTCCTTAGATTAGATTCATATTTCAAAATATCAAAAAATTTAAAATAAAAGAAAATAAATTATCTTCCTCTCTCTTCTTTTTCACAAAAAAATTAGTTTTGATTTCTATAGTTCATAGTTTCATATAAAAACTTCTTAGAATGTAGTTTGCATTCAACCTAGGGTAGATTAGCTAAACTTTATCACTAGAAAAAACCAATAAAAATGATTTATTTTTAGTTTATATTCATAACAATACACACAAACACACATGCATGCGTTCACGCACACACACATACCAAAACCTAGAAAGCCTAGACAAATTAAAACTTACATGTTAGATTTAGTTTCTCTCATATAGCGAATAAATGTTGTTATAAACTAAGAAAAAGAAAATTTTTATACTTGCATCCATTTCAGTTTCGATCATCTAGTTGCATTAATAATCATCCAAAGGTTTTAGAACTGGCTTTATAGCTTTCATATGCAAATTACTTTTTCATTATTTAGAAGTTGTGTTTTTTAGGTTTTAGATCTGATTCTCATTTGCATGTTGAAAAATTAAATTTCATGATAGTTTTACTTAAATGCATTTAGAAAATACAAAAAAATAAAGATTCATTTATTTCATTCATTATAATTTTTTTTAAATTAGCACAATTTACTTTCTTTATAAAACATTTGAAAAAAACACCCAAAAACATAATCAAACAAGCCTTGTTGAGATGAGTATAAGCCTAAACCTTGATTCTACACATTCAAAACAAAAATCACAATCTTTCAAACTATAGTCAAGATAAGCGTTATGCTTTATCCATTCGTCACAAAATCATCTTTTCCCTTTTTATGATGCATCCAAAGAAACCATACCTTCACAGAACTGACATCCTCCCTAGATTTAGATCTCTTGTTTATGGTAGTAAAAATCAAAGTGACATCAACACTAAAATTAGAATATAATTTTTTTGCTCTACTCTCATTCCACATCTTATCATTGACCAACTTAGAGTTCTTGGTGAACAAGACTATGTAGAGGCAAAATATATAATTAGATATATTCATATTCAAGGTCATTAGTATAACGATCTTAAAGTTTAGACCTACGTAATTCTTCTTTTCTTATTCCTCGAGACTAGCCTCACATATTTCATGTGCTTTATGTATGGCACTGACTAGACATAGTCACCCAAAAAGAGTCGATTAGTTTCCTAGGGTTATGCAACCTAATTACACCTAGTTCCTCATACCTAGTATAGAGCAAGAACTCTTAAATATCATCCTCACTCACACTAACGGTCCTTGGAATTATGCTTCATCTCTACTTACCGCTCTCAATGAGAAACATAATGTTAGTGAGATATTTTGGTGTCATCATGAACACCATTTAACACATATCATCCAAAATCCCTTTCCATTACCTTAACCTAACCAACCAAACCCATAGATCCATCATCACATCATCTATCCATCAGTTGTCTCGACCAAACCTTGGGACGTTGAGTAAACAAGGTATATGTATTGCATTCTAAGTGTATAAATCAAGTAAACTTGACATGACAAGCTTATCCTTTTACATATTCCTCTCTTCTTTCATTTTATCCACCTTCTCTTCTATCATCCATTTATTATATTGGTATTTATATACACTCCTCCCCCTTCCCTGAATATGTCTAGACATGAATTTGAGAGATTTTTTGGCCTAGAAGGCTATAGGAGGAACCAATAAATCCTTGGTGAAGCCTCCTTATATATTTGGAATAATAACAACTCCACTTAAAATGTGGAGAGTCAGTTTCTAAGCCCTTCATCGTTAAACTCGCACACTAGGTCTAAGGTAGAGATTCAAGAATTATAGTATCCATCTGAAAATGCTAATAACTACCAATAATCTAATAATATGACCCCCACCATTAGAAGGGGGGCTTGTCCTCAAATTATAACCAGACCATAGATTAGCTTGAAAATCATAGATATAGAAAACATAATAATAATCAAGAAATATATTGACATAATCTGCGATCCAAAAAATGGGCTCGATGAGCTGCAATCATCGACACATATTTCTAGTAGTAATCAAAACATTTCTATCCCACATGAGTAATACACAATGGCTCCTCCTAAATCTTCCAACCCAAACTAGCTCATTATTGGTTATCAATCTTTCCCTCCATAGTCTTCTACAAAATGAATTCTAATATCTAACACTACTTCTTCCCTAAATGAACTCATCTCCATCTTGGTGGGTTGTATTCAAGATTTAAAGAAAAACCAAACCTATCTAAATCTAGGGATGGCCTCCAACCTTTCTAACCAAGGCCATTCCTCCTCCATCCCCATCTAAGTGACAACTTACCAACCACCACAATACCCATCTAATCTACCTCAAGTCAACTATAGTTCAAACTTGTACCCCAAATACATCCTTACTTATGGATTCTATAACTTGATAGCTTCCAACTATACTCTGCCATATCAACCTCTTGTTTAAGACCCTACTAGAGGTTTTTTTACTTACATACCTTCCACCAATATGGTGACCAACATGTCACCACTTTTCATTTATCCAAGATACATATTACCAATGTACACTCCTCCCCTACAAGTACCAATTCCTATTAATTTTTGTAATCCTCTTCCACATTATTACCAAATGCATTCAAGGACCACTCAATTGAACAATTAATTTATGGACTAATGTACTCCACCATATCAATATTCATCTTTCCCTCCTATTAGTTTCTCATCCACCTCTTATAAAAAACCCCCTCTTCATGCTCATTCCACCATGCCTTCCATAGACTTTAGTGTTATGGGGACCTATGGAGAGTATTTAAAGGATACCCTTGACCAAAATACATGGGTATTTATTTTTCCATGTCCCTTATCTAACCTCCAAAATATTAAAGGCTATGAATATCCAAAGGTGCATGTGAAGGTGAATGCGACTATTGTTAGAGAGATCCTACCTTGGGATGTGATAGTTGAATTTTTTTACTTAAGACCTACAAAGGAATATCCTTAGAATAGTACTATTGAATCCATTAAGGGTTTAATCATTCCTTTAGACAACTCATTATAGAGTTCATCAAGGCCTTCAACATGAACAAAATTTTCAAGACTAGGATATGACAATTCTTGCACCTAAAGCAAGAACCAGATAAAACCATTACCCATTTCATCATGAGATGGTAGTAAGTCATGTATTTGTTCACTAATGTAACCCAAATGCACAAAAAAGAACTATGTGATTGTTGGCAAGTGTTGTCATTGATTTCAAATATTGATGTCATATGTGCATTGATGTCAAAGAGAGCATGTGGTACTAATGCATGAATGACAAAGTGATTACATTGAGAGATTGAAGAGATATAACACATGTATAGGTATATAAAGATAGAAGAAGTTGATGGATGTTATGGATAATGAGTTCATTTTATATAGGTCCTATGGGATTTCAAGAGTGCTTAAATTGCTTATAAAAGTGCATGGTGTTCATCCAGTTTTTCATTATGCTCATCTAGGCATAATTGACTCTATGGTGGAAAAATCTGAGTAGGAAGTTTGTTGACATCACCATTAACACATATATATGAGTCAGGGGAGTTGGTCATATGGGTGTGATCACATTATTCTCAAGTTTCTATGGTCCAAGTTTTAGGTCATGCAGATGCGTAGAGTAAAAGATATAACTATGTAAAGTTGTCTTTCCAAACAGTTTGCAATGTTTTCCCATACTTAGCCAAATTTTCAAAAGAGATCTAATGGTGCACATTTAATTTCATCATAGATCAATGGTGTGAAATGAATCTAAGCTTAATTTTTATTTTCAATAAGATCCAAGTAAATAGTCTGATGGAGTTATATTTCACACACATGAAGGTTCCAAGAGCAGTTCATTACATGGATGGATTCCTCTATGTGAGGTGATCATGTGGTTAAAATTTTAGGACATGTGATCAAGTGAAACATAAGTTATTAAGGATCAAAGTTGGCCCTCCAGGTAGATTACAGTGGTTCCCATACTTAGTCAAATTTGCACAAAGTTAAAGACCATGACCAGATAAGGATCTAATGGTGAACAAGCATTTGTATAAATGTAGATAAATCATGTGTATTATGTCAAAGAGGTCAAAGTGATAGTTGTTTAATGTGTTTAAATTTCAATCTACTCTTTAAGAGATCGATGGAGTGCATTTGTTCCAAACCATCAGGAAGCAGTGAGATGATGTCAAGTGCATGATGTTTAATAGTGAGCAAAAGTAAAGATCGAGCTACTTATGAAGAGATAGATGGTGGATATGTGGTCAAAGTTTTTAGGGATCATGATATGAGGTCAAAGTGCCAATTATTTAACAAAGGTAAATACCAGGCTACTTAGTAGAGATCAACAGTGCATATGAGGTCAAGATTGCCAGAAAGCATGAGATGAGGTCAACATGTGCAAGGTTTAACATTTGGACAGTGGAGATCTATGAGTTAAAGTTCAAGATACTTCTGAATAAAATCAATGGTGTGAGTTAAGTGAATATTTGTGAGGACACGAGATGTTGGCAAAGTGTTTGAAGTTTAACTGTGACTATTGGAATTCAAATATTTGAATTTAATAAAGGAAAAACCAGTGTTTGGTTTTTGAGCCATAACTTTTGATCTATGCATAATTTGATCATGGTGTAAAAATAAAAGTTGTAGATGACTTCAAGGAAAAATTTCAAATATTCATATAAATATCTAAATATTTTTATAGTCAAATTTATGGAGATCCAAAGTTGACTGTGTTCATTCATGCTTTGCAAATAACCCAAGAAGGGTAATTGAGTTATTCTTGATGGTATTTGTTTGTTTGAATATGAGATAACTATTTAAGAGTGTTGTAGACTCTATGAGGACCATATGTGTGGATTATTAAGGTTTGATCAATCATATTCAGTATGATCAAAGGCTTAGAAGGTGAATGTGTGTTCGTTTATGGTGGATGTGTGCACAAAATGTTGTTTGAGCGAATTGAGCTTTAGCAAAAGGGTGTTGTGATGGTTTTTTATCACTTAGGGAGGACTTATAGATTTTTTTTCATGGGTCCATGTATTTTAAAGTGTTCCTATGTTCTCAATTTTCTCGAATAAGTGTCAAAGAGATGAGTGGGTTTTCATAGGACCTAAAAGGTGACTTAGGCCTATTTGAAAGGGGGTTGTGCTTAAAGGTGACCCATTTTAGATGTGTTAAGGGTGAAGGCATGTGTTTTGGATAAAAAATAAGGTTATGAACATGATGTTCATGAAGACACTATAAAATGTGAAACCAAATGTGATGGTTTCTAGACTTGTTGAATAGATTTTGATAGTGAAGAGAATTGCAGATGTGAGCAAGGATTTAAATGAGTAGATAACCTTTGAAAGAGAAGGTACAAGTTAGTGAGAACAATCGTAGAGTATATTGAATCATTCATGTTGATCTGATCAACCTATTGTAGGTGGATACATATGTCATTGGATCTAATGAGCCTAAAAGAGGCAGATTGAGCAAGTGAGCCCTTGAGACTGTTTGGGTGAAAGAGTGAAGGTGAAGAGTGTAAACAAAGGTGATCATCATCAATTGAAGAGTAGTAATAGGTGTTCAAGGTGATCTATTCAGATATCTGAGTGGGTGTCTAGTTGCCTAGGGGTTGGTTCCTCCTTACAAGGTAAAGCAAATTAAAGGTCTAATTGTAGTGGGTGCTCAGCTAGAGAAGGGTGGGTGCTCCTTGTGAGATGGGTGTCTCACTAAACTAAGGGATGGGTGTTATTTGATCAATTGGTATCGATATAAATATTGGATATTGGTTTATAAGACTATATTCCATCTTACAAGGTTCAATGTTTTTTATTCCCCAAGAGGGTTTCCCACATATATGATGTGTTCATGTGATGTATGATCTTATGTATGATTTAAATGTATGTTCTTTCATATTTATGTTGCTTGATCAATATTGATGTATGTTGAATGTATAAGAGTTAAAAATTTAATTGAATTATCTTGTATCACTAATTCACCCACTCTCAGTGATTTTATCTCCAATAATTGGTATCAGATCTAGACCTTCATTTCAAGTGTAACCACTTGAAAGTGATCCAAGGTAAAATATAGCAAGTCAATAGATGTAGGGTTTCTCTAAAAATCAAGCACTATTATTCAATGGGTCAAACTATGCTTTCTGGATTGCAAGGATGAGGGCATACATCATATCTCGAGGGTTTAATATCTAGCAATCTATCATGGATGGATATACTATACCAGTTACTCCTCCAACCAGTGATTCTGACAAGAAGTTGAGTGAGAATAACTCAAAAGCTATGAATGATATCATTTGTGCTCTATCTGAAGTTGAGTTCACCAAAGTGATCCATTTCAAGTCTGCTAAGGAAATTTGGATCAAATTATAGACTATCTATGAAGGAGACTCAAAGGTAAAATTAGCCAAGTTGTAGACCTATCGAAGGTAATTTGAGACTCTCAAGATGAAGGAAGAAGACACTGTGGCATCTTATCTTCTAATTGTTGATGAGGTAGTAAACATGATCATAGTTCTTGAAGAGACGATTGATGAAGCTACTATAGTTCAAAAGGTATTGAGTACCCTTACACTCAAGTTTGATTCAAAGGTTTATACTATAGAAGAAAGTCATGATCTCACTCAGATGAAGATGGATGAACTGCATGGGATTCTTGCTGCCTATGAGATAAGACTTGATAAGGACAAACCTCCTAAGAAAGATGTTGCCTTCAAGGTGATCAAAGAGATAAAATCTAAGAAGGGAAAGTTAAGTATTAAATATTTTGATCTTAATGAAGATCAAATTGAAACCTTGATTTCAAGAAAAGTGAATGTAGGATTAGGCAAGTATGAAGGAAGACTTCCCTTCAAATGTTTTTCATATGGTAAAGTTGGTCATTTTGCAGCTAGATGTCCAGGTAGTAACAAGTTTGAACACAAAGAATCTTTTAAGGAATCACATGAGGTTGAACACAAGAAATATAAGGGTCCTAACAAGTACATAAATTTATTCAATAAGAAAAATGAAAGAAGGAATCATGCAGAGGAAGTAAGAGCCTTTACCATGAAGAAGATAGTAACTCATATGCAGAAGAAGTGACCACATCTAACGTGATGATTATTTGCATCATGAGGACAAGGAGGCATTGGTCACGGATTTTAGTGATGATGAATGTGAATGTTCCTTAAGAAGACAGTTTTTGGTAGAGACAACTCAGAGGAAGATGAGAAAGTCACTCTTGAAGATAAATATCTACACACTATGGAAGAAATGAAGTTGCTACAAAATAAGAACA
Organism: Torreya grandis; assembly: GCA_037957365.1. NCBI lineage: Eukaryota > Viridiplantae > Streptophyta > Pinopsida > Cupressales > Taxaceae > Torreya > Torreya grandis. The sequence goes on from JARHVA010000004.1 coordinate 8,945,325, forward strand.
AAAAACTTGATCAAATCCTATGAGAAACAAATTAGAATTTTTGAATGAAGAACGATTAATGAAGTCAAGGAGCATGATGAGATCACATAAGAACCTTGAAACTCAGGTTTGTATTCTTGATGAAGCAGTAAAGAGTAAGAATGAGGAATGTATCATGTATCAAACAGAGATAAAGTCTTTTCAAATGAAACAAAGTCAAGCTATGAGAAAAGATACAAATGATAAAAATAATGAGGACTGTGAGACTGAATTGAGGAGTGATTTGAAGATATGAATATTGAGAAGAAAAAGAACATGAATATGATGTCACAAATCAAGGACTATGAAGAACAATTTAGTGTATTTGAGGTAAGACTGATTGAAGACATCAAGGAGCATGAAGATATAGTCAAACATTTAAATTATCAATTGAAAATCCTATCTACAAGCCTAAAAGCTAAAGAAGATGAGTGCTCAAGGTATGTGATTGAAAATGAGTCATTGAAAGATGAATCAGAGAAGACTTCAAGACAAGTGAAGTCAATTATGAAGTTTGAAAAGAGCTGAAATAATCTTGATAATATTCTAGGTAATCAAAATCATGCTAGTGACAGATATGGTGTTGGATACAAAGAAAAATAAGATCATGTAACTCAAGATAAGATAAACGCTGATATAAACAAAGATAATCAAACCTTGAATATTATTTATCAGTTAAGGCATGAAGGTGTTGGTAGAATGAGGACAAATCAGATTAGACAACCAAATGCCATGAGCTGTACAATGTTTAATGGTTACTAATATACTTGTAATCAATTTGGTCATAAGGATAGAGATTTTAAAATATTATCAAGGAATGAATTTGTATGGAATTATGAACAAGATAATGGCAAGCATATAGAACAATATCACTCAAGACAATCAACTAGTTCACAAGGAAAGAATGACATCATTTGTTACAAGTGTCAAGGTTTTGGTCATATTGCAAAGTTTTGTAATACCCTCATTAGGAGACCAAATGATCAGGTGCATGAACAAATTCATGAAACTTCAAGGAATCATCATATATCTTAAAGTATGTATAGTCAGAGAAACCTCTTTTGTTTCAAATGTCATGAGAGGTGTCACAAAGCAAGGTTTTGCAAGAATAATCAATGTTCTACTTCAAAATCTCCCAATCCTGACACAAAGAGAAGAAGCCATAGTGAATGGATGCCTAAGAAGGTAAAGGAAAAATAGGCTCAAGGTGGACTATTTGTCATGAAAGAATAGGTGACAAGGTCTAGGATCAAGGAACAAGCCTTATCTGTCCAAATGGATAAGGAAATCAAGATGGATCATGAGATAAAAGAAAAGAAGAAAGTTGAGAACTGCAAGCCAAGTAAAGACATGGAGATATGGGAGTGTCTTGAGTTTTGGAATCTTTAGTCCCTCTATGACAAGTGGGTGTCTCTACCTATGCTTCTTAAGAGACATCCTTCATATGTGGAAGTAAGTGTGTGTGCTCTTGGTGATGATCATTAGGCCAATCATTACAAAGTGTGAAGAAGTTGGCTATAGTTGTGCTTTCAAAAAAGACTAATATGATGACTTGATCAATCCAAGTCATGTGTTTTGACAATATGTTGAATCTTCATACATAAGTAAATGGAGCATGATGTTAGGGGGAGTTGTATAAGATCTGTGAGCAGTTTGTTAGGTCCAAGGATGAAAGTTGTCCAAGTTTTGTTTGATGCATGTCAAAGGGGGTCAATTGTTTCATATGAGGCATGTAAGCATCTTAAGCACATATAGTTTTATTTGAATTCATTTATGATGTTAAGAGGATCTTGGTGGCTAGTTAGTCCACTTTGTCATTAATGGCAAAGGGGGACAAGGAAAAGAAGAAGTTGCCATCAATGACAAAGAGGGAGTTTGTTGGCAATGTTGTCATTAATGTCAAATATTGATGTCATGTATGCATTGATGTCAAAAAGATCATGTGGTACTAATGCATGAATGCCAAAGTGATCAGATTGAGAGATTGAAGAGATATGACACATGTACAAGTCTATAAGGATAAATAATAAGTTGATGGATGTTATGGATAATGAGTTCATGTTATAGAGGTCCTATGGGATGTGAAGAGTGTTTAAATTGCTTATATAAGTCTATGGTGTTCATCTGGTTCTTAACTATGCTCATATAGGCATAATTGGCTCTATGGAATAAAAATATGAGTAGGTAATTTGATGTCACCATGTCCACATATTGATGATTCAAGGGAAGTTGGTCATATGGGTGTAATCATATTAGTCCCAAATTGCTATGGTCCAAGTCTCAAAAGATATAACTATGTAAATTTGGCTTCCAAGATATTTTGCAATGTTTTCCCATACAACGGTGTGCATTTAATTGCATCACAGATTAACGACATGAAATGAATCTAATCTTAATGTCTATATTCAAGAAGAACTGAGTAAGCATTTTGATGGAGTTATATTTCACACGCTTGAAGGTTTTAAGAGTAGTTAATTACATGGATGGATCCCTCTATTTGAAGTGATCATGTGGTTCAAATTTAAAAACATGTGATCAAGTGCATCATAAGTTATTAAGGTTCAAAGTTGGCCCTCTAGGTAGATTGCAGTGGTTCCCATAGTCAAATTTGCATGAAGTTAAAGACCAGGACCAAGTAAAGATTTAATGATGAGTGGGAATTTATACAGATGTAGATAAATGATGTGCATTATGTCAAAGAGGTCAAACTGATAGTTTTTTAATGTGGTTAAAGTTCAGGCTACTCTCAAAGAGATCAACGAAGTGTGTTTATTCTAAATTGTCAAGAAGTAGTGAGATGATGTCAAGTGCATGATGTTTAACAGTAAGCAAAGGTAAAGATTGAGATAATTCTAAAGATATAAATGGTGTGTATGTGGTCAAAGTTACCAGGAAGCATGAGATGACATCAAATTTCTAGTTTTTAAAAAAAGGTAAAGACTAGGCTACTCAACAGAAATTGATGGTGCGTATGAGGTCAAGATTGCCAATAAACTCGAGATGAGGTCAACATGTTTGAGGTTTAACATTTAGATAGTGGAGCTCTACGAGTTAAAGTTCAAGATAATTTCAAAGAAGATCGATGATGCAAGTTGAGTGAAGTGATGTGAGGACACGAGATGTCGGTAAATTGTTCAAATGTTAACTGTGACCATTGGAATTCAAATATTTGAATTTAACGAAGGAAAGACTAGTGTTTGGTTTTTGAGCCATGACTCTTGATCTATGCAGAATTTGACCATCATGTAAGAAATAAATTTGTAGAATATGTCAAGGCACATCTATAAAAATTCATTTGAAGATATAAATGTTTGTACAATCAAAGTTATTGGGATCTAAATTTGACTATGTGTTCGTTCATGCTCTGCAAATAACCCAAGAAGGGTAATTGAGTTGTTCTTGATGGTATTTCTATGTTTAGAGATGAGATAAATTTTAGAGAGTGTTGTATACTCCATGAGGACCCTTTGTGTGGATCATGAAGATTTGATCAATTAGATTCAGTATGATCAAAGGGTTATAAGGTGACTATGTGTTCGTTCATAGTGGTTATGTGCACATAATGTTATTTGAGCGAATTAAGCTTTAGAAAAAGGGTGTTTTGATGGTTTTTTATCACTTAAGGAGGACCTATAGATTATTTGGCATGGGTTCATGTATTTTAAAGTGTTCATGTGTTCTTAGTTTGCATGGAGAAGTGTCAAAGAGAGGAATAGGTCTTCATACGATCTAAAACGTGACTTAGACCTATTTGAAAGAGAGTTGTGATCAAAGGTGACCCATGCTATATGCCTTAAGGGTGAAGGCATGTGTTGTGTCTGAAAAATAAGGTTGTGAACATGATATTCATGAAGACACTATAAAAGATGAAACCAAATGTGATGGTTTCTAGACTTGTTGAATAGATTTCGAGAGTAAAGAGAAGCGTAGATGTGAGTAAAGATTCAAGTTAAGTAGATAACCTTTGAAAGAGAAGGTAAAGGTCAGTGAGGACCATCATAGAGTATATTGAATCAGTCATGTTTATCTAATCAAGATATTTTAGGTGGATACATAAGTCATTGGATCTAATGAGCCTAGAAGATGCAAATTGAGCAAGTGAGCCCTTGAGACTATTTGGGTGAAAGAGTGAAGATGAAGATTGTAAACAAAGGTGATCATCATCAGTTGAAGAGTAGTAACAAGTGTTCAAGGTGATCTATTCAGATATTTGAGTGGCTGTTTGGTTTCCTAAGGGTTAGTTCCTCCTTGTAAGGTAAAGCTTATTAAAGGTCTAGTTGTAGTGGGTGCTCAACTAGACAGGGGTGGGTGATCCTTATGGGATGGGTTTCTCACTAAAATAAGGGATGGGTGTTCCTTGATCAGTTGGTGCTGGTCTAAATGTTGGATCTTTTTTTAAAGGATTGTAGTCCATCTTGTAGGGTTCAATGGGTTTATTCCCTAAGAGGGTTTCCCACATATATGATGTGTTCATGTGATGTATGTTCTTATGTATGCTTTGAATGTATGTGCTTTCATGTTTATATTTCTTGATCAAGATTGACGTATGATAAATGTATAAGAGTTGGGAATTGATTTGAATTATCTTGCATCACTGATTCACCGCCCACCCTCTCAGTAATTGTATCTCCAACAATGATCTCTTTATAGACTCCCTTAACAAGGAAATGATGTAATGTGTTCAAAATTTCCATGATAATTCATATGAAGAAGCACTAAAAAGTTCTCTAAAAACTTCCCAAGTGGCCATTGATAGTGGTCACAAGCTTATGGAACCAATGGGTGCCTACTTGCCCTAAACCAGAATAACAGGGATTATCAAAATGCAAACAAAATTGACCCCAATATTTAAGGTCCTAAGTTTCTAAATAGAATTCAAAATGCCACTATGGATCATATGTTAGATCAAAACAGGATTCAAACATTGTGAATGAAAACCAATCCTAACCCATGAATAACAAAAATAATACAAATAATAACAACACAGGTTTGGGGAACTAGAATCCTAAACCTACAGTTCATGCAGTTGGTATTGATCATCCCATTTTTCATAACACATAATTCTAGAACCCACCTCAAAACTAATTTCAACATGTATACCATTAATCATAATATTAAAACCAACCCTTACATCAAGGTAACAAGCCATAATAATTTGGTCAACAAAATTAGAACTAGAGACCTACAGGTTATGATCTCGATGTCTTGAATTTTACTTAGAGTCATTATAAATTATACTCATGTCTATAGGGAATACAAAAAATTCATTCAAAGACTCCCTTAGGACCAAATACAAACCTTTGGAGACATGTTTATAGGGAACACTATCAAAAACCGTCCAATTGAACGAACTAGTCTTGTGGCCCCTTAGAACATCAATTGGGACGTATGAGGTTGAGAAATCTACTTATAACACAACCAATTGATGGGGATCTCCAAATGGGAGCTAAGGGAAAACTCTAATGATAGTAATTTTTTAATTAGAAATTTATGAAGATGTGAATATCATTACTCACATAAGAACAACCTACAATTCCTCACTTTTCAAATGTCTTGGAGACTCACATCAACCCAAGCTATTAGGTAACTATGATTTAATTACCGAACTTACCAAGACATTTTATCATATATATTTCTTAGACTTACTCAAAAAATATCCTTCCCATTGTTTGGAATTGCTTGATATCTTGGGATTGGGCCACCTAGCCAGTGTCATGCCCTCACGCCAAACTAAAATCAACCATATTAACCTGGACATGTTCCCATCTAAACAAAAATCAAGGGCCATTGTGTTGTGCCTTAACACATGCACCCCATTTATAAATTCAAACAGGGGCCTACTATTGATTGAATATCCTCATTATATGTTTTATGATCCTTAGAGGTCTATGACATTAGATTTAAAAAGATAAGCTTGAAGCTATTTCCAAAGTTTATAGTATGTTTCAAGGTTACAAGAAGAGGAATCAAAGTTGTGAATAATCCATATATATGATTTATCTTTTGCCTTTGATTTTCTTTCAATTCAAAATGTTTATCTAGATGTTGGATTTTTGATTTAAATGATAACTACGATGAGGTGTTTTGTTCTAGTTTATTATTTGCCTATAATGTGTCTTGAATAGAATATTTCACACTTAAGTGTTTCCCTGAGACACCTCTGGGCCTAAATACACTTTCCACATGACATTTTTTTGCTAAACTAGACCCCAAGATAAGAGCACAACTCACCTAGGTAAGCGAACCATCTGGGTCTTTCCAGATGTCATCATCTCACTAACATGGAAGATCTTGATATTTACATAGTGTGTGAATCCTAACTATAAAGCAAAGCAATGAGAATTGTCCATGAGTCACCATCCTACTAATCGAGGAGTGACTTCAATAGAGTTACTTGTAGCATCATTCTAGGCAAGTAGATTAGCAAGAGCCATCCAAGTGTCACCATATTGATAACCCAAGGGTGATGTCAGAAGACTTCCTTATACTATCATGTCAGGCAAGTGGATTAGTGAAAACCATCCACTTGTCATCATCCCATTAACCTGGAGGTGATGTTAATTGATTTCCTTATACTATCATGCCAAACAAATGGATAAATGATAACAATCCATGTGTCATCATCCTACTAACATGGGGGTGACATCAGTAGAGTTCCTTATACTATCATTCTAGGTAAAAGGAGTAGAGAGAGTCATCCACATGTCATCATCTTGTTAACTCATGACTATGAGGATAAGGTACATCAAGCCAAATCTTAGTTATGAGTGAAATAATGATATGCAAATACATGTCCCTTAACCACACAATTAAATAACAAAGGCATGAATACCAATCCTAAAACTATGAAAATGGGACATCCTTCATATTTATGTTGATAAGGCACTTGAGAGCTAGTGAAATAATCCACATGGCAATGAATCCCATAGAAATAGGCATTTCAAAATTAGAATTTAAATAAGGTAGGTAATAAATGGAGTGAAAGTCATTATTACCATTAATTCGCATAAAATGGAAACTTAATGCATTCAATTCGTGAAGCTAATGAATCTAAAACAATAAAATTTGAGTCACCATACTCAATGAAATCACATTGCTTCTAGCTATCAAGTGCAAACTATGAATTCAAAACCCCACAGTGACCTAGGGATTTTAAAATATTCAAAGAATAGGCATATTCCTACTTAAGTTTCAATGGCTTCCTCATCTCACATTTCTCTTCCCTCTGCATATTCAATTGTAGGACCAATTAAGTATATAGATATAACATTTGATTTGGCATCTCTTAACCTTGATTTCAGAAACTACTCACATATTTGTGATGACATCAACAATGTGGAACCATTAATGGTAGAAGACAAACTTTCAATTTTCACACAAAGATATAAGGATGACCTTCTAAAAAAAAGAGTAGTCGACCTACACAAAGCTACAACTAAGCCTGAGGTATTGCCCTACATTTATTTAGTATTTGATTTGTTTATGAATGGGAAAATCTCTATAAAAATACTACATTTTTGACTTAGCAACACTCTTATATCATACATAAGAGAAAATGCATTTGAAAGGTACTACAAACTCTCTTTTCTAGAGATGACTTATATGTAGGACATGGTCAATTCATGGCTCCTTATGAGCAACATCCATATTAAATTTCAAGAATGGTTTGGTAACCTAAGCAACTTTGTGATTCAAGGCCCTACATCTGTTATTCCCATAGTCGCCTTTAGACCAGGGGTAAGGACTACCATGGATTTATTAAACACAATATATGGATTCCCAAACACTTATTATGTCAATGAGATATGGGTCCCCTTGTTGGATATCATCCTAAATTCCAAAAAACTTATCACCCTAGGGGAGATAATCAACTCCAATTTGATTCAATGAATCACCAATCCAGTGAGCTTACTAGATGGTAACTTTTATATGATGTCTTATTTGGTAGATGTTGTGACTACAACAATGCATTCCACTTATGAGGAACCTTGGAAACCATCTATAAACTATTTAAAGAACATGATTTGTGATGAGTTTAACATCCTCCATGTTCACAAGTTTAAGAATCAAATAAATAGGTAGATTGTGACCTTTTATCATATGGTATACAAGGCCATATATGGGAAGAACATGCCTAGATTGTCAAACCCCATAAAAAAACTATTCAAAAAATGGGCAATTACTGGTTCTATCCCAAGTGCACTATAATCAACATAGAAGGTACTAAGGTGCACCCTATATGCTTACAATAGATCATTCCTAATAAATTCATTGAGTAGGAAATTGTTGCTCAATTGGCTGACAATGTTGATGTCAAGTTATGGAGGACTAAGCAAGTAGCTATTCACCCAATCTCTCTCAATGTTAGATGAATACAATATATAAGGTGGGAGCACTTTTAGTTAGTGGGAACAATCAGGGTGCACTATGGATTGAAATGGGCACCATTAAGACATTAGGACCCAAAAAAAGTGTAAAGGGACATTTCAAGAAATGTGAAAGGTGAAAATAAACTATGGGCACCATTCCTATCATCATGATAGTCTATTAATGAATGAAAATGAGGTTTATATAAGGATGTGCAAGGTAAACATGTCAATGATTGTATCAAAAAGGATCCAAGATGATCCCATAATTATTGAGGAAGATGCCAAGAAGATAGAAAAAGAACTATGGATTTCTACACCTATTCATGGGCCTCCTCACACAAAACTGAATATGGAAGAGCAAGCTAGCCCATCTAGGGAAGCAAATGTTTAAGGTAGAGTTGAGACTTACCCTATATATTCAATTTACATTCATTCTCCTCAACATACGTCAATCATAAAAGATAAATTTATAAGTCCTAGTGAAGCAGCTAGATTATTATCCATGCTACTTGTTGGCCAATCTTTGCCCCATATACAAAAATTTTGACTGGTTTAAAGAGATGGACATGATAAAGAAGAAGTGGAGGACCAGAAGAAGCAGAAGTGAAAAGCATTTTGAAGTGTATCTACAAAGGAAATGGACCTTTGCAAAAGTTTCAAAGACCATTTCTTTTGAATAAGTGGCCAAAGCAAATAAATTTGAAGGGTCATTCTCAAAAAGTAAAAAAGAAAAAGGCTCACAAGAAAGTGTTTGAGGGAAACATGAAGTTTACACCAGTGTCAAAGATCAAGCTCATAAAATAGTCGTTGGCATTCAAAATCCACCAAAGGGGTCCCTAGCCAAACATAGAGATGATGCGTGGCAGCATTTCAGGAGTTAAAGCTGATGGTGCATAATCAATCTTACATTGAAGATCAACGATGAGTGGAGGTCAAAGGGGGGGTTAATGAATCTCAAGGGTGAAAGTGTGCATGATAAGTGTCAAAAACACATTCAACTGCTAGGAGATCAATGAATTGTGGGCATCCATGCACAAGTAGATCGATGAACATGCAAACATACAAGGGGGTATCAATTTTAATATAAAATATATAAGTTAAAAATAATAGTAAGGAGCACACTAGGTTTTAAATGCAAGAGATCAAATCATGTACACTTGACAGGAACATGTAGCTACCCATGACATGGATCTCTCAGCTCCAAAAAGGGAGACTTGAATGCATGATGGGCTCGAGGAGATTTATAGTGATCTTGGATGGTTCATTTTATGGTCAAGTAGTTGCATGCTCTAAAGGCAAAAAGATTTTAAGGACATAGCGGTGGTTGTAGCCATTTACGACCTCTCTCTCTATTTTCTCATGCAAACCCCCTCTTCTCTCATCCCTTTCTGTTATATATAGAGGCTTTTGAGCCTAAAAAGAGATTCCTCCACTGGTGATAGAGTTACTCTATCAAAATTTTCTTGTAACACTCTCTTAAAGCAATACAAGACAACTTTCTAATTTTTGCTGAAGTTAAGTGTGTATTATTGGAGTTTAACTTGTAAAATGTATGTTTTTCCCTCATCACCTATGATTTCTCTATGCACCTCACATTAATTTTCTCAATTTCTTGCAGGTCATGTGATGTGTTAGCCTTTCTAAAGTGTTATAAGTTATAATGTCTCTCCTATAGACCTATTCCTTCCTACCTTTCAAAGTGCATCCTCCCCTTTGACCTCCACATAACTACTCATGCTTATGGCTTTGAAATAGGATCAGCTAGACTGTGTCTTGATTAAGTTTAGTAGTAGTCATTAAGGTTCCTAGTCTGAATGTGGATCACTCTCTATCTGGTGCATCACCTCCCTTATCTTAGATTTACTTTTTATGTATCCTCCTATCCCTTTTCCTTAGTCATTAGTAGATTTTATCATGGAAAATAAGAGCTGAAGTGAAGCACCTAAGAAACTAGCCTCATTAAAAAACCTAGAGGTTCAACCTCACTATAGGATACCCATAGCCTGAGGTTGTCTCAATGCTTCTCGCTAAGAGTGAGAGAGCCTGAGAAACTCTCTCACAAAGGGTGCAATTCTAGCCTACAATAGTTTTTGGCATGCTTAGTCGGACCACTTCAAGGAAGATTGGTCAAGATTGATGTTGGTTTGATCAATTTGTAGTGGTTATAGCTTTCATCTTTCAGTATTTGGTGACTCCGAAGAACACTCAACAATTTGGTGGCAGAACTGTAACTATCTTTCATGCCAAGGGTGACTACAAGATCAAATTCTGGAGGTATTCCTTTTAATTTTTTTGAAATACCTTTAAACTCAACAAGAAGGTTAATATTCTCTCATACTAACCCATACATAGGAAAATATTTTTATAAACCATTTGTGAGGTATACCTACGCAAGAAAACCTTTGTTATCCCTTTTGTTACCATGATTCCCCAAAGAGATTTTGTAGGTTTCAACGGTTAAAGTCCTTTGAATTTTCCACAATATGATCCTATGCCAATAATAGCCCTCAAAAGTGTCTCATATTTCATAAGAGACTAAGTTTTAACTTCTATTGAACATGTTGGATGAATATTTTGTCGGCCAGCTAACTGGTGACCAAAATAATTCTTATCACCACAGCATAAGGAGATGGGTCATCCTGGTGTGCAGGTTTACTAAATCAATAGGGGACAAATCTATCCTATCATGAAGGGGAGGTTCCCTATTAAATATGCGGATCTATATAAAATATAAATAAGCAGAAAGTAAGACACAGGGGTGGGACAAACCATCCATCTCTCTTCTTTCAGAGATGATGCACATAGACAAAGGAGAAAATCTTGGCTATAAATGCTGAAAACACTTCTCTTCTTTCAAAAGTGTCCTTACAAGAAACAACATGAGTCTCTTTTAGATAGTGAAATAACCAGTGATCAAAAGGGCATAGTAATAGCAGGATGAAACAGAGCGCAAAGTCTCCACTTCAACTGCTCAAAGAGTATATCACAAAGGATAATGGGGGCACAAAGTCGCCCCAGAATCCTCAACACAAAAATAAAAGGAAAACACATATTGAAATCAATTGTGAAAGCACAAAGTCTTCCCACAATTGGTTTCAGGACACTTCCCTATTACCTTCACTAATTTTGCGTACCAAATTAAATGAATAAGGACACCTTCAGATGACACAAGTCAGAACAGTACAAAGTCTAGAAAAACCTGCTTTCTCATTCAAATAACAAGGAAAATGAAATTACAACTTGAGCTCAAAGTCTTAGTCTTCTTTCAAAATGGGCAAAGTTTCGCTCTTGTAAAATGAAAAGTCTCCTTTGTAACAAATGAGATATTACAATATATAGCGCTCCAAGAAAGACTCGGGTGCTTGTTTTCCATAGAACAACCCATGCTGCACATTCAATGCCTTGAATGCATTTTCAGGTTTGTCAAAAGACTGCGTTGAAAATAGGGTAGCTGTCTTAACTATGGCATGTCATTTCATCCCATATGTCTTCTCCCGAGTCTGGATTATCTGGTCTGTCCCCTTTGACGTCTGCGCAACTATCCATTTGTCTTTACTTGATGGAAGGAAAAAATAGGCCGCGTCCTTAATTGCAAGCCAAAATACCTGCTTAGTGGACTATTCCACCTACTAAAATTACTTTTGCGTAGACATTTTGGGCTTTTCCCTCTTTTTGCTTTTGTATTTTCCGGCTTTGTCTCTTCCTGCTGCGATTTGAGCTATCGAGATATATTTTCAACCAGTCGCTTGGTTCTTCCTTCAAGTTCCGCGCTTAATTTGAATTTCAATGGATATTCCCTTACCTTAAATTTAACATCTGCAGGGACGTCATTGGTTGACTGTTTCAATGGTTTGGGCGGCCTTCTCAGCTCCTTGGTTCAATAACTTTCTTGCTTTCAATCACTTTATTGGTTCAATCGATTTCCTGCTCCTTGGTTGAACCATCGCTTTCATTTGAACTTGCCTTTGGAATCATCCATGTTGCTTCTCTCTTTGCTTGAGGCCGCTTTTGAACTTTTGAACCATGTTGAACCATTGAACTTTGAACTCTTTCGGTTCAAAGTTCAATCAGTTCATTGGTTTATTCTGTGTCTCACTCAAACACTGCTTCCTTTATCTTTCTAAGCTTTGGTTGAACCTTTGAACCTTGAACCCAGTGAACTTTTGAACCAAAGTGGTTCAAAGCTCAATGGTTCAATGCCTTTGTCCTCTATCATTTTCCAATTGAACTCTTTTGATTAGACCGAGGCGTTGAACCAATTTTGGAAACGATTGAGTGTTAGAAGCTTGTTCTTTTGACTGAACTCACCTGCAGAAGCTTTTTTAACCTATTGAACCAATGAATCCCTTCATGGAAAAAGCTTAAAAATGAGGAATTTGAAAGCTTAGAACAAATTTTGAGAAGGGAAGAGAGAAATTTGGTCTAATGAACCAAAATAGTTCATAGGTTGTCACTCATTTTTTGGGGACAACAGAACACATCACAGACATAACTAATTTCTACAATATCCATAATGTCACAATAAAAAATTTAGCTATCAAACTATTGGTCGTATCCTTTAAGGGAAAGGATTTAGATTGGTATTGAGATCATCTGAAAACAACCTTATGTAAGATATTTATAGATAAGAGTGATCACTTATCACTAGCAGAATAGTTGACCACAATCAAGAGAGCTCCTCAAGAAGTTGTGCAAGACTTCAACACAAGATTCTTGTTATAACATAGAATTACACCCTTGTGAGAGAGTTTTTTAGGCTCTCTCATTCTTAGCTACAATATTGGATCAACCTCAAGCTGTGGTTATCCTGTAGTGAGGTTGAACCTCTAAAGAAGGCTGGCTTCCTTTTGGTAGATCACCTAAAACTAATGTTTCTATTTGGAAAAGAGGTAGAAAGGGGGATAAGGGCTCCTAAAAAATATAACTAGGTGATGCACCAAAATAAAATTGGAAACACCCATAAGCTTGAACTCACACTAGTTCTATAGAGGACAATACTAACTTTCACAATCTCAAGATCAAGCTGGTTACATTAATATTTCGTGAAGGAGCTTTAGGGAGTAATGAATGCAAACAAAGAGGAGTTCTAAGACTCACTAAAATTTCACATCAATGGAAAAAAGAGCACTCAACCAAACCTACAAATAATGTTGAAAAACTCCCTAAATAAGGTCAAAAATGAGGACCATGGATGAGGAAGATTATCCTTCACACAATGCCATAGTGCGCAATTCAATAGACATAAATCCAAGGCAAGAGATAGGCAAATAAAATCCTTTATTACATCAAGAGGTAGCTCTTATAAATGCTTGACAAGGTTGAACCTAATCCAACTGAGAATATTTTTTAATATCTCTAAGAGTGTCCCATCTCCCATAGAAATAGAAAAGTCTAAAAATTGGGAACCCCTTAAATAAAAAAACATGAGATATATACATATAAAGGGAAGAGAGAAAGAAATGGCTTACATGAGAAAATGGAGAGAAGGGTCATAAATGGATACAACCACCACTATGTCCTTGTAACTACCTTCACCATGAGATGAATAGTCTAAGATCACTGCAAATCTCCTCGAGCCCCTCATGCATTTAAGTCTCCCTTGATTGGAGCTGAGAGAAACATGTTGTGGGTAGCTACGTGTTCCCACCTATCATGAATGAGTCGATCCTTGCATTTAAAACTTGGTGTACCCCTTTTGCCTTTGCATGTCCTACCTGAAAAAGGATGAAATCCCCATTCTTTGAATCAAGACCTAGCCATGTTACTTCTGATCGAGCGATCGCTTGTGGAAGGTGAGAGCCATAACGAAGGACAAAATATTCTCCATTAATCCACACCTACTAGCTCCTACCTTTCACTTGGGCTTTCCTTTGTTTTGATTGGTCATTAGAAACTAACTCAGATCCTTGATTTACACCATCGATCTGCCTAACATGGATGCCTATGATCCATCAATTCCTTACCAATTGAATGCGTCCTTAACACCTATCATGTACACTTTCACCCTTGAGATTCACTGACTCCCTTTGACCTCTTTTGAATGCAAATGACTACTTTACGAGACCCATATTTGACATATGTAGGAATGTCTTAGGATTTCAAATTCAAATGGCTACTTTTTCAAACTTTTTTGCTTTGAACAATTCCTTCAGACATCTTATTTCGGCCATTTTCTTCGAACAATTTGCTTAGACCCTTAACGCAGACAATTTGTTAGAAGGAATTCATGTCTTCAAACTTTATGAAAATGCCCCTTTTTAAAAAGGAGGTACCTTTTAGCTTTCTTGAAAGTGACCTCCTATCCTATGGAATTTTAAAAAAGCCCTTCAGAAGAATTGAAAAGCGCCCTTCGGCTTATCTTTTTTGACCTTTCAGAAAGAAGACCCCTTCAAAATTTTGAAAAGACCCCTCTAAATTTGTGAAAATGATCTTTCAAAAAACATGTTTTGGCCCTTTGTGAATGAAAAGTACCTTTCAAAAAAGTTGAAAAGGTCTATTGCGAAGGAAAAGTACTTTCAAATTCCTTTGAATTGACCATTGGAATTTGAAAATGCCTTCAGCCTCTTTGAAATAATCCTTCAGAAAAATTGAAAAGGGTCCCCTTTTCCCTGAGAAAAGATATCATTCAAAATTTTGAAAATAATCATTTTCCCTTTGGAAGTGCCCTTCAAAAAAATGCAAGATATTTAGTATGTGGGCCAAAAATGGCCAACATTTATGGCAACTCATAGGGAAGCATGCCTGTTATGCTTGAGAACCTAGACCACTTGCCTTGTCTAGTCCATTGGGCATGGAGTCATTAGTCTCTGAAACTGGGCTAGTCTGAAACTGGATACAAGGCTGACCCTTTCTGGAACTTCCTCTGGAAGCAACAAGGATAACACAAAATAAAGTGCCCAAGGCACTTGGGAAAGAGAAAATAGAATAGAAAGGAAATGTGCACAAGGCATTTATTGAAAGGAAACTAGCCTAGAACAAAGTAAAGACAATAAACAAATGTGCTTGAAACAACACTTGGAGGAATTTGAACAAAACTAATCTAATATATACACCCTAAAACTATGTGTACCTTTTCCTCCTGGATCAAAAGGAAAGTTTGATACTTTTATTGCATCATGAGATAAGGGATTGAATAAGGCATGCAACTTCTTGACCTTTGGTCTTGATGCCTACTTCTTCTTTGTTGCAACTGCTAGCTTCTTTGTCATTATGCCAATGAGAACCAAACAGATCCAACTAGGTCAACTATGTGAATCCAGACAGTCTCAAATTATTCATATGGCTCCTTAACTATAACCTTCAATAATGGCTTAACAAGGCATACCTCTTTGATTTCTAAGGTGTCCTTAGCAGGACTGAGCTTGTTCTTTATTTCATGTTTTTTAGGTTCCTCAAGGCGTTGATGGCCCATTTTGAAGCCCTATAATAAGTCCATGTTTGCAATGAAATCTTGAGGTGGTAAATTTGAAATACTACCCACTCCATCCCCTTTGATCTACTTGAAAATTTTGCTCTCCCTAGATGCAACCAGACCATAATTACCTTGGAGAAGAAAATAGTCATCTCTCAAGATCTCCAACAAGTCCTTAAATGAGCCTTTCGACTGATTGGTAACCTCTGGTTACTCCACAAGTTCATTAGTTTGATAAACTATTTAATTCATTTCCTCATCCTTTTTATAATGTGGTAGTTCATCCAAGGAATTAACAACCCTGACCCCCTCATTTTCAACATAAAGTGATAGCTTTGCATCCTCAATAGTGCAGTCTATTTCATGCACAACTACAAAAGAGTCTTCAATATGTTTCCCTTCATTCAAGAAGGCTAAGTTGATTTTTTATTTACCAAGGGGGGGCCTATGGTGATTTATTCCTCATAGTTACTCATGAAATCCTCTTTCTCAACCTCTTTGGATGCATCTTCTTGAATTTCCTCACAGAGGATAGGCTCTTTCTCAAAGAGTGGCATAATAGATTATTGAAAACACTCAAAAAGGTGAGAAAGGTTCAGGGAAGCTACCATAGGTTCCTAATTTTGTTCTTGAAGTTTCTCTAATTGAATCACCTTCACCTCCTCTTCCTGATTCTTTGCCTCTTAAAAGGCTCTCCATGAAGGAAAGGCTTTGGGATTTTGAGGGGAAAGGAGTGGAGGCTACAAGGTCTCTTGTTGAACTTTAGGAATCACCACCTTTTCCTTCTTCTATCCACTGCTCTGAATGGATTTACAAGATGGGAAAGATAGAAGCTCTCTTTTGACCTTCTGATTCTACTTTGCCTCTTATTTCCTTGTCTTCACTTCTAACTCTCTGATTTGTTTTGCTATGTTCTCTTGAAATAGCTCCTCCTTAAGGTGGTTAAGAATAGAAGAAGGCTCTTAAAGAGGGATGATGGAGGTTTGTAGGGGTTCATATCCTTATTTTTATTGGACTCTTAATTCCAAATCTACCTTCTCTTTCCCACCCATGACTTTACCACTTGGTTCTAGCTTGGAACCTTGAAGGATTTCATAAGGGGTTCTTGGGGAAGAATGGAGCCTTGGATCTCAATAGCAGGTTGTTCTAAAACAAGCTCTTCATTTTTTTGATAGCTCCTTTAAATAGATTTCCAAGAAGGAAAGGTCTGAGGAACATATGAAGGACTTGGAACATTCAAAGGAACACTTGAAATGGTCACTTGAGGAGAATGAATGGCATATAAGAAGGTTGAGGTGGTGTATATGTAGGCACAAAAGGTCAGTGAGGTTGGCCCTACTGTTCCTCAAGTCCTTTCAGATTGTCCTCAATGATCTAAATGTAACCACCTATATCCATTATGTCACCTATGAGTTTTTTCCAATTTGCTCACTCAATACGGGCCCATTCTACTTTTATTTTTCTTAATGACCCTCTCACATAATGGATCTAGTGAGTAGGGACATTTTGACTATAACATTTTTGTGAGCATAATTCTAGAGCATGTTGTCAAGGCTTATTAAAGTTTGCCTAAGTGATGATATGGATGACATGTGATGGGTTGATGAGGAGAAATATTATGATGGGCTCATTGTCCATAGGAGGGATCAGGGCAATATTCTTACATATATGGATCATGAGGAACTCACCAAGGTTCATCATAGCCTTGATAGGGGTCTTGATAGGGTAGATATGCATTATATGGATTGTGAGGACCAAATTGGGACTATTGATAAGGAGGTAGATACTAGGGATATTCACCATAGCTATTCATGTTAGCCTCATATATCAAGTGAGATGTAGGAGCTGATTAAAATCTACAAAAAGACAAACTTGGTCTGCTCATAACTAGAAACTTTGATTTGGAGCCACCATTGGTGCTAATTACTTGCTTCCAAAAACTGATAGATGAGAGACACACCAACAATATTCCTCACCTTGGTCCCATCGGGCATGCTAGAAACTGTTGTAGCATAGAATTGCACCCTTATGGGAGAGTTTTTTAGTCCAACTACAACATTGGAGCAACCTCATGCTGTGGGTATCTCGTAGTGAGGTTGAACCTTTGGAGAAGGCAAGATTCATTTTGGTAGATCACCTAAAACTAATGTTTTTGCTTGGAAAGGAGGTAGAGAGGGGGATAATGGATCCTAAGAAAGCTAACTAGGTGATGCACCAAAATAAAATGGGAAAATTCCATAAGCTTGAACTCACACTAGTTCTACAGAGGACAATACTGACTTACACAATCTCAAGATCAAGCTAGTTGCATCAATATTTTATGGAGGAGATTCAGGGAACAATGAATGCAAATAAATAGGAGTTCTAAGACTTACTGAAAGTTTATATCAATGGCAGAAAGACCACTCAACTAGACCTACAAAAAACATTGAAAAACTCCCTAAACAAGGTCAGAAAGGAGGACCATGGATGAGGAAGATTATCCTTCACACAATACCATAGTGTGCAACTCAATAGACACAAATCCAAGGTAAGAGATAGACAAAGAAAATCCTTTATTGCATCAAGAGGTAGTTATTACCAATGCTTGATAGGGTCAAACCTAATCCAGTTAAACATATTTTGTAATATCTCTAAGAGTGTCCCATCTCCCAGAGAGATAAAAAAGTCTAAAAATTGGGAACCTCTTAAATAAAAAAATATGAGATATATATAGAGAAAAGGTTGAGAGAAAGAAAGGACTTGCATGATAAAATGGAGAGAGGGGTCATAAATGGGTGCAACCACCACTATGTCCTTGCAATTGCCTTGACCATGAGATGAGCCATCCAAGATCATCGCAAATCTCCTTGAGCCCCTCTTGCATTCAAGTCTCCCTTGATTGGAGCTGAGAGAGCCATGTCATGGGTAGCTGCATGTTCTCACCTATCATGAATAAGTCGATCCTTGCATTTAAAACTTGGCATGCCCCTTTTGCCTTTGCATGTCTTGCCTAAAAAAGGATGAAATCCCCATTTTTTGAATCAAGACCTAGCCATGCTATCTCTGATCCAATGACTGCTTATTGGAGGTGAGAGCTATAATGAAGGACAAAAGCTTCTCCATTAATCCACACCTACTAGATCTTGCCAATCACTTGGGCTTTCCTTTGTTTTGATTGGTCATTAGAAAGTAACTCAAATCCTTCATTTGCACTTTTGATCTACCTGACATGGATGCCTGTGAGTCATCAATCTCCTATGAATTGAATGCATCCTTGAAACCTGTCATGTACACTTTCACCCTTGAGATTCACTGACTCCCTTTGACCTCTTTTGAATGAAAATTACTACTTTATGAGACCCATCTTTGACATCTACATGAACGTCTTAGGATTTCAAATTCAAACAGATACTTTTTCAAACTTTTTGCTTTGAACAATTCCTTCAGACAACTTGTTTCGGCCATTTTCTTAGAGAAATTTGCTTAGACCCTTACTGCAGACAATTTGTCCAAAGGAATTCATATCTTCAGACTTTGTGAAAATGCCCATTTTTGAAAGGGTGGTAAGTTTTGGCTTTCTTGAAAGTGACCCCCTTTTTTATCGTTTGTAATTTTGAAAAAGCCCTTCAGAAGAATTGAAAAGCACCCTTCAGAAGAATTGAAAATAACCCTTTGGCTTATCTATTTGGACCTTTTGGAAAGAAGACCCCTTCAAAAATTTGAAAAGACCCCTCCAACTTTGTGAAAATAATCTTTCAAAAAAGAAAGCTTTGGCCCTTTGCGAAGGAAAAATACCTTTCAAAAAAGTTGAAAAGGTCCATTACGAAGGAAAAGTACCTTTTCAATTCCTTTGAATGGATCATTGGAATTTGAAAATGCCTTCGACCTCTTTGAAATAGTCCTTTGGAAAAATTGAAAATGGTCCCCATTTCCCTGAGAAAAGATATCTTTTGAAACATTGAAAATAACCATTTTCCCTTTGGAAGTGCCCTTCAGAAAAATGCTAGAGCTTTAGTATGTGGGCCAAAAATGGCCAACAATTCTAAAAAGCTTGGGACAAAATTCTAGCCATTGTTAGACCATCCCCTAACTTTACATTTTTATACTATTTGAAATCTCTAAATAGTGACATAGCAATAATGATCCAATCCATGGGAGGAGATATATTACTAGACACTTATGAGGTGGATATCAAAGCTAAAAATTATCTAGTTCAGGGGGCAAGCTTACTCCTAGGCCCACAAAGCTTCTTTTCCCTTAGATCAGACCACCTCCTGTAGTTGTTCTCCTACTTGATGTTATTATTTCAACACCAATTATTACTGTTATACCTTCACCCAAGAAAAATAAGGCCTCCACTATGGATCTAGCAACTCCCAAGATTAAAAGAACCACTTAGAACTTAAGAGCATGCTACAATCCTTAGGGAATGATGTTGTCAACATCAAGAGATAGAAAACCTACAACAAGTCATACCAAGCTTGATATTAGTCTCAGTAGTAATCTTATCAAGGTAATAGACCACCCTTCAAGGGAAACTTCCAAGGTCAGAATAGAGAGCAAGGACAAGGACAAGCTAACTATGCTAGACAAAGCAGCTATAATCCAAATGCCACAGGCTCTTTCAACTCCTTGGTTCCTGTTCAAAACAATATGGCTTAAGATGTTGAAGGGACCATACTTTGGGATCAATCTTTTAGGTAGTCCATTATCCCAACTAGTGGTTTTAACTAGGGTTTCAATGACCAATGGTATAAATATGTTGCTTATGGATACAATGAAGCTCTTATGGATCAAAACATAGAGATCCCCATGATGACAAAACTAGGACATTCTCCATAAGACCAAAGATCTGATCACATACCAAACCAACTGGATGCTACAATGATCATCAATGAGCAAGAAGAATGCTATGCAATCAATCAACAGGCTAGTTCTAGTCAAGCATACATTTCAATGGTAGCTAATATAAGGTTTAAAAGAAGGAATATAGATGGTAATCAAGAGGTGATCAAAGAACCTCCTATCATTAATATTTTATTGTCTAAGCCTAATGAGCCTGCTATCACTCCAAAGGTCCCAACACCTCCTAAAAATTAGAATCGAAAGAAAGGTTCTGATCCACAAAATTGATAAATTCAAAGGACAATTGTAGCTCCCAAAGCAAAAAACAAAAGTTGGTTGTTTGCCCATCAATATTGTTGAACAAATGAAGAAATATAGTGTGAATGTATCAATGTGGGACATGTTTTCCATGGTCAGTCAAGTGGACATCCTTCACGAAGGTTTGTCTAAGATAAGTGTTACAACAACTACAGGCAGACAACCAAGCAAAAAAATTGAGGTCCTCACCAATGCAACCCAAGGTATTATAGGATAAGGATCACGTAAGGTGGTCAAACCTCTTCCATTCTACATTTCATTAATCATTGGTGATTCTTTGGTGCATAATTACTTGGTAGATAGTGGAGTTAGCACTTTAGTAATGACGAAGTCTATAGCTGATCAGCTAAACCTCAAATATGAGCCACATATTAAGGGAGTTCTACAGCTTGATTGTTCTTCCACAAAGACATATGGTATTATCAAAGATCTCAGCTTGACCCTGCATGCTTATCCCAGTGTTTCAATGGCTAAAGATGTGTTTATCCTTGATGTAGATCTTTGCTTTGCGTTATGCCTTTCTAGAGAATTCACAGTCAAAATTGGTGGTTATCTAGCAATAGATTGGTCCTACATGGCTTTCAAAACAAGGAATAGGACTAAGGTATCAATTAAGGCTAAGCCCATGGCACAATTTCACATTGAACCCCATCAACTAGATAGCATAAACTTTAATTGTATTATCCTTGATGAGGATGAATTTACAATTGGTCAAGAATTGAATACTTATCCTGAGGAGATTCCATACTTGTTCTTGGATGAGCTATGGGGGGATAATCAATTTCTCAACCCTTTGAAAGGTGCTAAAGAGAGACATGGGGGTCTATTTTCTGCATGAAGGAAATCAACTAATGCCTTCCCTCATTGGACCTAAAGATGACCTCAATGGTATGTGTAAGTTGTTCTTTGATTGTTCAAGGAGCAAAAATGGAGTAGGTGCAAGGGCAATGCTAGTTTCCCCTTTAGATGATAAGTATTTCTCTTATTATAGGTTCCATTTTAGTTGCTCTTCTAACATAGTAGATTATGAAGGCTTGATCCATGGTCTCCAATGAGCTAATAAGAGCGGAATCAAAATGTTACAAGCATATGGAGATAGTGAGCTTATAGTGAACCAAGTTAGAGGCTTGAACATTATAAAGAATCCTTTGATGAGGTCGTACAAAAATAGAGTGTGGGACCTAATTGAATATATTGAAGCCTTTAACATTCAAGCTGTGCCAAGGAACCAAAATCATCATGCTGATAGGTTGCTAGCTGTGGGAGCCTAGTTTGATATTATAAGTAAGCTAAAAGAGGCCAAATTTCAGCCACATGTCAAGGTGATGGTGAGGCCATCAGTGCTAAACAATGAGGCTCACTGATAGGTATTCAAAAATGACAGATAAATTGCTTATATCTTGCAAAAGGAAGTGGATTTTTCCTTAATGAACCAAGGTAAGTTTCAAATCAGTATGAGGATCAAATTGTTTAGTTGAAGTCTAACAAACTTTCTAAAGGGCTAGTCACACTTTAAGGCCTTTTCCATGAGGGAGACCATATGAGAAAAGAAAAGGTGGTAATGTAGCCAATGAATAAAACTATGAGAGATTCCTCATCTTCAAAGACAAACTTCTTAGCTCGAGAAGGTAAGCAACAAGTTTGAGAGGCATGCTTTCATTACACACTACCAAGAATACACAGACATCTTTGCTTGGGAATATAGTGACCTGAAAGTTCTTGATCCAAAGTTAGCCCATCATACCATAGAGATGGAGGCTAATGCTAAGCTTGTGACGAAAAATCAAATGCCTGTTAACCCGAAAATAGAAGAGCTTATGAGGAAAGAGATAACCAAGTTGATTGAATATGAGATTATCTTTTCCATCAAACACTCATCAAGGATAGCCAATTTGGTGCCTATAAGAAAGAAGAGTGGGGAGATTAGGCTATGTGTTGACTTCAGAGATTTGGACAAAGTCTCCTTAAAGGATCATTACCTTCTATCATCCATGGAGCAACTTTTTTTAAATAGTTGTAGGGTCAGAATGTTTTTCTCTTTTTAATGGATATTTAGGTTACAATCAAGTTTGATAAAAGAAGAAGATCGGTGCAAGACTACCTTCACCACCAATTGGAGCACATATACATACCAAAAGATGCCCTTTGGTTTGTTAAATACTGGGGTAACTTTCCAAAGAGCCATGGACATGGCTTTCCAAGGATTGCTAAATAAAATAGTTTTGGTTGCTTGCATGACATCACAGTTTTCTCCAAGAATGTCAGTGAACACATGGACCACTTGAGGCTGATCTTTGAAAGATACAGGGAGTATGAGATCTCATTAAATCCTAATAAGTGTGTGTTTTCCATACATGAAGGTAAGCTGTTGGGCCACATCATTTCAAAATAAGGGTTGTCTATTGACCCTAAAAGGGTAGATTCCATCTTAGCACTCTCTCCCCCCAAGCATAAGAAAGGAGTTCAGAGCTTCCTTAGAAAAATAAACTTTGTAAGAAGGTTCATACTAGGTTTTACAAGATTGCTTAAGCCTATTACTACCATGTTAAAGAAGAGTCAAGGTTTTTTGGCCAAGAGAAGGAAAAGATGCTTTTGAATCCATCAAATAGGCATTGCCCAAGCACCCTTGCTCATAAATCCTAATTTATCCAAGGATTTCATGCTATACACCTTTGCCAATGTTGACAAATTGTCAACTATGCTAATACAAAATAATGGTGAGGGAATGGAGCAACCAATTACCTTTTTTAGTCAAGGGATAGAAGGATATGAGGTGAGGTACACTTTTATAGAGAAGCAAATCATTTCAGCAGTGAGGAGTCTTAAGAAGTTTAGACTAATGCTCTCCAACAATAAGATTTATCTCATGGTACCTCATCATGGAGTTAGGTATTTCCTCCTTAACAAAGATCTGAATGAGAAAAGCGCTGGCTGGATCGCCAAAATCATGGAGTTTGATGTGGAAATCAAAGTGACCAAGTTGGTCAGAGGTTGAGGTTTGTGTGAGCATATGGTGGAATATCTTCAAAAATACAAAGGAGTTTTCATGGTGATTCAAGACAACTCACAGGTAGAGGCACCTCTACTTCATAAGAGTTGGCTCCATGATATGACACATTTTTTGCTAATGAGAGAATTCCCCCAAGGTCTAGACAAGGTGAAAAGAAGGTATTTCAGACTTCAATCCATACCTTATGCATTGGTTGATGGGTTTTTATTCAAGAAGGACCTCAATGGAGTGCTCCTAAGGTGCATAGATGATGACCAAGTGACAAGGCTCTTAGATTAATTTCGTGATGGGCCTACAGGAATCCATTTTGCTCCAAGGACTACAACATCAAAGATAATGAGGGCTGGATATTATTGGCCCAACTTCTTCAGAAATGTTTATGCATAAGTAAGAAAGTGTCAAAAATGTGCCCTCTTTATGGGTAAGGAAAGATTAGCATCTTTTTCTCTCAACCCAATTTAGGTAGAGAAACCATTCATGTAGTGGGGTTTGGATTTCGTAAGAGTGATCAACTCTCCATCAAGTTTAGGAAATAGATGGGTGCTTACTATAATCAACTAATTCACCAAGTGGGTGGAAGACATTGCATTGAAAAAATCTAATGAAGGTGCAATTTTAGACTTCTATGACAACATTGTGACTAGGTTTGTTGTTCCATCCACTATCATCTCTAATAATGCATTAACATTCCTTGATCTAAAAATGATTGAATGGGATCTCAAGATGGGCATCTACCTCAACACTTCTTCCAACTATTATCCTCAAGGATATGGATTGGTTGAGTCCACAAATAAAAATTTACTAAGAATCATCAGAACTATGGAAGAGAATCAAAGGACATGGCACACCAAACTAAAGACAACCTTGTGGACTGACAGGGTGATTGATAAAACTACCATTGACAATTATCCATATGTCTTAGTATATGGAAGGGAAACCAAGTTACCCATTTCTATTGAGCTGCCTACATTAGAATTAGCTCATCAGCTAGAGTTAATGGAAGATGAGCCTATGCATGTGAGACTAGTAGAACTCATGGAGCTTGAAGAAATGAGAGACCTTGTAATTAAAATACTAGAGTCACATCAAACTCAAGTCAACAAAGCCTTTGAAAAAAAATCCATAGTAAGGGACTTCAAGGAAAGGGATCTATTCCTCAAGAGGGATTCAAATAAGGCCAAGCCAGACAACCCTACCAAATTTGATAGTTTATGGAGTGAACCTTATTTGATTTATGGATGCAAAAAACATAAAGCTTTTCATCTGACCCAATTATATGGAGAGATACTACCCATCCCAGTCAATGGGATTCATCTAAAGCCTTGCTATTAGAAGAGTTTGCAACCATTTTAGCTATTGTACATTTTGTATAGCTTTTTATGGTTTCCTCCAAGTGCCTTGTGCACATTCATTTTAGTTGTGTGTTTCTTTTCCCTAGGTGCCTTGGGCACAATAGTTGTTTTGTTCTTGTTGTCCTTGTTGCTTTAAGAGGAGGTTTCCTAATAGGGTCAACATCGTCAAAGGAAGCAGTAAATCCGTGCCCAATGGATCAAATGAGAAAAATGAGATAGTTTCTCAAGCACAGTAGTCATGTTTCCCTGTGAGTCACCAAAAATGTTGGCCAATTTTCGGCCCACATACCAAAATTTTGACTAGTTTAAAGAGATGGACATGATCAAGAAGAATTAGAGGACCAAAAGAAGTAGAAGTGCAAAGCATTCTAAAGTGTATCTACAAAGGAAATGGACCTTTTCAAAAGTCATGAAGACCTTTTCTTTTGAAGTAGTGGCCAAAGTAAATAAATTCAAAGGGTCATTCTCAAAAATATTGAAAGAAAAAGGTCTGTAGGAAAGTGTCTAAGGGAAACATGATGTTTGCACCAGTGTCAAAGATCAAGCTCATAAAATAGCTGTTGGCATTTAAAATCCATCAAAGGGGTCCCTAGCAAAACATAGAGATGACACGTGACAACATTTTGAGAGCTATATCCGGCGGTCCATAATCAATCTTACATTGAAGATCAACGATGAGTGGAGGTCAAAGGGGGTCAATGAATCTCAAGGGTGAAAGTGTGCATGACAAGTGTGCATGACAAGTGTTAAAGACACATTCAAATGATAGGAGATTGATGACTCATTGGCATCGATGCACAAGAAGATCGATAGACATGCAAAAATCTAAGGGTGGTATCGATTTTAATATAAAATATACAAGTCCAAAGCAATAGTAAGGAACACGCTAGGTTTTAAATGTAAGATATCAAATCATGTACACTTGGCGGGAACATGCAGCTACCCATGACATGGCTTTCTGAAATCTAAAAGGGAGACTTGAATGCATGAAGGGATCAAGGAGATTTACGATGATCTTGGATGGTTAATTTCATGGTCAAACAGTTGCACACTCTAAAGGCAAAAGGAGTTCAAGGACATAGTGGTGGTTGCAGCCATTTACAACCTCTCTCTCCATTTTATCATGCAAGCCCCCTCTTCTCTCATCCCTTTTTTCTATATATAGAGGCTTTTGAGCCTAAAAATAGATCCCTCGACTGGTGATAGAGTTACTCTATCAAAATTTCCTTGTAACACTCTCTTAAAGCAATACAAGACAACTTTCTAATTTTTGTTGAAGTCAAGTGTGCATTATTGGAGTTTAACTTGCAGAATGTATTTTTTCTCTCATCACCTGTGATTTCTCTATGCACCTCACTTTACTTTTCTTGGTTTATTTTAGGTCATGTGATGTGTTATCCTTTGATGCCTTTCTAAAGCATTAAAAGTTATAATATCTCTCTTACAGACCTATTCCTTCCTGCCCTTCAAAGTGCATCCTCCCCTTTGACCTCCACACAACTACTCATGCTTGTAGCTTTGAAATAGGATCAGTTAGATTGTGTCTTGTTTAAGTTCAGTAGTGGTCATTAAGGTTCCCAGTCTGCATGTGGATCAGTCTCTATTTGGTGCATTACCTCCCTTAACTTAGATTTCCTTTTTATGTTATCCTCCTATCCCTTTTCCTTAGTTAGTAGTAGATTTTAACATGGGAAATAAGAGCTGAAGTGAAGCATATGAGGAACTAGCCTCATTAAAAAACCTAGAGGTTCAACCTCACTACAATATACCCACAACCTGAGGTTGTCCCAATTCTTGTAGATAGGAGTGAGAGAAACCAAGAAACTCTCTCACAAAGGGTGCAATTCTAGCCTACAACACTACCTTTACCTCCACAAACTATAACACAACCAATAAGTCTTCTTGCTTTCCTCTCTCATGTTTATATTGTTCCTCCTCCTGGGTCACCACCTATTGTGACACCCCATCAATGATAGTGCCCCAATAACCTAGGTGACCATATTTACCTCCCATAATTCTCTCAATAGTCACTACCATTCCCACTACACCACAGTTTGTTGCTACTATAACCACTTAATCTTACATTCCAATTCCTCTAGGTCCAAGCCCCACAATTGTTAAGCCTCCCATTACCTATAAAATAAATCTCGAGACTCCTCTAATCTCACCCCAAAATATGAAAGTAGAGGAGAAACCTATAGAAGTCCTAGGAGAATAAACAAGTGAAAGAAGGGGTTGACATAAATTATACCGTATTGAAATATACGATAGTGAGGAAGAAGATAAACAGTGGGAAACTAAAGAAGAATGTGTGTCTAAGATAGAAAATAAGGATCATTTAAATAAATAATAGATGAAGATGAAGAATATCAGTGGGTGACTAAAGAAGATACTCAATCGAGAGGGATTGAGATACTAGGGGAATATGAGGAAGTTGATCAAGGAAACATTAACTTAGTGGCTATTGAGTTGTTTTCATACAAAGAGGCAGACCTGGAAGGTGAGGTAGAGTAAAAACTATGAGCCTTAGAACATGGGCCATCATCAACCACACCCACAAGCTATCCATCTCAAGCTACCACCATGAAAAATACAACAATAATTAACCCATCTATTTCCTCTTAGAGTGTAAGTACATAAGTTCCCCATTCTTTGGTTACTTCTATAATTATTGATACTACAATTGTTGTAGCAAAAAGTACTCATTCTTTGTATTATTTAAGCCCAAAGAATAAGCCATAGGTAGCTACAATGCCAATTCTTACAACCACATTTCATGTTACCATGAGTTCTACTACTAATATTATTACTATCAGGGTTGCATACACATAAATCACATATTATTTGTAAAATATATTTGACACCCCAATGCCATATTCATTCTTTACTGGAGCTAGTCCCCAGTCTAGTGAGACATCAAAGGTACATTTTGATAGCCTAATATCCACCTCCATTTTCACTACATAGGCCACACCCCCCAGATTATCTATGCAGTTGGGAATGCCTATTGGTCAAGTTGATCAAACAAATTCCCTTATGGTTTCAAAACATAAGGCAGCTAGAAAGACCAAGTACATCATTGATGCACCATCATAGAAACAAGTCACTGGATGAAGGAAGGCTATACCTCTTTTCCCTACTTTGGATACATCTTCCCCTATAGCAATGCACCCTCCAGGATAATCACCTTCTTATACCCTTTTAGTTATAGAACAAGCAAATAAAAAAGTTGTATTGAGTGTTCCTTCATGGATCCAATGGTTATAACAAGAGGAGGTAGGAAGGAAAGACACAGTGATCACTAAGAAACCAATGGTGAAGTTCCATTTTGATAGACAAAAACATACCTTGAAGAATGTCAAGAGGAAGAATCTAATTACATAGGGAGAACATGTTGAATTGGATCAGAGAGAAGATATATTTTCTTTGACAAAAAATAGAAAAATAAATCCCTTAGCCCTGGATCGATACGGGGAAGATCTTTAAAATTTTGTAGATGCTATTAGGGAAATAATAAAATACAAATTCAAGAGCTATGACCAATTTGTGTAATTATCAAAAGAGAGGATCATTATTCAAGTCCCAAAAGAGATTATAGACAATGTACATGATGCAACTAAGAAGTTATATGATACCATTCAATTAATATGGTTTATAAAAGCATCATCCCAATCTAAGTGGGGGGATATAATTCAATTATTTAATAAAATGAAATATATGGATGGTAAGATATATTTCCTCAACCAAGTAATAAGGAACAAGGCATATGCCCATTTGAACCTAATAACATTACCAAATGCTGCATGGGCCCAAAATTATGTGGACATTAAGAAGTATAGCTTATTTGATTGGAATTGAGAGATGTAGAGTTTAGTGTTACAATTTATAGGTCAAGAGAGAGAGAGGTTGTCTCCATTTTGAAAGATATGAGGGTCATTGACGTGAGCACACCTCTTGGGCAATTAGTTTCAAATCCCATTTTTGAGAACCTTCTCCTAGTTATAGCTGATAGCGTCTGAGCTTAAATTAAAGGAATAGTTTATAGAACCCCTGAAGAAATCATGAAACAAGTGAATTTTGCTAGGGATAAAATTATAGTCATAGATACACTTCATGTAGAGGCCAAAGCTACATTGACCACACATAATAATTTGATGGATAAGCTTCCATAATGTTTTACAATGTATTTTTTGTATTTTAAAACTATTGATATCAATTTTTAGGCCAGCCATACCTTGTATTTACAAATGGAGGCAACAAAGCAATCAACTTCAGTACTAGGGGCACCGCTGGCACTGCCTCAGGGTTCTCAATCTCAATCTCTAAAATATACACTAGTACAAACACAAACAAGACTTGCATATGTGTCACTCTCTATATCCACTATTGCAACTACATAAGCAAATTCTATCATGAATCTAATAGGTATATGTATTGCAATGGTGTCACCTCAAGTTGTAACTCAAGTTATAACTATAGTTCCATCTACATCAACGAGCATGTCAGTTCCACCTCTCGGTGCTGCCACATCATAACTAATTTTTGATCCACATGACTTCTTTTTTCCCTACCTTTCCCTATTTTTTAGGTTATTTTGGTCAGACCCACCGTAGGTTATATCCATCATCTATCCAACCATCTCAAGTAGATCTAGATTCACATCCATAATCAAAAATTCCATGGTAAACAACTTCTCTACTCACTACTACTCCACCAATAGTTTGTTTACAAAACCCAATACCCTATAACTCATGCATTGGAGTGAAGCTTTTTTCCCTGATCCTAAAATCTTAGAGGTTACCTCTTAAGGTTATCTGGTATTCATAAAACTCACATCAATATAAATTTATCTAGCACTAGGAGGGCCTGAAACTCTGCCTCAATTTATTTGAAAATAATCACTTGAGTTACACTTGATATACTCATAAGATTAAAAATGTCTACCTCAAACACTAACTAGCTATATTAATACCCACCATTACAAATCCATAGAAGAGTTAGGTCACATGAAGGTGCCTTGAGAAGACCACGAGCTCAATCTTACTCTCCACACAAATGATTTCATCTTCCTCTATGTCTAATGGCCCAAACCTAGCTAACCACATCTACGATCAATGTCGCTAGAGACATGCATGATTTACCTAGAAACTTTGAAAATTATCTTCCTTCCTTTTCTCCCTTGGGAGGTAGGACTATTGAAGAACATATAAAGACTTTAAAAATTGCTTTGTGGATACTAAATTTAGTCCATGAGGCCATGGCATGTGGGATATTTCCATTTACATTGCAAGATGTTGTCTATGACTAATTTTTTAATGTCACAATATGTTTAATTACATCTCAGGATGAATGTTAAAACAAATTTTTACATAGTTTGGACAAGTCACTAGCACAAGTGTTGTATACCGACACTTTTCAAGCATGAGAAGAGAACCAAATGAACCAATCTAATCCTTCAATACTAGATTCTAAAATATGTACAATAAACTTTAAAATGCTTATCAACATGACAAAGTGTTAGCCCTCAAAATGTAAAAAATGTCCTAGAACCTATGATTATCTTTCTCCACAGAGTTTTTAATGCTTGTATGTTACCTTTCGATTAAAATAAGCCTATCAACATTGATAAACAATTGAACCCTTAGTCACAAGCCTTAGCCCTACTTTATCTTGGTCCTATTTTTCTAGCCTTCAACCCAATTCTTAACACAAATTAGAATATTTTGTCCCAAAATTAGAACCAGGTATACATCCATTTGCCTTTAGCCCATGCTCTACCTAACCAGCACCTTAGCTTCCTGAACAATGCCATGATTGCATCAATCCAAAAAAAAATAGAATCAGTCCTTGATACCAATTAATACTACTACTACATAGGGTACAACTTCTGATTCCACAAAAAACATAAATGGAAGATATCCAATAGATGGTGTATAAATTCAGTAATGAGTTTTTGAATATGCATAAGTGCATGGAGAACACTAATAGACAAAATACCAACCAGAGATTTTGATTCTATAGATACAACAGGTCTAGAAATAGTCTAGAACAACCATCACCTAATAGAATGCCATCTATAAATATCATGGAAGAAACATTTTCTAATTGGTGTCGAGTTTATAACATAACACACCATGGTGAACTAGACTATATAGAGTTATGCACTACCTTTGAGATATTTTAGAAATAAATGGTTAGATAGAATTTTTTTGCAAATATAATAGAACCATCTTCCTCTACTACTCTAGGACATCACAATACAACAATGGGCTTTGAGACCTATGACTTTCCATTCCCAATAGAGGATGAGAATGAACTAGAAGATAATACTTATGAGATCCATGATTTCCATTAATTCTAGAGGAATAATTAGAATTTGAGAAACAATTATCCCACTACTACTTCCAAACCTCCTAACAATAATGCACTAGTCCTTTAGATCCAAAGACCAACAATAATCTATATCCTTTAATAAGGGATTATCAGTTGCAAAGTGCAAAACCACACAACAGATGAGGGTATAATATTGTTGAGGACATGAAGAAGATCAAAGATAATATTAGTCTTCACTAGTTAGCCTAGATCATCAAATTAAGAGATTTGTTTCTTAAATCCTTAATTGGAAAGTAATCTACTGATAAATCAAAAGTGATGCTTGCAAACATGGTAGTTTATAAGGACAATCTTGAGGTACCACCTTTTTTTGTTAACCATCAAAATGTTAAGAAAGAATGTGCATAATTGTTCGGTTGACTTGGGTGCCTCAACTAATGTGATACCCATAGTTGTATGAAATAAAATAGGTTTGACCCTAGATAAGTCAAAACGAGTGGTCCTATAGTTGGACAAGTCTTATGTTTCATGTGTTAGAGAGTTGACAAATGTGCACATATAGCTTACATTTGAGCCACATGTATAATGGTACATAAATATTTTTGTTGTTGATATTCTAGTATCCCACAGCTTGCTACTCATTCATGATTGGTCAAAGATATTGAATGGGTACATGGACATAGATTTATCACACATGTGGGTACCTTAGAAGGGGATAACCAACCAAATTTAAGTAGATATAGAACTGAATATGAAGTACTGATGACTGAGTACAATGCCAAGAATGAGAAGGTTGACTTTACATCTCTGCATGCAGTGAGTGTACATATTCAAAACAAAGCAAAAAACTCATAAACAAGAATTTGAAGGTCCTTCTCAGTTATGGACTCTCCATTTTGATGGATATAGATCAAAATAAGGTTTAGGTGTTGGCATATCCTTGATCAATCTAAATGGGAAGTAATATCTAGCTACCTATAGATTGTAGTTCCCCTACACTAATAATAGATTTGAGTATAAAGGATCCAATCCTTGACCTATAATTCACACTAAATCATAATGTCAAGTAGTTACAAATCTTTGACAATTTAGAACTAGTTATTAACCCAATCAAAAAGTATAAATGCAAGCTCACCTACTTGAAGAAGTACAAAGATTGAATATGGGACTTGATCAAATTCTTTGAATCATTCAACATCAGGGCCATCCTAAGATAAATAAACCAAATGACAGATTCACTAGTAATTTAAATTACCAATATGGCATTGTTATAGGAATCCAAGATGCAAAAATTATTGGTAGCGCTGGTTCACTACCCCTCTATCCCAGACAATATGGACAACTTATAGGTATTTGAGGATGATCAACAAATTGTCCAATTCGTGAATAACGCTATAACCTTTGAGTCTCAAATAGATGAAAGGGATGTTGATCCCTTGCATGTTGAAGATTTGGGAGAAGAAAATGTCTTACAGTTGGAGGAGAATCACATCCATTTGGATATGGTCTCCCTAGATCTAGCTTTCGATGTACATTCACAAGCTCAAAAATAAAAAACAACTTAAAACAATTAAGTTTGATTTGATTAAGGAGAATCTAGGCACAAACTAACATCACTAGTATGTGAACATTGGTTAAATTTGCACTAAAAGTGAGAAATAAAAGTTAAAGAGTCTAATGACATAATATAAAGACATGATCACCTAGACATATGAATATTTGAAAGTCTTCAACACTAGGGTCATCACACATACCATCCCACTAAATCCAAAACATAAGTTCTTCAAGAAGAGACATAGGCTAGCAAATCCAATTCTGAAACTTCTCATTTAGAATCAAATACAAAATATATAGGATCCCAAGATTGTATTTCCAATCATGCACTCTACCTATGTTGGCCCTAGGTAGCCAACTTGGTGCTAGTTAGGAATAAGAATGGAGAAATCAATCTCTATGTGGTCTTCAATAATCTAAACTAGGAATTAGAAAAGGACAACTATATTTTTACCTCTCTAGATGAGGTAACTCAGATGGTTAGTGAATCTAAGATGATATCCTTCTTGGATGGATTCTTAGAATACAATCAGGGGTTGGTATAATCACAAGACAAAATGAAT
The DNA here is from genome assembly GCA_037957365.1 of Torreya grandis. Taxonomy (NCBI): domain Eukaryota; kingdom Viridiplantae; phylum Streptophyta; class Pinopsida; order Cupressales; family Taxaceae; genus Torreya; species Torreya grandis. Next base: position 8,979,080 of record JARHVA010000004.1, read on the forward strand.
ATTGCCTAGCAACCAAGTGAGAAATTTTTGCATATAAAAAGATGCCTTTTGGCCTAATTCATGCAAGAGAAACCTTCCAACAAGCTATGGACTTTGATTTTTGGGGACTTGTTGGCAAATGCATCATAATCTATATGGATGACATAATATTGTATTCAAAAGATAGAGTTTATCATGTAGATCATCTGCAAAGAGTATTTGACATATGTAGAAGGTATGGAGTATCAATCAATTTTAAAAAAAACATATTTGGAGTCACTAAGGAGAAACTATTAGGCCATGTTATCACTAAAGATGGGATCTCCATTGACCTAGAATGAAACCAGGCTATTTCAAAGTTGACACCTCATAACCATAAGAAAGAGTTAAAGTATTTATTTGGCAAGATAAAATTTATAATAAAGTTCATTTATAGATTTGTATATATTGTCAAGATATTAAATGTCATGTTGAAAGAAGATACTAAAAATATAAGGGAGAGGATAAGAAAGATTTTCAAGACATCAAGACTCCCATTATTGAAGCTCTAATTCTGATCAACCCAAACTTCAATAAAGACTTCTACCTTTAATCATTTGCCTCAGAGCACACTATAGCAGTTGTAATCACATAAAAGGTAGATGATAATGATCATATGATTTCTTTCATGAGTACCAATCTGAAGGATGTAGAATTGAAATGCTTAATGATAGGTAAACAAATATATGCACTGATCAAAGATGTGAAAATGTTCAAGCATTATATTTTGAGGAACAAGATGTATGCTATTTTATCAGACCTAGATTTTAAGCTCACACTCATCCATAATGAATTAGGAGAAAGAATAAGTAAGTTAATGGTGAAGAAGCATGAATTTTCTCTTGAAATCAGACCGACCAATATGGTGAGGGTCCAGGGAATCATACATCTCATGACTGATATTGATCCACACATTTTTATTGAATAGATCAATGAGACTCAGGTAACCCATGATGAATGCTATACTCAAATCATCCATTACTTTAGGGTACATGTTTCCTAAGCTAAATAGAGATCAAAGATAAGCCCTTGGGCTCAAAATAAATCACTATATGATAAATAAAGGAGTCATATATCGAAAGAGCTATGAGGGCATCTACTTGAGGTGTGTCTCAAAAGAATAAGTTGTGAACATCCTAGATAATATACACTAGAAGATTGGCAATGGACATCCCTTGGGAAATACAAATGCTCACAAAATATTGAGGATGGGATACTACTAGCTTACAATATTCAAAGATGCCCACAACTGTGTCAGAACCTATCATGAATTCCAAGTATTTGGGAAAAGAGAAGTGAAATATACCATGCCACTGCAACCAGTCATTGAAGCTCACACTTTTACTCAATGGGGTCTTGAATTTATTAGGGTGATAAAACCAAACTCTTCAGTAGGGCACATATTTGTCTTAAAAACTAATGACTATTACACTAGATGGATGGAAACTATAGCCACAAATAATTCTAGAGCATTGGATGTCATCAAAATTTTGAAAGAGAATGTACTAACCAAGTCTGATACTCCAATTTATTTAGTTTTTGATAATGGCCTAGCTTTCCAATCTACTAAATTTACATAATTAGCTTATAATAACCAAATTACCATCAAGTTCTCTTTAAATTATTTACCTACAAGGAAATGGAGTGGCTAAATCCAAAAACAAGACCCTGATAGATGCCATCAATAAGTCAACACAATAAAAACCATGAGAGTGGCATTTGATACTAAAGTATGCAAGATGGGTAGATCAAATAAGACATAAACAAGCCCTCAAGGCTTCACCTTTTCTGCTAGTGTATAGGAAAAAACTACTCTTCCCCATTAATTTTAAAATCCCAAGGTATAAATTTATGTAAGAGTACATGGGGGTGAGAAAATCCAGTCCAAACTATTTGACATAGTTTAGATGGAAGATGCAAAAACTGAAGTATTGCATAGCTTCAAAAAATAAAAAGATAATCAAAAGGTGTTTGATAAGAGATCTAAATTTAAAGCTTTTAGTATTTCAAACCTAGTGCTTCTATGGGATAAATCACATAAGAAGAAATGGAAACATGGTAATTTCACTCATTTATAGATTGGACCACATCAAATATATGAGATACTAGGTAACAATGCCTTCTATTTATAGGACCTCCAAGGTAATGACCTCACTTTTCCAATTAATGGATAATTTTTGAAACATTATTTTATAGATGCTCCAACTAGAAATGCTTCCAAATGAATCTAAGTGGAGATGTAAATGTAGTGGAGAATATTTCCTACTTTCTATATTAAATTTCCTACTTTCTAAATTACCTTTCCTATTTTATTAGATTAGTGTTTCCTACTTTCTACATTTGTTTTAAATAAATTAGTTTTTATGCTTTATAGATTAGTTTTCTAAAATTGTAGAATAGACCAACTGATTTCCTATGTTACAAGTATAAAATACTTTCCAAAAATAAGGGGATAATATAAAAGGAAACATAATTTGGTTTTTACAAGGATTCATTCTATCAGTGCTTGAGATTTTGGGATTGAGAAATGTGTTTTGACTAAATTAGGTTCTACTTGGAATGAGTGAGTCTACTATAACTTTGGGATTTACTCTGATATACTCATGCAAATTTTAGAGATACGTTATATTTCCAAAGGTCAACTACATTATTACATGCTATAACTTGGATGAGAGATAATAAACATAGACATGAATACACACTGACATGGACATATTGAGTAAAATGAGTTTTCTATTATATATATATACCTAGCCACTAGTGGTTCCCAACCCTTCTTCTATATGTGTTTGAAAAACAAATCACCATACAAACTAATACAATATGGGTGATGCAAGTAATCTCTAGCAAGGCTATGGACACCTAGATGGTAGTAGAGTAAGGCTTAGAATGAAATCATAGGTATCTCTATCGAGGCTATGGATGCTTGGATGGAAACAAAGCAATATCTAAGATTTCCTTAATATTTGGTTACAAAATTTGAATTCAAAATGAAACCTACAGTGTCTATCCAAGACTTTGTAAAACTCATAATAAGGAGAAAATAAATTTCACAAAATCACATACATATACAAAGAATGTAAAGGGTTAGTATGTTGCATGCAGAAGTAGGAGTTTTTTCTAGGGGCTAGCTTGTTTATTCTTTTCTTGTTAGAGTTGAAATTCTATTATGATGTATTACTGAGATTCTAGGTTCTCAAATACTCAGAAGCATTTCCCCATTGAGTTTCCATTTGTTGTGTCTTAACACACACACCCTATTTAAAAATTCAAATAAGGGGCCACTATTGATTGCATATCCTCATTCTAGGTCTTATTAGCCTTAGAGGTCTATGACATTGGTTTTTAAAAGCATAAACTTGAGGCTATTTCTAAAGTCTACAATATGTTTTAGAGTTACAAGAAGAGGAACCAAATTTATGAATAAGCCATATACATTATTTATCTTTTGCCTTTGATTTTATTTCAATTCAAAAGGTTTATATACATGTCAAATTTTGTATTTAAAGGTTAACCACGCTGGTGTGATTTTTTCTAGTTTATTCTTTGCATATGATGTGTTTTAGACAAGCTATTCCATGCTTAAGTGTTTCCATGAGACACATCTAGGCTTAACTACTCTTGACACATGGTATTATTCCATTAACTTAGAGCACAAAAGAAGAGCACACCTCACTTTGGCAATCAGATCATTGGGATCTTTCCAGATGTCATCATATCGCTACATTAGAAGCTCTTGATCTTTGCATAATGTGCAAGGCCTAACTATCAAGTAGAGTAGTGATAACTATCAATGTGTCACCATCCCCCTAACTTAAGGGTGATATTAGTAGAGTTCATTGTGCTATCATGTCGAGAAAGTGGAGTTTTGAGAGCCATCTATGTGTCACCATCCTACTAACCCAAGGGTGACGTTAGTAGAGTTTCTTGTACTATCATGCCAGGCAAGCGAAGTAGTGAGAACTATCCATGTGTCATCATCCTACTAATCTAGATGTGATGTTAGTAGATTTCCTTGTATTATCATGTTAGGTGAGTGGAGAAGTTTTAACCATACACATGTAATCAACCTGCTAACCTGAGGATGATGTCAGAAGAGTTCCTTGTATTATCACTTCAGGCGAGCAGAGTAGTGAGAGACATTCACAAGTCATCACCTTGCTAACCCATGACTATGATAATAAATTCCATTAGGCCATAACTTAGTTATGAGTGGAACAATGATACATAAACATGTGTCCCTTAGCCACAAATATAAATAACAAAGACATGAATACCAAGCCCAAAACTATGAAAAGGGGACATATGTCATATTTATGCTAAGAAGGCACCTGAGAGAAAGTAAAAGAAGCTACATCAAAAATGAAGCTTGCAAAAACTAAAATTTTAAAAGTAAAATTCAAATAAGGAAGGTAGGCAAGGAATGGATTAAAAGCCATTATTACCATTAATTTTCATGAATTGGCGACTTAATTCATTCAATCCATGAACCTAACAAATCTAAAGTAATAAAAATTTGAGTCATCATACTAAATGTCATCACATTACCTCCTAGCTATCAAGTGCAAATTGTGAATTTTAAGCCACATAACAATTAATGGATTTCAATCTATTAAGAGAATAGGCATATTCCTACTTGAGTTTCAATGGTTTCCTCATCTCACATTCCTCCTTCTGCATATTAAATTATAGGACCAATTCAGTATACAAATACAACATTTGATTCAGTAGCTCTTAACCATGATTTCAAACATTACTCAGCTATTTGGGATGAGGTCAATGCTATGGAACCATATATTGTAGAGGATGAACTTTTGATTTTCACACAGAGATATAAAGATGGGCTTTTGGAAATAATAATAGTTACCCTACACAATGATGCAACCAAGCCCAAGGTAATGGCTTGTATTAATTTACTATTTGATTTATTTTTGAATGGAAAAATATCTGAAAAAATATAGCATTTTTGACTTAACAAGACTCCTATAGCATACATAAACGGAAATGCATTCAAAAGGTGCTACATGTTCCCTTTTCTAGAGATGACCTATAGGCAAGACATGGTCAATTCATGGATCCTTATGAACAACATCGAAAGTAAATTATAAGAATGGGCTAGCAACCTAAGAAACTTTGTGATTTAAGATCCTAATTTTGTTATTTGCATAGCCACCTTAAGACTAGGGGTAAGGATTACCACGGATTTATTAAATATAATATATGGCTTCCTAAGCATTTATTATGTTAATGAGATATGGGTACCTTTGTTGGATATCATCTTAAATTCCAACAAAATTATTTCCCTAGGGGAGATAATCAGCTCCAATTTGACTCAACAAATCACCAATCCATGGAGCTTACTAGAAATAACTTCCATATGATGTCTTATTTGGTAGATGTTGTGACTACAACAGTACATTCAACTTATGAGGAACCCTGACAACCATCTACAAACTATCTAAAGAATAGGATTTGTGATGAGTTCAATGTCTTGCATGTTTACAGGCTTAGGAAACAAATAAGAAGGTTGATAGAGACTTTTTATCTTATGGTGTACTAGGCCATATATGGGAAGAACATGCCTAGGTTTTTAGACTCCATAAATAAAACTATTTAGAAAATGGGTGATTACTGGTTCTATCTTGAGTGCACTATAATCAAGATAGAAGGTACCAAGACACACCCTTTGTACTTACCACATAACTTGACAAATTGGTTGATAAAAAAATTGTTATTGATGTTGAGTTAGGAAGGGATAATCAAGCAACTATTCACCTAACCCCTCTCAGCATTGGACAAATACAATATACAAGGTGGGAACACTTTTAGTCGGTGGAAAAAATTAAGGTGCAATATGGATTGAAATGGGTACCATTTAGACATTGAGACCCTGGAAAAAGTGTCATGGGACATATAAAGAAATATGAGAAGGTGAAAATAAACTATGGGCACCACTCCTACAGTCATGATAGTGTATTCATGAATGCATTGCATGACATCAAGGTTGTTGTAAGGATGCACAGGGTAAAATTGTCAATGATTGTAACACAAAAGATCCAATATAATCCCATAATTACTAATGAATAAGATGCTAAGATGATCAAAAAATAATAATGGGTTTCTACACCTATTCATGGGCTTCTTCCTCACATAGAGCCAAATATGCAAGAGAAAGCTAGCCCATTTGGGGAAGTAAATGTTAGAGAAAGAGTTGAGACTACCCCTACACATTTAGTTATTTCTCCTCCTCAACATACAACAAACATAGAGGATAAATCTACAAATCCTACTAGAGTAGATAGATTATTCTCCATGTTACCTCTATCTCCACTAACTATATCACAAATAGTAATCCTTACTACTTTCCTCTGTCAATTTTATACTGTTCCTCCTCCTAGGTCACTACCTATTGTGAAAACACCACATAGTGCCCCAATATCTTCGGTGACTTTCTTCACCTCCCACATTTCCCTTAGTAGTCACTACCATTCCCACTCCACCATGACCTACTACCACTATAATCACTTCATTTTCCACTTCACTTGCTATAGGGGTATCCCCCACAATTACTAAGCCTCTTATACCAATAATAGAAAGCACAAGACTCCTCTAATCTCACCCCAAAAGGTGGAATTATAGGAGAAACTTGTAGAATTCCTAGGTGAAAAAGGAAGTAAAATAAGGGGTCAATGAAGATTAGAACCTGTTGAAATATATGATAGTGAGGAATAAGATAAATAGTGGGAAATCGAAGAAGAATGTGTATAAGACAAACATTGAGGAAACTAAATCATTTAAATAAATAATAGAAGAAGTGAACAAGATGATTGGGTGACTGAAGAAAATACTCAATCTAGAGGGACTGAGATATTAAAGGAATCCAAGGAAGTTGATCAATCAAATGTTAACTCATTACCCACTGAGTTGCTGTTAGATAAATAAGGAGACTTGGAAGGTGAGGCATATTCAAAATTACAAGCCTCGAAATAGGGGCCATCATCAACCACGCTCCCAAGATCTCCATCTCAAGCTACCATCGTGACAAATGCAATTGAATTTTGTATGAGTCCTATTATTTTTACTATTAGGGTTGCATACACATCAATCACAAATTATTTTCAAAATATACTTAGCACCCAAATGACATATTCATTATTTAGTGGTGCTATTCCCTAGTCTCTTAGGACATCAAATGTACATTTTGAAAGCCTAATATCCACCACTATTTTTGTTACACGTGCCATACCCCCTAGATTATCTATGAAATTGGGAATGCTCATTGGCCAAGCTACTCAAATAGATTCCCCTATGATTTCAATACATAAGGTAGCTAGGAAGACAAAGTACATCATTGATGCTCCAACACATAAGCAAGTCACTAGATGTAGGAAGTCTATACCTCCTTTCCCTGCATTAGAGACATCTTTCCCTACAACAATGCACCCTCTAGAACAATCTCTTTATTCTACTCTTGAAGTTATAGAACAAGTAGAGCAACATGTTACATTGAGTGTTCCTTCATGGATCCAATAGTTACAACAAGAGGAGGCAAGAAGGCAAGACCTAGTGATCATTGAACAACCAACAATCAAGTTCCATTTTGATAGACAAACAAATACCTTAAGGAAGGTCAAGAGGAATATTATGATTACAGAGAGAGAACAAGTCAAATAGGAGCAGAAGAACATATATTTTCTTTGACAAAAAAGGAGAAAAATAAATCCTTTGTACCTAGATTGATATAGGAAATATTTGTACAATTTTTTAGATGCTACTAGGAGAGTAATAAAACATATGTTCAAGATCTATGACCAATCTGTGTAAAGGTGACAAGAGAGGAACATTAATCAATCCCCAAAAGAGATTATAAACAATATATAGGGTGAAACTAAAAAGTTGTATGACACCATTCAATTAATAAGGTCTGCAAAGGCTACATCCCAGCTAAAGTGGGGGATATAATCCAATTATTAAATTAAAAAAGGATATGGATGATAAGCTCCATTTCCTCAGATAAGTAACAAGGAATAAGGTGTACACCTAATCAAACCTAATAACAACACTAGAGGCTACATGGGCCCAGAATTATGTGGCCACTAAGAGGGATAACTTACTTGACTGGTATCGAGAGATGCAAACTTTAGTGCTATAGTTGAGAGAGAGAGAGAGAGAGAGAGAGAGAGAGAGAGAGAGAGAGAGAGAGAGAGAGAGAGAGAGAGAGAGAGAGAGAGGTTGTCTCCATTTTGAAATATATGAGGGTCATTGATGTGAGCACTCCTCTTGGGTAGTTAGTTCTAAAGCCAATTTTTGAGAAACTTCTTCGAGATGTAGCTAACAACACCCGATCTGAAATTAAATAAATGATTTACAAAACCAATGAACAAATCATGCAGCTAATGGATTTTTCAAGGGATAGAATTGTAGGCACAAATACACTTCATGTAGAGGTCAAAGTTGCATTGACCATGCATAATAAGTTGATGGACAAGCTTCTATAGTTGTTCAAAATATCTTTGATTGATTTTGAAATGATTGATATGGATTTCTAGGCCAACCATGCCTTGTATTTAAAAAATGAGGTAGGAAAGCAATCAACTTCAGCACTAGGGGTACCACTAGCACCGCCTTAGGGCACATATTCTTAGTCACCAAAGTATACACTGATAGAAACACAAACATGACCTATATATGTGCCACTTTCGATATTCACTACTGTAACTACATTAGTAATTCTATCATGACTCTAATGGGCATATCTATTGCAATTATGCCATATCAAGTTATAACTCAAGTTACAACTATAGTTCCATCTACATCAATATGCATGAAAGTTCCATCTCCTAGTGCTACCAAATCATAGCTAGCTTTCGATTCGATTGCATATTATAATTGTAACATAAAATTATTTTGGGACCCTGCTATTTTTAGAATTCCTTGGGGAAAAATATTATTTATGATCACATTGCCAACACGCATGCCATGCATGAATTTTTGATACATAGTTATATTTTTAAAGATCTGAATTTAGAATTTACTTGGAGGATGAGGTAAACCCTCCCCAATCCTATATGTATTTGTATCCTTTCTATCCCAAAAGGAGGATAATTTTGGCTATTAAGATTAACAGGAAATTTTACGAATTATTCTATAATTGGTCTTGATGTGCAAATCTGATTTTTATCCAAACTTATGAATCTTGTAAGAATTTATATCATTATGGTATCTTAGTATCTCTATTGTACATGTATTTTATTTTAAATACAATTATTCATATTTATGTTATTGCTAATTTGAATGCCTTTTGTGTATTAATCATAAACCCCCTTTATAGATGTGCAATTACAATCTCACATCAATGACAACCTTTTATTGTATATGCTAAAGTTTATTTTATTCATGTTTTATTTGAATCTTAACTGTGTTTGATTGTTGGTACTTAAAGTAGCTAACAACAAACATTGGTTCCTGATTGCTTGTCTAGCTCCTAATTCAAGAACTAGATTAGAAAGGTTTCATCTTGTTTATTCTACATGCCTTCTTTTCTACCATACCTTTCCCTCTTTTTGAATTTATTTTGATTAGACCCACCTTAGGTTAGATACATCATCTATCTACCCATGCCAAGTAGATCTAAATTCACATTCATAACTGAACCATCTGTGGTAAACAACTACTCCACCCACCTCTATTCCACTAACATGTTATTTACAAATCCCAATACCTCGAAACTCATGCCTTGGAGTGAATCTTATTTCACTAATCTTAAAATGTTAGAGGCTACCTCATAAGGTTCCCACGTGTGCACAAAACACACATCAACATGAATTTATCTGGTGCTTGAAGGAAGACTTGAACCTCTACCTCAATTTCTTCAAAAATAATCACTTGAGTTGCACTGTATATACTCAAAAGATTAACAAGGTCTACCTCAAACACTAACTTATTATACCCACCTTTATAAATCCATATAAAATTTAGGTCAGATAAAGGTATATTGAGAAGACCCCAAACTCAACCATACTCTCCAAATAGATGACCTCATTTTCCTCTACGTCTAATGGCCCAAAATTAGCTAACCAATTTTGATATCAACATCATTGGAGACATGCATGATTTATCTAGAAACCCTAAAAAGTATCTTCCTTCTTTTTCTCCCTTGAGAGGTAGGACTGTTGAAGAACATATAAAGGCTTTCAAAACTACTTTGGGGATACTGAATGTAATCCATGAGGATGTGGCATGCAGGCTCTTTCCCATTAAATTTGAAAATGTTTTGTATGATGAGTTTATTGATGTCCTGTTAGGTTTAATTATATCTTGGTAAGAATGCCAAAATACCTTTTTGACATAGTTTGGACAAGTCACCAGTGCAAGTGTTGTATACCAACACTTTATAAACATGAGAAGAGAACCTAATGAACTAATTTTAACCTTTAATGTTAGATTCCAAATGATGTATAACAAATTTTAAACTAATTATCAACATAAAGAAGCGTTAGCCCTCAAAATTTACAAAAACACCTTGGACCCTATGATTTTTGTCTTTCTCCGTAGACCTGACAATGTTGGTAAGTTACCTTTGGCTTATGTTGAGGATATTAATGTGGATAAATGATTGAACCCTCAGTCACAATCCTTGTACCCTTTAAATCTTGATCTTATTTTTCTATCCTTCATCCCAATTCCAAAAGTAAATCAAAATACTGTGACCAAAAATGAGAACTAGCTATATACCCATTTGACTTTAACCCATGCTCTACCTGACCAACACCTTAGCTTCTTAAACAATGTTGTGCCTGCATCAAATTGGTAAAACTAGAATCAATATTTGATATCATTTAATATTGCTACTACATATGGTACTACTTTTAATTCTAAGAAAATAGAACTGGAAGTTATCCAATTGATGGTGCAAAAATTAAGCAACGAGTTTTTAATCATGTAGAAGTGCATGGGGAACACTGGTAGATAGAATACAAACCAAAGCTTCAAACTCTAGATATACAAGAGGCTTTTCAATAGGCCTATAAAAAATCTATAGCAACCACCATCTAACAAGATGTTAGAGATAAATATCATAGAGTTATACATTGCCTTCAATATCTTTCAGAAGGAAATAGAAAGACATGAAACTTTTACAAATCCAACAGAAACATCTTCCTCTACTACTTCAGAACATCCCAATACAAAAATGATATTTGAGACCTATGACTTCCCATTCTAAGTAGAGGATGAGAATGAACCACAAGACAATACTAATGAGATCCATGTTTTCCAATAGTTTCAGAGGAACAATTACAATTTGAGAAACAAACAACCCACTACTACTTCCATGCCTCCAAAAAAAATGTTACAACTCCTCCAGATCTAAAGGCCAACAAAAATCTACCCTCTCCAATAAGGGATGATTAGTTTTAGAGTGAAGAGCCACACAACATAAGAGGGTATAATATTTTTGAGGATATGAATAAGATCAAGGATAATATTAGTCTTCATGAGTTAACCTAGATCACCAAATAAAGAGAGTTGTTGATTAAATCCTTAACTTGAAAGTCATATACTGAGAAATCAAAAGTGGTGCATGCAAACATGGTAGTTTATAAGGATAAGCTCGAGGTATCATCTTTTTTGTTAATTATCAGAATGTTTTGAAATAATGTGTATAATTGTTTAGTTGACTCAAGTGCCTCAACTAATGTGATGCTTATAGTTGTATGGAGAAAAATAGGTTTGCCCCAAGATAAGTAAAAAAAAATGGTCCTACAGTTGGAAAATATTTTGTCCCATATGTTGGAGAGCTAACAAATGTGCACATACATATTACATATGAAGCATGTGTAAAATAATATATGGATATTCTGGTCATTGACATTTTAGAAGCCTATGGCTTGCTGCTCAATCGTTATTGGTCAAAGACACTAAATGGGTACATGGCCATAGATTTATCACACATGTGACTACCATGGAAGGGGGAATCCAACAATATCTAAGTAGATAAATAACCAAAGATGAAGTATCCGATCATCGAGTACAACACCAAGAATGAGAAGGTTAAATTTGCATCTTCACATGTAGGAGTGTACATGTTCACCATAAAGCAAGAACCTCATGATCAAGAATTTGAAGGTCCTTATTAGTTATTGACTCTCCATTTTGATGGATCCATATCAAAACAAGGTTTAGGTGTTGGTGTATCCCTAATCAGTCCATATGAGAAGTAATATCTAGCTACCTATAGACTGTAGTTCCCTTGCACTAATAATAAAGTCAAGTATAAAGATATAATCTCTGTTTTATAGTTAGCACTAAATTATAACATCAATTAGTTTCAAAACTTTGGTGATTTAGAGCTAGTTATTAACCAAATAAAAAATAAGTATCAATGTAAGCTCACCTACTTAAAGAAGTACAAACACCAAACATGGGATTGGATCAAATCCTTTGAAGCATTCAACATTAGGGCCTTCCTAAGAGAAATAAACCAAATGATATATCCAATAGGAACTTCAAATGCTAATATGGCATCGCTCTAGAAATCCAAGGTGTAAATTTTTTTAGTGAAACGGGGTCCCTTTCCCTCTATCCCAGATAATGTGGACAAATTCTAAGTATTTGAGGATGATTGGTAGATTTTCCAATTAACTAATATCTTTGTAAACTTTGAGTCTCAGATAATATATGAAAAATATGTTGAGCCCATGCATGTTGAAGATCTGGGAGGATATGGTGTCCTAAAACTAAAGGAGAAATGCATCCCTCTATGGATGGTCTCCTTAGAGCAAGATTTCAATGTAGACCCACAAGCTCAAAATCAAAAGCAACTAAAATAAATTAAATCTAATTATATCAAGGACATCCCCAAGATGTGAACATTGGTATGAGTTTCACTAAAGTAAGAAACAAAATTTGAAGAGTCTGTTGACAAAATATAAAGACATGATCACCTGGACATATGAAGATTTAAAATTCTTTGACCTTGGGTTCATCACACATACCATCCTACTGAAGCTCGAACATAAGCCCTTTAGGCAGAGATAGAGGCCAATAAATCCAATTGTGTAACCTCTCATTCAGATTGAAGTATAAAATCTATTAGACACTAGGGTTATATTTCCAATCAGGCACTCTACCTAGGTAGACAACATGGTGTCAATTAGGAAGAAGAATGGGTAAATCAAACTTTGTGTGGACTTTAAGAATCTGAACTAAGCATTAAAAAATGATAGCTATCCTTTTCCCTCTCTAGAAAAGGTAATTAATATGGTAGGTGGATCTGAGATGATGTCCTTCGATGGATTCTTAGGATACAATAAAGTGCTAGTAGAAGCACAAGATAGAATGAAGACTGCCTTCACAACCATGTGGGAAATGTTTTCACACAAAAGATTGTCTTTTGGCCTAATCAATGTAGGAGCAACCTTCTAACAATATATGGGCTTTATTTTTTAGGGACGTGTTGGAAAATGCATCATCATCTATATGGATGACTGAACAATGTATTTAAAAGATAGAGTTGATCACGTAGATCATATGTAAAGAGTATTTGATAGATGTAGAAGGTATGGAGTATCACTCTATCCAAAGAAGATCATATTTTGAGTCACTAAGGGAAAATTGTCAGGCCATGTTATCACTAGGGATGGGATTTCCATTGACCCAAAATAAATCCAAACCATTTCAAAGCTGATGCCTCCTAAAAATAAGAAAGAATTGAAGTTTTTTTTGACAAAATAGACTTTGTAAGAAAGTTAATTTCTAGATTTACAAAGATTATCAAACCATTAAATTCCATATTGAAATAAACTGCTGAAATATAATGGACAACAGAGACTAAGAAAGATTTTCAAGACATCAAGACTACCATTACTCAAGCTCCAGTTCTAATCAACCTCGACTTCAATAAATACTTCTACCTTTACTCATTTGCCTCAGACCACACTATAACAATTGTACTCACATAAAAGGTATATGACAATGAGCATTTGACTGCCTTCATGAGCCACCAATTTAAAGGATACAAATTTGAAATACTTAATGATAGATAAACAAACATATGCACTGATCAAAGTTGCGAAAAAGTTCAAATATTATATTATGAGGAATATGACATACGCTATCATCACATACCCAACTGTCAAGCTTATGTTTAGCTAGAACGAATTGAGAGAAAGAAGAGGTAAGTGGATGGATAAGTTACAATAATTTTATCTTTAAATTAGAGAGACCAAGATGGTGAGGACCAGAGAATCATCCAACTCGTGGCTGAGACTAATTCATGCATTTATATTGAATAAATCAATGAGACTCAAGTAGCTAGTGATAAATGGTATGCTCAAATCATTCACTACTTAATTATGGGTACATGTCACCTTAAGATAAATAGAGAGCAAAGATGATCCCTTAATCTCAAAATATCTCACTATATGATAAATAAAAAAGTCCTATACCATAATAACTATGAGGGCATCTATTTGATGTGTGTCTCAACAAAAGAAGTTATGGACATCCTAGATAATCTACACCAGAAGATAGGCAATGGGCAAGCCTTGGTCAATGAAAAAACTCACAAAATATTGAGGATGGGATACTAATCACCTATAATTTTAAAATATGCCCACAACCATGTCAAACCCTATCATGAATCCCAGGTATTTGGAAAAAGATAAGTGAATGTTACCATACCACTGCAACTAACCATTGAAGGTCGTCACCCTTTTTCTCAATGGGGTCTTGAATTTATTAGGGTGATAAACCCAACCTTTTTAGTAGGGCACAAATTTATCTTAACAATCATTGACTATTGCACTAGATAGATAAAAGTTGTGGCCACAAAGAATTCTAAAGCATTGAATGCTATCAAATTTTTAAAAGAGAACATACTGACCAGGTTTGATAGTCCAATTTATTTAGTTTGTGATAATGGTTCATCTTTCCAATTTACTAAATTTATATAATAGACTTATAACAACCAAATCACCATCAAGTTTTCTTCAAACTATTACCTACAAGAGAATGGAGTGATTGAATCCATAAATAAAAACCTGATGGATGCCATTAATAATTCAACATAAGATAAACCATGACAATGACATCTGCTACTGAAGTATACAAGATGGGCATATTGAACAAGACATAAGCAAGCCCTTAAGGCTTCACCTTTTTTTAGTGTATGAGAAATAACCAGTCTTCCCCACTACTCTTAAAATCCCAACATCCTAATTTATGCCAGAGTACATGGGATAAGATGAGAGAATCTAGTCTAGACTACTTGACATAGTTCATATGGAAGATGAAAGAACTGAAACATTGCATAGATTCAACAAACACTAAGATAGTCAAAAGGTAGTTTGATAATAGATCTAAAATCAAATCTTTCATGATTTTAGACATAATACTTTTGTGGGATAAAGTACACGAGAAGAAAGTGAAACATGATAGATTCACTCCTTTATAGATCAGACCATATCAATTATATGAGATACTAGGTAACAATGCATTCCATTTGAAGGACCTCCAAGGTAACGACCTCATTTTTTCAGTCAATAAATAATTTTTGAAACATTATTTCATGGTTAATCCAATTGGAAAGGCCTTTGAATGACTATAAGTAGAGATGTAAATGTAGGGTTAGAGTAGGTTTCCAAATTTCTAGATTAAATTTCTTACTTTCTAGATTACCTTTCCTATTTTTTTACATTAGTATTTACTACTTTCTGCATTTATTTTAAGTAGATTAGTTATTATTTCTAGATTAATTTTCAAAAATTATAGAATAAACCAACTAATATTGTATACTGAGAGTATAACAAACTTTCCAAATATAAGGGGAAAATATAAAAGGAATCACAATTGGTTTTCACAAGGATTCATTATGACAGTGTTTGAGCTTCTAGGATTGAGGTATGTACTTTAATTGAATTAGTTTTTGCTTGAAATGAGAGAGTCTGATAGAAATTTGGGATTTAATTTGATATACTCATGTAAATTTTAGAAAGTCTTTCCATTTTCAAAGATCAACTGCACTATTAAATGCTAGAATTTAGATGAGAGATAATAAACATAAACATGGATGCACATTGGCAGGGACATATTGAGTAAAATGAGTTTTTTATTACACATATGCCCATCCATTGGTGGTTCCCAACCCTTCTTCTATCCGTGTTTCAAAAAAAATCATCATGCAAAATTATAGAAGATGGGCCACCATGATCAATCTCTAATCTTAAACATTTTCCTTTGTGGGTGCAACTATTGGCTCTTTCTCAGAGATAACATTGACTTATTAATACAATATAACCATAGGAGGTTATCTATAAATTATGTGGGGTGGGGGAGACATAGGAGGAATCACAAGATTGTTTGGGTACCAAATGGGCAGATCCTCATTATTGGGTTGATATTTATAATAAGAGGCTTCTAAGGTCTATGTGATAGTATTTGTTTGCATACTCTGACTTGTTGGAAAATTAGACTCTTGGATAACGTTGCCTCAATAAACTTTCTTGGGGAGCTTAACCAACCTCCCATATTTAAACAACTTTTTCATAAACTCCCTTGATTCATTTACATCTCAATAGTAATCATGTTCTAGGTGGTCCTCATGCACATATTCCAAGTTAGATTTAAGCTTTATATATTCTAGATATCTATGAACCCTTTTAAAAGATCTTGAATCAAGTGACTTGTTTCATTAAACTTGTAATCATGGACCTCATTCCCTTTGGTTTATACAATAGGAAATTGATCGCTAATCTAGCCACCAAGAATAATGGGTTGTTTAAGGAAGACTCCCAAACTCCTATGTCTTAAGTTCAGAAACACCAATGGAAAATTGGTAACAGATGTCAATGATAAATAATTAGTTAGAGGCTTATAAGGTCTATGTGGCAGTATTTATTTGCATACTTTGACTTGTCGGAAAATTGGACTCTTGGCTAACATTGCCTCACACAACTTTCTTGGGGAGCTTAACCCACCTCCCATATTCAAGCAACTTTTTAATAAACTCCCTTGATTCATTTACATCTTGATAGTAATCATGTTCTAGGTGGTCCTCATGCACATATTCTAAGTTAGATTTAAGCTTTATATATTCTAGATGTCTGTGAACCCTTTTAAAGGATCCCGAATCAAGTAACTTCTTTCATTAAACTTGTAATCATGGACCTCATTCCCTTTGGCTTATACAATAGGAAATTGATCACTGATCTAGCCACCAAGAATAATGGGTTGTTTAAGGAAGACTCCCAAACTCCTATGTCTTAAGTTTTTAAACACCAATGGACAATTAGTAACAGATGTCAATGATAAATAATTAGTCAAGCACATATAATGGGAGTTCATAAATTGATGAAAACCTCTATCCATCCTAATTATGGTACACTGACTATAGAAAAAATAACTCCCTATGAATTTTAATGAATCCACAAGACATTAATCATAGGGCACTCATCACCTTGAATTGTAGTGTCGACCTTGGGTATAAAGTAATTGTAAATTGAAGTATAGAACTCATAGTGTTTATTCCTACATAAAACAATAGATGTTATATGGATTGGATGTTGGTGTTACATTTTTATTAAGGAAACAAAGAGAGATTAAAATTCAACAGATAACAATCTATGAAGAAATTTCCTCATGACTAAAACTCATGAAGCTCTTTGGCCAAGTTAAAGGAGAACAATTCACCTCAATTAGGTGGCTTCCCTTTCTCTAGAATGCCATGTACTAAAGGGACCCAAAGCATGTCTAGCATCTCATTACTTTCCTTTCCATACAACCAATTCAACAATATCACATCCTCTTTAATTGGAGACATAAGTTTGCCTTGTTCTTACACCCCTCAATATTTATTAACCATTCTCTTAGATCCTTATACACATTTTTATATGTACACCATTCAATAATATAATCATCATTGTAATTTTAATCCAACTCAAGTAACTTCAACATCTATCGAAGAGCAGACCTGGTTAAAGCAATTATAATATTACCACATGGTGTGTGCAAACTGCCATTTCTTCTCTTGCAATGTTGGCACACATCAAGTATAAACTATGATCATGAGAAAACCTCTAGCTTAGTGGCTTCATTTTGAACAAATGAAGTTATAATTTTTCATGTTTTTCCAACTTTTTATTAAAATCTTCGTATTCTCAATAGGTTTATTTACATCTTTGAAGTAGAAAAAATCATTGTAATTCCCTCAAGAACATATTTGACGAGTTAAAATCATGTCATTCAGCTTCCTACCCATTGGTTTAACTTTCCTCACCAACATTCTCATATTAACCTTGTCACTAAAATTCCCTAATCTCTCAATAACAAATCACAATATCAATGAAATGAAAAGTTGAGTTTTCTTTCTTGTGCTCTTTCAAAACTTATCAAGCTGATAAACTTATTTTTCTGTGTTTTTTTTTCCTATTTTTGGTTTAAGGTTCCTGTGCCTTTGCAAGGTCTTATTTTTTTACCACTTTCTCATTTGTTAAGCACCTTTTCAGTACTTATTTTGGCTCGATGTCTTTAGCTTAACAACAGTTCATTTCTGCACCTTGGTTTTTCCTTTCTATGGTTTATTCTAGTTGTGCATTTATTTTAAAGGCGATGCATCCAATCTTGTAGCTTTGCGTCACCTTATGTTATTCCCATTTGTTCTACGGTGTTCCAAGCTTGTTGTTCTTGTTTCTTTTCAATTTTAGTCTTGTATTTGCATTCCGCATTTCCTTTACCCACCACGCCATTCTCTCTTTTCTGCGTTATTGTAAGAAGTGTCTTCTTTTTTTCCTTAAGGTTCCCTCAACTGCACACTGTTTTTATTTTGCCATTCTTTCTTTTTTCACTATTATTCTCAATTAAGCACTTTGCCACATTTATTAGCTCAGGTTGACGCATTATTATTCCTTGGAATATACTCAGTTTAGATTTTGGTATGCTTTCATTCTTTTTTCTTTATCAGTGCATTCTTATTATATCTTTCCTTTTTTGGTGATTCAAATTCAAACAAAAGCCACATGGAAATCCTTTAAATTTTATATGTAACTTCACTTTACTTCACTCTTGTTCATTTTTAAATTTCAAAAACAACACCAAAAAAATGACTCCTCTTTTTTTGATGTTTATATTTAAATACCTTTGTAATATGTAGTGATTCTTTACTTGAAAGCATTTAGATTTTTTTACATTAATTCACTTTCATTTGCTTTCATGGTAATCAGTTTATTTTATTATATAACTTTCATTTGCTTTGATGGTAATTAGTTTATTTATTTTTATATATAATAAAATCCTTAATTCAAATCAAAGGCAAGCTATTTTTTGGTGTGGACTTACAAGTTATTTGCTCTAAAAAAAAATTCATAAGTTGTTTAAGCAATTTTTTTTTGAATCAACAACTCAAATTTTTTTTTTGATTAAAATCACTTTATTTTAGATAAATACTAGGGTTTTATGGGTCTATTGCCCTATGTTAGAAAACACAAAGATTTTACAAAAAACAAGATAACACAGACCAACCAAACTAAACCAACATGGTTGCGGAAAACCAAATGCACCAAATGGCCACAAGGCCACGAACCGAATAAACAACAAAACCTACTACCATCCGAACACCAACATCAGACGCAAAACCATCATTCAATAAGATAGTATTCTAGGAGGTTGCCCATCTTTCCCTTTTTTCTTTTTTTCTTTTTTACCTCCTACCACTTCCCTTGTTCAGGATTCACTACCATAATTTGCTTATCTGAATTTTGACTTTCCATATTTTTTCAAACAATTCTTTATCTGAATCTAAATTTTCAAATTCATGTCCTCTCTTCACTCCCCTTACTGAAAGTTTCAAGGGAATATTTTGGGCTTTATATCTTACCTCCACATTAGACACAACTTCTTTAGCAGGAGCAACTTGTTCTCCTTTCTTATTTTCTCTCAATTTCACATTTTCTTGCCTTTTTGAATCTTCAAAACAGTCTTCAACCACTACCGTCTGATCTGGAGCACTCCATTTTATCAATTTTGATTTCTCCCCCTTTCTCTTATCTACATAAGTAGGTTCCAGAGGATAATATGCATGAAGATGACCTATATTTTTACACTTACCACATCTAAAATCATCATTCTCAAAATCTAGGATTTGCTCATGATGAGCTTCACCATATTTCAAAATGATTTTATCCTGAACCCCTTTACTCAAATCAATCTCTACACAAATTATAACATAGCTACACAAGCCTAAAATAGCTCTCTCATGATCATTCTTTATGAATGACCCCAAAGCATTACCTATTTCCTTACAAGCATGCCAAAAATGTAGAGGTAGATTAGGAAGATGAACCAAAACAAACATCTTAGTTACATAGAGGGAATTTGGATCAAATTCCAGAAACCAATGAGTGATAAACAAACCCGCATTTCCTCAAAACCAAGGGCCATCTATGAGACATTTTTGATAATCTTTTTGTTCGTGGAAGTGAACTATAAAAAAGCCTTTACAGTACAGAGAAATATCGTATTGATTTGACTAGTTTTCATAAATCCATTGATATAAAGCAGTTGAAAAAGGCCAAATCCATTGAATCAATAGATTATTGCATCCATTTTAAGAATACAAAAATACTCATCCACTTCCTCCTGTATAATCTCTACCGAAGGTATCTCCTTCACTTGATCTACAATATAGGCTTGAGTAAGATTACTCTTCGCTGCATTTGCCTTAACAGCTACACTTCTAATGGCTTCTTTGAATGTTGCAGGTTTGAAGTGAGAATCTAGTTAGGAGGAAGTTGCATTATCCAATCCTTCCACCCCTCCTCAAAGTCTTGAAGCCATGGAGATGATTGAGTTTTGCCCAAGACAATACCCAAACACCAGAAAATTATCCTACAGTTCCTTTCCCTAATGCACCAGACTTTGAAACCCTATAGGGACTCTTGAGAGAATTTCTACTCTCAGCTTCAATTCCAACACAGATCCTGGGCCTTTCACCCAAAGACAAATTGTTTTTCTAGATAGAGATTGCACCATTATCTAATACCCTGTTTGATCCACCTTTGGTTTTTCTGGTTCACTCATTTTGTCAAATAGTTTACAATCAACCACTAGAACCTCAGATTTGGGAATCACACTCCTTAAAATTGCTGCATGCTAAGGAATTTTATCAAATAATATCCAATCATCTTCCCATTTTTCTTCATCTCCCTCCCTTGATATATGAGAATAGAATGCCCTCAGCCTCAATATAATTCTGACTGTTGTATTTTCATCAAACATTTCATTTTGTCATTTATTTGGCTGACACTCTCAGTACCTGATACCTTATTTTGATCTCTTTCATTATCTCTTACTTCTTTATCTTCGTTATCATTCTCTGACTGTGTGGCAATGACCTTAGCCCTAGTCTTCTTGTTCTTCTTTTTTTGCTTTCTAACATCTCTTCTCAGAGATAACATTATTACAATTGTGTTCTTGTTTCTTGATTTATCTTTCAACCAAAGCTTCTGAGTTTTGGATCAGTGGTATCAGAGCGGTTTGTCTTGAGAGTGTATGATCTCGAGGATGAGGTCAGGCTACAAGAAGCTTGAATGGAAAATAATAGAGCTTTCAAACTATCCACCTATTCACTCCAAATGACTTCAAATGGTGGACAACATCAAGACATCCGATCTTTTCATGGACATGGTGAATGAAGCCCTCCAACAGTGGCAAGCACATATGCTACAACAATTTTCTTAAATTTTCCAACAAATCTCAATGAAATTTTTTGGTTCCTCATCTACACCCCCACATCCTTTCAGTGCCCCAACACCCTTCAAGGTTTAGGTGAATTTTGATATCCCTACATTTGAAGGCAAAATCAATGCTGATGCAGTAAAAAATTGGTTGGATCAATTGTCTTCCTATTTTTCTGTAAATAAATTCATCGATAAAGAGAAGATCACTTTTGCTCTTTTGAAAGCATCATTGCTTGTCAAAAATTGGTGGGAAGTGTACAAGAATAAATTCAGTATGGATGATATTGGCAATGAGATGGAACCTACTTGGGATGATTTCATAAAAGCTATATGTTGATGATTTAAAATTGCGCTTGATTCTAATCAACAACAATGGGAAGTTTCAAGATATGGGACTTGCGTCTTGAAACAACCTCTAGATTTTAGAGAAGTTGGCTCTTCTTTAAATTGAGTAGATACTGGGAAAAGGGACAGAAATTTAAATCAGAAACACAATGCAAGAAAGGAAATCTAATCTATGGCGATGCGCCTGAATGTAATTCGGCCTTAATCTTGAGCACAATGAGACTATATGTAGGATTCATTTACAATTAAGAGCAAACAAGTGCATGATCAATGTAAAAGATTGAAACAATAGAAACAGAGGCTCATAGCATAGACTTCTTTTGCTAAGATACATAAAATGTCAACAAAGGCATAGGGTTCAATCTTCTTATTTGAATTTTCCAATCACATATGAGGCGCAAAAACACGTACAGTTATGTAAACCTTCCAATTCAAGAAAACGAGACAAAAGCAAATGACATTCCTAATCTCAGCTCTAGAAAATCTACAGTCTAGACTACTTTGGCAAATGACATAGATAATATCAACGAAGGCATAGGGTTCAGTCTTCTTATTTGAATCTTCCAGTCATACAAAAGGCGCAGAAACACGTACAGTTATATAACCTTTCAACTCAAGAAAACGAGACAAAAGCAAATGATATTACTTGGCCACAACTCTAGAAAGTCTAAACTTGTTACAATAATTCTCTCTCAGAAATTCTATCTGATAATTCCTCCTCGGTGACCTCTGCACCCTTATTTATAGCCTCGAATCCACTCCAGATTGTCTGCTTGTTCCCAATCTAACAGCCCAAATCAAATCTTCCCTAACTGATCATGTCTAACAGAAGATATCTTATAGATTCTGGAATGCTTTGTCTTCTGGCAGTTCATTTGCTGAAACAGATTGCAGGATGCTCCTCTTAAATGTTATGTGACACTTAGCCAATTTCCTTTTATTACTTTAGCAAACACCGGAGGATGACACTTGTCGTGTTTCACAACACCTATTGAAGACACACAGCACTTTCTGCGTAACTTATACTCTTTTGTGTCTTTGCTCAGCCATGTTCCGCCTTTAACACTTGTCGCTATCCGCTTTCTCAAAACTCCAATAGCTTAAAAGATAATAAGATTCACGGCATTTCTTTTAAAAGGGACACCGGGACAGGTGTCAATCTCCACTTCTTTATTAAAAGACACATGGCAATCTTTGTTTCTCTTACCTAGGTTATGTGGTGATCTCTGCTGCTTGTAGTTGCCCTTTTAGAAACCTGCAAAAGATGACACGTGGTGGTCTTCGCTGCTTGTATTTATATCATAGAAATAATTTGGGTCTCATTTCACATTTACACGGACAGCGACACCTGGCAGCTTCCGCTCACTTAAGAAACAAAACTTGGGACCCACCACAGTCTTTGCTATATCAGCAAAGCAAAGATGAAGATAATTCGGACCACAACACGTGGTGGCTTCCGCTTTCTTTTGCTGAAGTACGTGGCAGCTTCCGTCACTTTTAGAAAAGCAACATGGAGACCTTCCGCGACTGCCACTTGGCGCTTTTTGCTTGATCTTGATACTTAGCTTTTGAAACCTTTCACTAGAAAGAGATGAAATGCGGGTGCTGATATGAAACTGCGGACAACGACACTTGGCGCGTTCCGCTGAGCCGCTATGAGACACATGGCACATTTCGACCAACTCACATAATATATAGAAGGTGCCTCAGACTACAACACTTGGCAGTTTCTACTGAGAAGGATGCCTCGGACGTTGACACTTGGCAACTTTCGCTCGACTTCAACACTTAAGCAAAAATGAATCAAAAGGAAAATAGAGCCCGTGCTTTGTATCATGACTTCGCCATCTCAGACCAACGAATGCGAGGACAAAATTTGGCAGCGCGCAGCTGAAAAATAGAATGCAACGTAGAGTAAATTTTTACTCTACAGTTACTCGCGACCTTGAGGACTTTAGGGCCTGCTCAAAAAGAACCCACGACTCCCACTAGATAAAAAATTTAAAATTACAGCTTCAACAATGTTGTCTGGTAGGCGGACCACTCTTCATCAGATAACCCTTGCTTACTCTGCAATTCATTGAAGGATAAATCAAGGTTAATAATATGCTTGTGTGAAAAATGTTGCAAAATTTGAATCATAGCCTTCAATTTGAATTCGAGCTGGGAAACAGGAACCAAGACAGCTTCTACTTCAGGGACTGATGAATCATCCCTTAGATTCTAGAAAACTGTTTGATCTTTCTGTTTGGCCAACAACAAAGGTTCAATTTCTTCTACCATTAACATGGTGTTGTCATCAGGAAACAAAGAAGGAAAACCTAGTTGCACTAGATCTTCAACATGCTGTTTCATTTCATTGATTCCTTCCTTCATGACATCCATAAGCTCCTTACAACTATTGGCTGCGTAATTGCAACTGAGAACTTCATTTACCAGCTTGGCAGCAACCATTCTGTCATTGATTCCTGTTGCTGACAGTGTTGCATCCGTTGCATCATACAGCTTTTGCAGCAACATTTCTGAGTCCATTACTCTTTCAGAGACTATAGCCAGAGTATTTACAACTAAACTCTCCACCCATTTGCATAATTTCTGTGCATTTAGCAGGAAGGTGAGAGAAGGCCTGCGCTGATTAATCTCCGAAGAGATTCTCTTCCACATGGATTCATATAGCTCCCTTAGCAGACTCAATACTCTGACACTCTTTGGCCTATTGGCCAGCTCTAGTGTCAATTGTGCTGCTCTCTGTTGCTCTGAGTGAAATTGGGCTATTATGACCGCAACGCTATTCTGTTCGGCCAGCAGCTTTTGTTGCAATTGGGTAACTTGCAACAGGTGTTCCTCGCACTTTTTTTGCAATGCTGCTTTTTCACGCCTAAGGGTCGTCACTGCATCCTTTACCTGTGTGAGCCGTGCCTTTAAAGAATCATTTTGGACCTGAACTGTCCGATGAGTCTGAAGAGAAATAGTATTTTGCAACTGTTTATTCAGATTCTCTACCTCATTATTTTTGCTATTGATTTCTGAGGTCAAACTGTTACAATTTGCGTTTTCCTTGGCTAGCTCAGCTTCCATCTTCTGTAGCCTTCTTGATATCTTCAAGTAGTCTTCAGTAACTGTAGAAGTGGATTTAGTCAGTAGCTCAACTTTGTCTTATGGCCTGAAGAGTGACATGTTGATGGCTACTGCATTCATCATGTAGTCCTCTAGCTGCATTTGCTCAGCTGACTTTATTACATTTGGTGACAAATGGGTCACCGTTAATTGTTGCTGAATGGGGTCAAATTGTGACCGCAAATGGGGTGTAGCCAAAGCTTTATTCTCTTTAATCTTCTTCTTCTCTTTTCGGGCTTCCCTTACCTTCCTAACAGCCTCTGCTTGGGTCTGGAAGGTAGAAGGAGAGGCAATATGCCCACCCGCAAAAGGATGTCCTTGTGGTAGACCATATTGAATAGCCAGTTATTGGCTATGGGAAATCTGAGGTAAAGGTTTCTTGGGAACAGAAGGGGAGAAATGAGGGAATGTTAAGGCCTGAGGTGACACTGATGGGGCGAAATAAGAAATGGGAATGGCAAAAGTGATAGGAGAAGAAATAGACTGAGAAGGAGAGGGAGGAGTAGTACTTACTTGAGGAGCAATTTCAGCACCTTGTAATTGGCACTGTGAGGTGTCCATCTCCTCCTTTGAAGCTAATTGAAACTGCACCCTCTTTCATTTCTTAGGTGTCTCTTCTTCTCGCTGTATTTCTGCTCCTTTCAATGAGGCTCATGGGGAAGCTTGTGATGTTGAAGGCACCACACTTTTCTGCATTTCAAAGGCACTGAGGGATGGAGGCCAAACTGATATAGTTGCTGCAGCTGCAGTTTGCTCTGGGGCTTGTGACTCTTGGCTTGACTCGGCCCTAGCTTCCTGTTCTTCACCCGATGTAGGCAAATTACCTGTCTCTGGGCTAGATACATGAGAGAGATGACATTCATCCCATAGTTCTTCCCATCTTTCATCTATGTCTACATTCCCGAAAGAATGGGTTGTTTGACCAATTTCTTGCCTATACTTCTAATAGGCCTCTATCTTCTCAGTATCCCAATCTTTATTCTTTAAAGCTCTCCTTAAGCCAGAAGTCATTCTGACTTTGGGATCATACTCTCTCTGTTTAACATAGAATGTCTCCCATGGCCTATTTTGTGGAAGGGGCAAGTCTGTTAACTCAACATAAAATCCAGGAGTGTCTTCCCTAGGATTTTTTCTGGTTTCCCAAAAAGGGCGGCCCTCATGTGCAATTCTGATTGCAACTCTGTTAGTTCGTATCCAGGAGGCTATGAAATCGTTTGGGTCATAAACCCATTTGTCTTCTATTAGAAGAAGACCCAGAAAGGCTAGCTTTCTGAGCAATACAACTTCAGCATCTCTGGTTTTCAAAACCATGTCGTTTGTCATCCATGGTAGATTATACATTTTCCTTTTCCTCTTTCCCGAGCCAAATTCATTGTCAATTATGGATATCTGTCTAGTGACCTCTAGGAATGCTAACCTAAGAGTCAAGATCTTAGGTAACAATATTGGTTCCCCACAGAAACCATGGACTATTATAATGATATGGTGGGATCCAAAATAAAAATCACAAGGAATTGGGCAACTAGCCAGAAGATTTGAAACACTAGGGAATAATCTATTCATAATTGGTTCAGGACTGAGGTGGCAAAAAGTAGGTGTGACAAATAATTCCCAGAACTCATACAGGTCACTAGTCTTTGAAAAAATGTGTCCATGTAGACACAGGAATGGTCCTTTGGAGATCAAAATCTGGGTCATACATGTTAAGATACATATGTTGGGCAAAGAGTTCAGAGTTCTGAAAAAGCATGAGGTGGAACAAATAAGAAGAATACCTAAACACTCCCTTTGATCTAAAATGGGCCAATTGTTCTACCATCGAGAAAGCAATTTGTTCAGAAAAGTCGAGTCGATACTCCTGGGTTTTGTCAACGGTCTTCAGCTTAAAAAGGATAGCCATTTGTTCTGCATACACTGCCATATCATCTTTCATGCCAAAGATGAGAGCCATCATAGACAATGCGTCTTGGCTAGCCTGTGCGAATTGGCCTCTTGGTGCAGGAAGTGTGGGTACCGTAGTGTCATCATCACCCAATTGTAACTCAGATCTCAAGAACCTTGTATGAGTGTTGATATTTGCCCACGTTCTTTGCATCTTGGGAACAGTGGGAAACGTAGCTGTACTGTCATGATGCAAAGCTAACAGATCTTTGATAGCTTGCAGTGTAATTTGCACTATGAATGGGCCTCGTTGAATGGTGCCTGAAGGTGCATGGAGCAAGTCTGCACATAATTCGACCAGGTCGGGGCATGAATGCACAGCTGGGACAATGAACTGAGCCAGTTGTGAGGTCCATATCCTCATGGCAAATGTTTCAAACTGTCCTACTCTGGCCCTCTGTAGACACCTTTGATGTGCCCCTTCTCTAAGATTTTTGCTACTGGCTCTTTGAAGAATTGGATCCATGATGCCATCCGCATAATCCTTTATTTTCGTTGAATCACTTGCTGGGCCAACTTCAAGAAACCTGGTCCTTGGATAGTTCTTCAACGGCTGCACGGGAGCTGAAGCATACAATTTACTTGCAATAAATTTATCAAGGGATTCATACATCCCAGCTCCTTGTTGTGAAGATTGTGCCCCCTCCATCTTTGTATCTTCTCTGTGGTAACTTGTATGAACTTTTGCAAAACAGAGACACTTTCGCTGAAGCAAGTTTTCTAAGCACAAAAAATGCAAATAGCAGGATATTTTCACGCAGATGTAAGAATGGTTGAGAACTTGTAAGTTTTAAACTCTTATCAAGAGGTATTTATTACCCTATCAAGTCTCAAAATGGCATTAACTTTGGATAACTGTTAGCAGATCCTACTAAATTTTTATGGAACAACGAGATAGACACGTTATGCAAGTGGTATCGCAAGGTACCTTGGGAATTTCTAAAGATTACGGAGACATTCAATGTATTGGAAATTTTTTGAAATTCTGAGCTGTCGACTACGTGTTCAAGGAACACTTATTTAAAAGAAAAGCGGGAAAACAAAAAATGGGAAAACAAAGCAGGAAAACAAAGAAATACGGAAAGGAGAAACTACCTAACTACATTAATGAAGCATCTTTATCTCCCTCCTGGATCAAAAGCAGAATTTCTAAAGTCTTTTTGATGACAAGCCAGCTTATATTGCCATACCAGTGATTAAAATGGACATAGTTTTGGTGAATTGCCCTCTATGTGTGCCACATTGATTTGCCTGCATTTGGGTGATTCTAAGTCAAACATGCTTCCAACATATATAGACTCTTCTTGTTCTTGGAAGTTCATCGAATATCTGCTTTTGATATTGGCATGTCTCACTAGGAAATCAATTAATGACTTAATTCCTTCTGCTTCAAACTCTGGTTCTACTTCATGATCATCCTCCTTAATAACTTCAAAATTACCAATGTCCTGAAAGGATAATTCTGAAGGTTTGCAATGATTTTGCACATGCAATTGAGGCTCAATGTTATTTTGCTTATCTGTAACCAATTCACAGCTATCTTGAAAAATGATATAACCAGACTCAATAATTTCAAACAAATCATTTAAATCATGGTCCAGGAATTGTCCATGCTTCTCCTCATCATCTTGAAAAGTAACAAGAAAGTCAAAGATTATTTCTTCTTCATCAGGGGTTAAAATATATGCTTGTGATTTCTCACTAGGAATCTGGAATTCATAAGAGACCCGAGGATTAATAGAAGAGGTATTTTTTGACTTTTCTTCCTCCAGAACATTTGGAATTCTATGATCTTCATCAAGTATAACGTAAGTGCCTAGACCAATGGAGTCATAATTTTCGTATGGGTCACTTTGCATCATAGCTAATAAATGATCATTTTCTTCTTCTTGATTATACCCAGTCCATTCACCTAGCTCTTTGACAAAGACCCTCTCTTCTTTATTCATTATAACATGGGCTGCTTCTGACTTTGCAGTGGGCTCATTAGTGATGTGATCTTTATATAATGGTTCAGACAATATCTTCATCTTTGAACCGTATTTGGTTCTTAAGATGAGATGAGACCAATCAAGGGACATATATCCCCCTATTTTGGCTGTAAAGTCTCTTGACAAACATAAGCCAAAAACATGAGGTATATCTATCACTACTACATCTTGATTTACAATTATATTTGGACAAGCATATAATTGTAATTAGAGTTGTTTAATTCTCCCTATGGTTTGTACTGCTTTGCCATCTAGTTGTATGACCCCTTTAGTGAGTGGTTCATACTTAATCTCTAAAGTATCAGCTATTGCTTGGGCATTACTGTTGTACTAGCCCATGAATCAATCATTGCATTATGCAGCAGTTTCTTGCCAACTATTAAAGTTAAATAGAAGGGATCCGGTTTGGACTTGCTTACCTCTGTTGTATTATTTACTAGCGTTGTTGTCTACAGATGGACTGTATCTTTGAGCTTTTCTTTTCTAGCAGTTCCTTCTTTGGTAACAATACCTTTGGGCACTGCTTGGCCTTGTAGAGCTTCTTGTAGTAGTGTCTTTTGTTTAGGAATAGCCAATATGTCCCATATTGATACTTGTTCTGGAGTCTTCTTCAATTGATCCACCACATTTATTGGTCCCAGAGTCTGAGCTTTTTGAAAATAGGGGTATCTTATTTTTTCTTGAATTTGGGCTGAAGTCCCTTGATTTTGCACCAGCTGAGGCACTTCTTGTCTGGCAGCAGCATTTCTTTGTCCTTGAAATGGAGGATTCTCCATGACTTGACTATTTGCAATCTCAGGCTGTTCCACCATCCTTCTCTTTGATTTGGTGTAATAATCAGATCACACCACTGGTTTTCTAGAGGTAGATACTTCATTCAAGAAAAATGATTCTTCATCTTCAACCCATGAGAACAAAGCATGTTCTGTGGCTATTTCTTCCTCTTGTTGCAAGGACATTCCTTGCATCTGAGCCACTAGGACTGAATTCTACATACCAGGAGATTGGTAGACTTGATTGTCACTGGAACTTGCAAACTGACCATTTATTCTTCTTTGCTCCGCCACCTTTTGTTGTAGATTACCCATAAGACAATCTCTAGGTGCATGAGCATTGTTGCAAGGGAAACACCAGGAATTAGTGTTATCTACATAGTTATTTTGTCTTGGAACAATATCACTATTCAAATTGGGAGGAATAGTTTGTGAAGGTGTGGGGACTGCAACCAATTGGTTTGCTGGCTGATTGTTAGTTTGTCTTGGAGGACCCTGATACTAGTTTGGCTGAGATGAAAATCTGTTTCCTTGATAGCCTTGATATGGAGGCTTAGAAAAAGTACTCTGTTGTCTTTTTATATTGATCAGCTCATTAGAAAATGTCCTTAGGATATTCTTGATATCATTCAGCTCAGATGACTAAGTGGGGACAATTTCTTTAGCAAATGGTTGAGGGTAAGTGTACATAGACACAGGGGAGCTTACAGATTTAGGAACTTCTTGAGGTAATGGAAAGGAAATTTCTGGAAACATGGGCATGGGAGGCCTTGGAGATAACTTTCCAGCATCTATTAAAATTGTTCTCAACTCTGACCGCATATTCATAAGCCTCTGGCAAAGTGTGTCCTCCAAGTGACTGAATCATAACAGATATGTCTGAATTCAAAGCTTTAAGATAAAACACTATGGCCATAACTGGTAATGGTCTAACTGTAATTGGGATTCTATCCCAAATCTTTTGAAATCTGGAATTGAAGTCAGTCATGGTTTCTTGTGGTCCCCTTTGAATGGTGATTAACTGCTATAATAAAGAAGACTTATCACCCTTCTCTGCAAAACTCTCAAAGAACAGAGCTCTGTGCTGATCCCATGTAAATATGGTATTTGGGGTCAGGGACCTATACCATTCTAGAGCCTTCTTTTTAAAAGAAGTTGCTAATAATCTTATGGCCACATTTTTCTGTGTGACATGTATAACACAGACATCTGATACATCTTGAAGATGTTCCTCAGGTGTTTTAGAGTCTTGCCCACTGAATTTAGGCAGAGCTTTTAGGGCATTCACTGGGATAGGATCGCAAATGGCTGGTGGTGTTGGGAGGACTAAGGGACTACCAGTATTCCAGCTTGCATAATTTCTTGGGGGTATAGGGGCTCCCATATTTGTTATTGGTATTGGTACAAACTGGTTAGCTCTTCTTCTTGGACTTGTTACCAAAGGTGGCAAAAGAATACCTAGATTTGTAGCAGATTGTTATCTAGTGACTGGTCCACAGCTATGACTTCTCGTAACTCTTTGGTTCATATGATCTTGAAAGAGACTTCAAGATTGGTCCCACTGGACGTCCCAAAAACTGTTGATGATTTAAAATTGCGCTTGATTCTAATCAACAATGGGAAGTTTCAAGATATGGGACTTGCGTCTTGAAACAACCTTCAAATTTTAGAGAAGCTGGCTCTTCTTTAAATTAAGTTGATACTGGGAAAAGGGATAGGAATTTAAATCAGAAACACAATGCAAGAAAGGAAATCTAATCTATGGTGATGCGCCTGAATGTAATTCGACTTTAATCCTAGGCACAGTGAGACTATATGTATGATTCATTTACATTTAAGAGCAAACAAGTGCATGATCAATGTAAAAGATTGAAACAATAGAAACAGAGGCTCACAACATAGACTTCTTTTGCTAAGATACATAAAATGTCAACAAAGGCATAGGGTTCAATCTTCTTATTTGAATTTTCCAATCACATAAGAGGCGCAGAAACACGTACAATTATGTAAACCTTTCAATTCAAGAAAATGAGACAAAAGCAAATGACATTCCTAATCTCAGCTCTAGAAAATCTACAGTCTAGACTACTTTTGCAAATGACACAGATAATATCAACAAAGGCATAGGGTTCAGTCTTCTTATTTGAATCTTCCAGTCATACAAAAGGTGCAGAAACACGTACAGTTATATAACCTTTCAACTCAAGAAAATGAGACAAAAGCAAATGATATTACTTAGCCACAGCTCTAGAAAGTCTAAACTTGTTACAATAATTCTCTCTCAGAAATTCTCTCTGATAATTCCTCCTCGGTGACATCTGCACCCTTATTTATAGCCTCGGATCCACTCCGAATTGTCTGCTTGTTCCCAATCTAACGGCCCAAATCAAATCTTCTCTAACTGATCATGTCTAACAGAAGATATCTTATAGATTCTGGAATGCTTCGTCTTCTGCCAGTTCATTGGTTGAAACAGATTGTAAGACGCTCCCTTCTCTTGAATGCTATGTGACACTTAGCCAATTTCCTTTTATTACTTTAGCAAACACTGTAGGAAGACACTTGTTGTGTTCCGCAGCACCTATTGAAGACACGCGGCACTTTCCACGTAACTTATACTCTTTTGTGTCTTTGCTCAGCGCTGTTTCGCCTTTGACACTTGTCGCTATCTGCTTTCTCAAAACTCCAACAGCTTAAAAGATAATAAGATTCACAGCATTTCTTTTAAAAAAGACACCGGGATGGTGTCAATCTATGCTTCTTTATTAAAAGACACATGGCAATCTCTGCTTCTCTTACCTGGGTTATGTGGCCCTTTTAGAAACCTGCGAAAGATGACACGTGGTGGTCTCCGCTACTTGTATTTATATCATAGAAACAATTTGGGTCTCATTTCACATTTACACGGACAACGACACCTGGCAGTTTCCGCTCACTTAAGAAACAAAACTTGGGACCCACCACAGTCTTTGCTATATCAGTGAAGCAAAGATGAAGATAATTTGGACCGTAACACGTGGTGGCTTCCGCTTTCTTTTGCTAAAGTACGTCGCAGCTTCCATCGCTTTTAGAAAAGCAACATTGAGACCTTTCACGACTGCCACTTGGCACTTTCCCCCTGATCTTGATACTTAGCTTTTGAAACCTTTCACTGGAAAGAGATGAAATGCGGGTGCCGATATGAAACCGCGGACGACGACACTTGGCGCGTTTCGCTGAGCCGCTATGAGACACGTGGCACATTCTGACTAACTCACAGAATATATAGAAGGTGCCTCAGACTACAACACTTGGCAGTTTCTATTGAAAAGGATGCCTCAGACGTCGACACTTGGCAACTTCCGCTCGACTTCAACACTTAGGCAAAAATGAATCAAAAGGAAAATAGAGCCCGTGCTCTGTATCATGACTTCGCCATCTCAAACCAACAAATGGGAGGACAAAATTTGGCAGTGCACAGCGAAAAAATAGAATGCAACGTAGAGTAAAATTTTATTCTACACTATAAAGGAAGAATACTACCCCATTGGAGCATATGATGATTTGTATATAGAGTGGCAACAACTTCGCCAAGGTAAAGAACAATCTGTTCAAGATTACACTGATATTTTTCATTCTCTATCTATGAGATTAGGCATCCAGGAAAGTGAGAAACACAAGGTTCTCAAATATCATGGTGGACTACAATGGTATATATGGGGCGAGATGAAACTCTTCAATCTGGAAACCCTCGGTGAGGCATATAAGTTTGCGGTGAAGATTGAGCAAAAACATGGAATAATGAATACAAAGAGTCAGCCTACAAAATAGAAAAGTGACAAAGAAGGTCAAACATGAGGCCAAAATTGGAAGTAAAAGGAAGGAAAGACTGAGAAATGGTGTGATTACAACAAATCTAGAACACACTCCAAAAATGTTGAGTCATCAAGTCCTTGCTTTCTAAGTCACAATCCTCAACATCTACTACTCTACCTCATACACACCCTATAGTTGAAGAGGATGAAGAAGAGATTGTAGATGCTGAGCCCAATGCCATCATTGCTTCATCACAGACCCACGAGGAGAGGCCAGATGATAAGGAAAGGTTGTTTCACTCTAAGTTATGAGTGAAAGGTAAGCCTCTACATTTCATTATTGATAGTGGGAGTCAAAAGAATTTAATCTCTGTTAATGTTGTGAAAAGCCTAAATCTGTCCATGAAGCCTCACCCAAAGCCATACAGTATTGGATGGCTAATCTAGGGAGAAACCTCTGTGTCACCCACCAATGTCTTCTCTCATATGCAATAAAACTTTTCCAAAATGAGGTCTTATGTGATGTGGTCAATCTAGATGTTTGTGATGTACTCTTTGGTCAGCCATTCATGTATGATCGACATGGCATCTATGAATCAATAAATCGAAGGATCACCCTCACTCTTGGAACACGGTGCTACAGAGTATTAGAGGTACCACCTTCTACATCTGTCTCTTTGATTAGTGCCAATAAATTTGTTCTCATGGTGGTCAAGCCACAAGAATCCAAAAGGGTCCATGTTATAATCCTGACTACACAAACAACATAACAATAGAAGAAAATAGATACCAAATTGAAGAAGTTCATGGCCTTCCATCCACAGATTGATGGTCAGATAGAAATGGTGAACAATCGAGCCCTACACAGCTCCACAAAGCACAATCCATTCTAAGTATGCCTCGGGAATCAATCCGAGCAATATTTCAGGTGACAATTTAGGTGATCGTTTTACCCCAATTGGTGGCAGAAATTCTGAGAGCTATAACTTTTGCACCATAGCTCCGTTTGACTCCACATTTGAACCGTTAGAAAGCTAAGAATGAGAGGAACATTGTGAGATGGCATGGATCTTTGCTTGGTGGATTTTGACCCCTAAAAATAAATATAAGTGCCATAAATTTCAATTTTAGTAGTGCAATCTAAAAATAGTAAGTTTCTAAAAATAGTAGTTCATTGAATTTTGTATTGTTGTAAATCGTGAAAGTCGAACCACTTAATCTTCCTTGAAATTGGTGACCTTCCACATCCTCCTCACACCTTCAAAACATGTATAAATGAAGATGTAACCTGAAATGGAAAGGAGACGTCTCTTCTCAGAGATAGGCATATGTTTGGGTCTGCAAATTTGATCAATAAAATATCTCTTTTCAGAGATAGCATTATTACAATTATGTTCTTGTTTCTTGATTTATCTTTCAACCAAAGCTTCTGAGTTTTGGATTATTATCCTCCATCACTTTTCAATTTCCTTCTCTTTCTTACTATCGATGAATCCATTTTCATGGCTGAGATTATTGAATTCAAACCCACCATTTGAAACTGCCTATTGTAGATCCTTCACATAACCATCCGTCTCTAGGGCTCCGTTTGCCACACCCGTAACCATTTTTCTGATGATTTTTGTTGTGGCCCCAGTTTGGCATGCAAGTTTCTCCACATTTTCCTGCTCCATCTTCCTAACATAAACATTTTCTTAGGCTTTTTCTTCTTCATCGAGGACTTTGCCAAAAAATGCTTTGCAAGCCAAATACCTAATGCCTAGCCTCTCTAAAACCCTTCCCATCTCCCTTTAGGTGTTTTCAGTAAAATCCTTCTTATTCACATATGATCCATCACTTAGTTTTTCAAAACTATTGTGTTTTTTTTCCAATCTCAACTTTTCAATGGTCCAAGTATTTTTTTTAGACATTTCCTTGTTCTTTAGATAACCCATCATTCTTGGCATTCTTGTCCCTCCTACTCGCATTTTACGTGCTTTGGTGGTTTTTTTATATTTCAATTTCCAAGATTGAGTGAGCTTTCGCGGCACAGTGCCTCAATTATTGTCCAAATTTAAACTCACATCAACTAATTACTACTTACAAAAATTACACATGCAATACATTTTCACCTTTAAATACTTAGTGTGCATAGTAGATGGAAAGAACTCCAAAACCGATGAAAAATTAGCAACACCAATGTCCAATAAAAATGGTAAAAACAAAATGAAGAGGCCTTAGGTTTGATTGGTATGACCATGACCCCAAATTGTATGTGGACATTGATGGTTGTATTCATACATCTTATCTTTGGTCTAAACTTAAATAAGTTTATTATTTTATGAATGAATCTAAGAAAATTCAAGTTCAGGTTAAACTTATTTGATTTAAAGTATAATGACTTCACAACTATGGATGATTTTTTGACAATTGACTGGTTTAGGTGTTAAATTTTCAAGTTTAAATTTAATTCACATTGTCATGAAAAAATATTTTCATATACCTTTTCAGCGATTTATTATCCATATTCATTTGTAGCTTTTTATTTGTACTTTAGCTATTCAATTGATGTTTGATTTATTTTTTAATTTATTGCCTCAAAAAGAATAATATTTAATTTAATTTGGTAGTATTAAAACTAATGAACATGATTTTATGTGTAAATACGAACATAAGAATGACAAAGATCATGCTAAGTCAAACAACACAAATAATAGAAAATAATTAAAAATATAACTCAAAACCTAAGAAAAAATTAGAATACAACTATTGTGACAAAAACACTCATGATGAAGATAATTATTTTAAGAAGAAACCTAATATTAAAAATAAAAATCTTAAAGTCAAAGACAATGCTATCATTATTAATACTAAGACTTCAAACAAATAGAAGTCTAATACTACAGTTGCTTTTACTTGTACTTTGTGTGCTTCTCCTTTTCAATGGATTATTGATTATGATGTTACCCAACATATGACATTTATGTTGAATTATTTTATTCTTTAGAACCAGATCTTTCTAACAATCATTTAAGTCTTGCACATCATGCTTCTCCTAATGTTGAAGTCATAAAAATTGTTAAAATCTTTAATGGGGAATTACATGACGTTTTTGCTTATTCTTAATTTAAAATTGCATCTTCTTTTCATTCATTAATTATGCAAACAGAACTATAAATTAGAATTCTTGCATGATATTTGTTATGTTAAATCAATGAAGCAACATTTTCAAGTTGTTGCTACCACCTTTCTAGATAATGATAACTTGTTTAAGTTTGTTGAATTCTCTCCTTTCTGTCCTATTCATGTTTTGTTTGCTTCTATTGATGGCAACTTATGGAATAAGCAATTAGGACATATTAATAACTCAAATATTTCACTTATGAATAAACTCCATATGGTGAATGGATTACTTGCAATTCTTTCAACTAATTATGTTTGTAGTGGATGTATAATTGGTAGAATATATCAATTTTTTTTCTTCTAAAACTCAATCTTGGTGTGCAATTGAAAAACTCCATTTAATTCATGGTGATCTTTTAGGTCCTATGCAAACTCCATCTATTAATGGTGCAAAGTATGCTTTAATATTTTTTATGATTGCATTAGGTGAGT
The DNA here is from genome assembly GCA_037957365.1 of Torreya grandis. Lineage (NCBI taxonomy): Eukaryota > Viridiplantae > Streptophyta > Pinopsida > Cupressales > Taxaceae > Torreya > Torreya grandis. Next base: position 9,016,384 of record JARHVA010000004.1, read on the forward strand.
TTGTATTTGTTTCTTAAAAATTAAATATCATGTTTTAAATATCTTCATTGAATTTCATGTCTTTGTTGAAAAATAATTTGGTTGTTCTTTGTGTATCTTACGATCTGATAATGGCACTAAATATGTTAATAATGATTTTATTGTATATTGTAAGTAACATGGTATTAAATATGAAAATATTGTTTCCTACACCCCTAAGCAAAATAACGTTATCGAACGTAAACATAAGACTATCACTAAAATAGTTATGTGTATATTACATGCTGAAAATATACATTATAAATTTTATGTTGAAGCTATGTACTGTTTTATTTATCTCATTAATATGACTCCTAATAAAATTATTTTAAACCTTACCCTTGAAGAAGCTTGGAGTCGCATAAAACCTAACTTACAACATTTGCGTGTTTTTTGTTGTGATGTTTTTATTCATATTCCTAAGGAAAAATGTAAGAAGTTAGACTTAAAAACAAAAAAAAATATTGTTGTTGGTTATGATAAATCATCTAAAGCTTATAAAGTCTATGATCCTCAAACTAACAAAATAATATTAAAAGGGATAGAATTGTTGAAAATGGTGTACTTGATTGTGCTTCCAATTTGGATTCTCTTGACATTGTTTTATCATCTTTTCCTTTTAATTCAAGTGATGATCAAAATGATGTTTTGCATAGTGATGTTGTTGTTCTTAAATTTCAAACTCCTTGTTTTGATCCACTTAACTATACGTAACTAGTCCAAAACTTTATAAGCTTCTGGAATTGTTGAAGATCTTAATGATACTCGTAAAACTAGGCAACAATTTTGTAACTATGTTTTGATGTCTAAATTTATGCACAATAATGATCCTAAAACACTTAAATAAGCTCAAGGTCACCCTCATTAGGAAAAATCAATTCTTGATGAATACAACTCTTTGATATTTAATCACACATGGGACTCAGTGCCTCTCCCTAAAGGTCATAATTTGATGAGTTGTAAATGATTGTTTAAAAACTAAGTTCAATTTTATAATCAAATAGAAAAATACAAAACTAGGTTACTTGCTAGAGTTTTTTTTCAAATTGATGGTATTAATTATAATAAAACTTTTGTTCATGTAGCTAAAATGCCCACAATTAAATTTGTTTTAATTTTAATTGCTCGAATGAATTGACATGTTTATCAAATGGATGTTAAGAGTGCTTTTTTGAATGGTGATTTGCATGAAGAAATTTACATGTTTCAACCTCCTAATTTTATTAAGAAAGGCAATGAATTTTTTTTTTGCATGTTAAACAAAATTATTTATGGTTTGAAACAATCACCTAGATAATGGTGGTGATTTGTATGAAGAAATTTACATCTTTCAACCTCCTAGTTTTATTTAAAAAGGTAATAAGAATCTTGTTTGAAAGTTAAACAAAGCCATTTATGGTTTGAAACAATCATCTAAATAATGGTACTCTAAAATCATCTATTGGGATAGTTCGAAGAGTCTTTTAAGAGTATTGCATAAGTGTTGGAACGAGTCATAACACCCTAAACTTTATGAATCATAGTTAAGAAGCTCTTGGCTTCTGAGTGCACTGTGAAACCCTAAAATAGGGTGTTTAAAGATAAAAGGAGATCTAACTTTAGTTTCAACCAGTGAAATTCCCTAAAATTTTATGTGAAGCTGCTAAATGGTCATTGACAACTAATCCATGTGTCTTTGATTTGAGATAAATCATGTAGAGAGATAAATAGATCACTGTGTTCTATGTTTTCTATAGGTGGTGATTGGGAAAGTCCAAAAGAGTGAGAAATTTGTTTGTTTAGTTTTGTCTTTTTACTTCAAGTGTTGTACGAAGGATTTTCAGTGGCATATAACCATTAAACAATGGATTTTAATATTAATCAATTGATTTATTGTTTATATTTATCTAAAACCAGTTAGAAACTTGAAATAGACCTGTACAGACCTAGAAAGGATAAAGGTGATTATAGAGTCTTCTCTTGAAGAAACTAGTAGAGAGAAATTGGTTTCTTACAATTATAAGTGGATTTTACAATACAAGAATACACCTTAAAAACTAAAAGAGTCCCAAGCTATAATATCTCTCCTAAGACCTATCAAACCTATACTCAATCTTGAGACAAAACTAGTCCTGTTTCAAGGTTCTTTGTTATTGATGGTATAATAAATGTGTTTTTGAACTAGTTTGGGAACCTTAATAGGTCTAATACTATTGAATTTCAAGCAAAAAGTGTGCAGGCGCTTCCCATCTACGCTTTAGCCCAATATGGAGGTGTAGGACTGCACGACAATATAGTAGTGACTCGTGCCTACATAAAGCTCTCAATGCGCATCCGCATGTGGGATTTTGTGGTCCACAAGTCAAAAGGCGCACATGTTTAAGGATACAGGACCCCTAGGTTCTAAAAGGCCAAGGCAATGGGAGCGTGTAAGGAGTGATCACAAATCATGAGGGACGCATCGAAGACCTTTAGTCTTCATGCAAAATCTTATTCAAAGGTCCTCCTACACCTATCTAATGAAGTTCCATGCCCTATTACTACACAGATGCGTAGCATAAAGCTGTGCATTGCCTTGTCCCTGATCATAGTTCTAAGTGGCTCCCGTGCATACCATGGCATAAAAAGTTCTCAATTTGACCAAGGGTAAGCACCAGCTCTCCATGTGGTGACTTGACGCTCATCCAAGGTTGGTCCCTTTAGTGACAGAGCTTCAGGCAATGCCATTGGCTAGCGAAGAAAGAAGGGGATCCACCGAACATCAACAACAAATAAGTAACACCCATGTGTCATGACCGCATTATTTCCACCTAAAACTCCAAGGAGATTCCTTCAAGAGCCCATCGAAGTGACGCGTATCACTCTTGTAGTGCCACACTCAAGACCAATCATGAAACACCATGATTCAAGTGGCAACCGGCTATGAAAAAGGTTGTTGGAGGCAATTAAGTAGAGTCTGAGGTGCTGTCAGATCGATTAAATGCATAAGCAACTATTGGTCATCCGGATGTGGATTTACACCACCCTTTGACCTTGTTAGAAAGATATTCCATTCCCCTATGCATGTGTAGCCCAAAAGGATCTTGCCACCATCTCCAAATCCAATCACTGAGCAAACTTCAAGAAGCATGGCCACATTGCCATCAAAGAATTTAATGCTACATCTACCACCCCAAGTGGCAGATTTATTGTAGAACTAGCTTGTTCTCTATAAAATCCTGGTTCTTCACTTGTAAAAGGGTTGACATATTTTTAGTAGTCTCACACTGCTGAAATTTGCCCTCTATGAGCACTTGTATTGGCTAAGTCTTGAAGATGAATGAGAATTAAGTTCACCTCTTTCTGTTCTTTTGATGACCTATGTGCTATTTTGTGTTTGTTGATTTCTATCTATGAGTAGTGTTCACTCCTCTCATTATCATTCATTCCCAACACCTCCTCATTGAACTCGAAACTCACCTGTAGGTCGTATCTTATGCGCACTAGGTTTTATGTAAGCTTTGTCTATGGATAACCTTCATCCCTCTCAATGTTGCGTTGTGTTTCTACGCCTCTATATGATGCATTATGCATTTGGAGTATCCTTGGCAGAATTTGTGTGGAAACGTCTTGTTCTCAAGAGTTTTTTGTGTGCTTATGGTAGTAGGAGCACTCGCTCTATTTTAGGCATATCGCCTTTTTACTTTCAGTATTTCTGACCTTCTCCCTCCCATTTTCCCTCAAGATCTTAGGTTTAAACTAGAGGTAGATTTCCTTTTTTCTCTTTAGGCCTACGCATGGTCTTAAACCAGGTGCACTTAGAATAGAAGGAATCTGACTTACTCCAAAGGCTCATCCCAAGGAGTGCAAAGGTACCACACTTTGGGGGCGTTTACATCGTTGCAATGAGACAATTGATCTTCATGCATGCAACTGAGCGATAATACTTTTGTGCCCAACACTTTAGACTCTCATGTCCTATGTGAGACCTTCACACTCGATGTCCCACCATAAAGCACTCCTGTATCATAGAGCATTCCATGGGTACACATTTTGAATGATAATAGTTTCTGGCATGCGTAATGTGACCAAGTTCAAAGAAATAGCTTAGGGATCGATGCTACCCTTACTTATCAAGTGTTGAAGACACTCCGTAGAGCACCTGGAGACTTCAAATATTTGAATCCACTAGTTTAAGTATTATGAGTGCTTAAAATATGTCTTTCCACCCCCCATTCCATGAAAATTCTTCGTGCCTTCCCATTTCCCATACCAAGCTCATGTGAGCGCTTGTAACCTTTCCCCAGTTCAATCCCTATGGCAACCTGCTTATGCTTTTAATCAGCCCTGCATAAGCTACCTTGCTCCCAATCATCATTACTACCCTCCTAATCCACCTCAATAGAGCATCAATGGTATACAAATTGATTTCTAGAGACAACTGAGGGAGATAGAGAGAGCAGGGGTATGATAGACAACAAGAGGAGCTTGCTCATCGAGCTCACACTCAACAACAGGTAATGATAGAGCAGTGCAGATTTGAAGAGGAATGCTTGGATAGGTAGATCGTAGCCAATGAAGAGCAGATGCGTCAGTTGATTGCACAGATGCAGAGAATTGAATCGCAACTGACCACATCCGCTTCTTCCTTTCCTAGCTTCAATTAGGCTCCTCTTGTGCCTACAAGCCAACCTGTGGGACATAAAGCTTTCATTCCCAAAGTTCCTAGATTCAGGCAGGATAGCTCCATTGCACCTTCAAGTAAATCCTTGACTTTCAAAGTACCAATATTTAGAAAGCCTACGCCTGTACCAACTCAAGAACCCATCCTTCCTTATGAGCCTTAAGCATAGTCATGACAACCTTATTGGACTAGGCATCCCAACTTCATAATGGCAAACCTTGTAAATCACCCTTTCCCTACACCAATTGATACCCCTCACCCTCCCACCATCTCCCTTTTTAAGGGAGGACCAATTGTATGGAAGACAAACACATGTCATTTAGATGAGGAGGATAGTTTGAGTGAATATGATTAAGAGATCATCATTGGCAGTCCCCTCTATGCCACCACTCCAAAAAAATCAACCCCATTGTAAGAAGATAGATGTAATCTGATAGCGCAATAAGTTGATGAGCTAATGAATGAAGTGGCAGTAGAAGGGGAGGACCTTAATGAGGAAGAGCGGATCTGCACCACTCCAGAGTGCATTCAAAGGCCTAAGCCCAACCTCTCTTGGATGAATAAGTTGTCGTTTGGCACTATGGAAGAATACCTCAAAGAAAAGGATAACCTGTAAGAGGAGTGTGTGCCCAAAGAGAGTCACTGTGATCACCCCAAGGTGAGCCCATAGGCATAATCATAGGCACAAGAGGAAGACTCTTTCTGGGATGATCTGGAGGAATTCTGCACAAGCTTGGAAGATAAGCCAACATTCTCTCAGGAGCATACCCATGACCAGCTCTACGTTGATGGCCATGTTCAATCGTATATCATGGAAAAGCAAGATGCACATGCATGAGAGATTACAACCATGCAAATGGTGGAGACCCGCAGGGGGCAAGGTGCACACCTAGGTTTGAACGAGTCATTGTAAGACTTGTTCGAACAAGTCATTTTAAGACTCGTTCGAATTGACGTAGCAATGTCAGCCAGTCGAGCTCGAGGTGCCATGAGAAAATGTAAAAGAAGCTGTGGTGATAAGCGCTATCAATCCTTGTGAACCCAAGCATGTCATAGAATGGTTTCCAAGAGGCATGTTGGACTTGGAGCAGCAACTACGAGAAGCACAAAGGCAACCCGCTGGATCCATGAGCTTCCCAAGCATCGAGCATAAGCCTCCTACACTTCAAAGGGGCTACCCTGAGCAAAGAGCGCAACTAGGCATCGAGAGATATGATAAGGATTGGTTCGACTTCGAAGACATCGGCCATCTGGGAGGATAGCTTCTGTGTAACATGGTGGAATCATTCATGGAAGGAGAGTCCAGACAAACGAGCATCCTTGAGCACCTCCTTCGTAGCAAATAGATGTCATTGTGTCTCCACTTGTCACTTATCAACAACATGAAGGCGCACAACATAAAGGACCTAAGAGGTTTTTGTTTTGATCTACGGGGACAAAGGCACATGGTTGTAGTTTGTATATAGTAGATTAGAGTAGATCACATTTTTATTTCCCTAACTACATGTGTGCGCATTGTATAGTCTTAGTTTAGATTTGATTTGATTTCTCCAAGTGCGCTTCGCACATCTGTTGCTTGTCCTTTTCCGTTTTGTTTTGTTTAGGGTAGAACTCAGTTTAGTTCATTCAGGTAGAAGCCAAACAAGTTGCACTTTAATGACTCCGCACCCAGTGGATCACTTCAAAGGCCACTAGATTCCCGCTTAGTAGGCAAGCGGCCCACATAGGTCACCAAAAGTGTTGACTTTCTAAGTCACCTCCCTAGTCGATGCAAATCTCACCAAGGTCTTGCCAGAGAGTTGCACACCTACACGATCCCAAATGCTTCCATTAAAAAGTGCATAGGTGCTTCCCATCTACGCTCGAGCCCAAGATGGAGGCGTAGGATTGCATGACAATATATTAATGACTCGCATTTGCATAAAGCTCTCAATGCATGTCTGCACATAGGATTTTGTGGTGTGCAAGTCAAAAGGCACACAAGTTTAAGTATGCAGGACCCCCGAGTTCTAAAAGGCCAAGGCAGTGAAAGCGCACAAAGAATGATCACCAATTAGGAGGGATGTACCGAAGACCTTCAATCTTCATGCACAATCTTATTCAAAGGTCCTCTCACACCTATCTAATGAAGTTTTGCACCCTATCACTATGTAGGTGGCAACATAAAGTCACACTGCCTTGGCCTTGAGCACATTTCTAAGTGGCTCCCATGTGCACCTTGGCACAAGAAGTTCTTAGTTCGACCAAAGATAAGCACCAACTCTCCATGTGGTGACCCGATGCTCATCCAATGTTGGTCCTTTTAGTGATAGAGCTTCAAGCAGTACCATTTGCTGGCAAAGAAAGAAGGGGACCCACCTAATAGCTATAACAAAGAAGTAGCACCCATGTGTCACGACTGCACTGCTTCTGCCTAAAACTCCAAGGAGAGTCCTCTGAGAGCCCGTTGAAGGGACGCATGTCACTCCTGCAATGCCACACTCAATACCAACCATGAAGCACCACGTGTTGGGTGGCAGCTAGATATGAATAAGGTTGTTAGAGGCAATTGAGCAGAGTTTGAGGCACTGTTAGAGTGATTAAATGCATAAGTTGCTATTGGTCATCCGAATGTGGATTTATGCCACCCTATGACCTTGTCAAAAAGATATTCCAGTCCCCTATGCACGTGTAGCCCAAGAGGATCTTGCCACCATCTCCAGATCCAATCATCTAGCAACCTTTAAGAAGCATGGCCATGGCACCGTCAAAGAATTTAATGCTACATATACCGCCCTAAGTGGCACATTTATTGTAGAACCAACTTGTTCTCTATAAAACCCTGGTTCTTCACTTCTAAAAGGGTTGATACATTTTTAGTAGCCTCACGCTGCTGAAATTTGCCCTCCATGAGCACTTATATTGGCTAAGTCTTGAAGATTAATGAGAATTCAGTTCACCTCTTTATGTTCTTCTGATGATCTGTGCGCTATTTTGTGTTTGTTGATCTCTATCTATGAGTAGTGTTCGTTCCTCTCATCGTCATTCATTCCCAACACCTCGTCGTTGAACTCAAAAATCAGTTGCAGGTCATATCCTATGCACACTAGGGTCTGCGTAAGCTTTGTCTTTGGATAACCTTCATCCCTCTCAATGTTGTATTGTGTTCCTGCGCCTCTATACAAAAGCATTTATGCATTTGGAGCATCCTTGGCAAAATATGTGTGGAAATATCTTGTTCTCAAGAGTTTGTAGTGTGCTTATGGAAGTAGGAGCACTCGCTCTATTTTGGGCATATCGCCTTTTTACTTTTAGCATTTTTTACCTTCTCCATCCCCTTTTCCCTCAAGATCTTAGGTTCAGACTAGTGGTAGATTTCCTTTCTGCTCTTTAAGCCTATGCATTGGTCTTAAACCAGGTGCGCTTAGAATAAAAGGAATTCGGCCTACTCTGGAGGCTCATCCCAAGGAGCGCAAGGTTTCCACGCCTTGAGGACGTTCCCATCATTATGATGAGACAACCAATGTTCATGCACATAGTTGAGCAATAATACTTCCAAGTCCAGCACTTTAGACTCTCGTGCCCTGCACGACACCTTCGCGCTCGATGCCCTATCGCAAATCACTCTCATGCCACAGAGCATTCCATGGGTACTCATTTTGAATTACAACAATACCATTGCATGAATTTTATTATAAATCTTATGAATTGAAAGAGTGGAAAGAACAAGGTTGAGGTTGAAGGTCTTGTTAACAAAATTGTAGGCTTCTTAATAGAGAGAACGTTAAATAAGTGAGTTGACAGTGACAATTGAAGATAGAGTGTATTAAATCCATTTTGACCATTTTGTGTTTCATTTTGAGTCTTTTATAAGACTTGTGAATTGTTTAAGTCAAGAGAGAGAATGTTTTGTATTGAAAGTATCTCAGTGAATGTTAAAAGAGGCAATCCTACTCAAAGTTGTAGGTTTCATCAAAAGATTGAGTTGAAGGAGGATCATTTGTCTCTTGGCATCAAATGTTTTGTATCAAAGCACATCCTGATACTAAGATCTTAGTTAAGACAGTTAAAGTAATAAGACAGAGAGAGAAGATGCCTATGAGAGTAAGAAGAGGCAGAGGTCAAGGGAGACAACCTATACAAACAATAGTAATCGAAGAAATCAAAACTCTCAATGCAATGATGCAAGGCATAGAATTGCACAAAGGAGAGGATTTGATATGGATGAAATCAATGATAGAGAGGACGAGGGACCTCAGGTGGAAGTCGTTGTAGAGATAGAGGAAGAAGGATCAAAAGAAAGGTCAGTCATGGCAATAATGGGTGTTAGTGCAAAGCCCAAAATAGAGGTACTTAAATATGATGGTAGCCTCAATGTGGAAGATCTAATTGATTGGATAAGTACTTTGGACAAGTAATTTGACAAAATTTTAATGATGACAAGAAATTCAAGTTTGCCATGACAAGGCTCAAGGATCATGCATCCCTATGGTGAGATGGTGTACAAGAAAAAATAATAAGAAGAGGTAAGCCTAAAATAAAGAGCTGGGATAGGATGGGAGCCAAGCTCAAAGGTAAGTTTATGTCTAGAGACTATCAAACTAATCTTTTTAAAAAAATTCAGAATCTAAAACAAAAAGATATGTCAGTTAAAGATTATACTGAAGAATTTTATAGGTTGATAATAAGAGCAAGCCATATTGAGGAAGACATGGAGAAGGTGGCCATGTATGTAAATGGATTGGAATTTTTTATTCAAGATGAAATTAGTGTTCTCACACCTAGATCAATTAAAGATGCATATCAATATGCCTTGAAGGTAGAAGAAAAGTTTTCAAGAAGACAAACACAATACTCAAGGGGTAGAAGTAAACCTTTTAGAGGTAGAGGAGAACATGCAGATAGAAATCAGTTGTAGGTACATGAGGAAGGAAAAATTAGCCTACAAAGACTTGAACCAACCAAAAGAGGAAGCTATCCATACATAGGTAAGAGACCATTTGATAGAGGTAGAGGTAGAGGTAGAGGTAGAGGATGTTTTGATGGATGTTTCAAATGTGAAAAATTTGGCCATAGATCTTATGAGTGTCCTAAACATCTATCTACAAACCAAAAAAATGTTCACATAGCTCAAACTGATGAAGAGAAGAGTGTTGCATCAACTATTTATGAAGATGCTTCTAGAAGTGGTGAATCATTACTCATGAAGAGGGTGCTTCTTAAGCTTAGTAAGGAGATCCAAGAACCGCCTCAAAGGAAGACACTCTTCAAAACCAACTGCAAAAGACAAGGTAAGTGATGTAAAGTTATAATTGATAGTGGAAACACAAATAATTTTGTATCTATTGAGATAGTTGATAAACTAGGCGTAAATAAGACTACACACCCTACTCCATATAAGGTTTCGTAGCTGCAAAAAGGGCATCAAAATTTGGTCAATGAATAATGCCAAGTTGAGTTTCAAATAGGGAATTATAAAGATCAAGTGGTGTGTGATGTGATGCCTATGGATATTTGTCATGTGATCCTTAGACCATAGCAATATGATGTGAAATCCATTCATGATGGAGAAAGAAACACCTATACCTTTGAAAAAGGACATAAGCATATACTCCTACCATTGAAAGATGAGGATGCAACAGTAAGAGGACATTTTAAAGTGATGATTACAGGTGGTAAATAATTCTTATAGTAGGATAAGAAGGATGAGGTAAGTAACATATCATTTGATCAGTAAAAAGTAGTTGTTACAGCTTATCAAGATCCTTATTTGTCCTAAAAAACTCAAACTTTGTCAAATGAGCATGTGAATGAGTTGTTCGTTGAGTTGTCTAACCAATTGTCCTCCATAAGAAGCATGGAATAATTTCATTAAGAAAGTTAATTTGTTAAAAGAAATTGCTATTGATGGCAATGAGAGAAGTAAATTGTCAAACGAGCAACATGTAGAAGAAAATAGTGAAGTTGTTTTGAAAAACAACAATGAAAGTTTCAAGGTTGGAGATCAAAATGGTGAAAAGAATGAATGCTACAATAGTTCCATAGTTGGAGAGAAGAATAGTGAAAAAGAAGGCAGTGATTAGTGGTCGAAAGTGGACGAAATAATCATGAAGAAACAACAAATAGAGGTTCAAGTGCAGGTTGGTGTATATGAAACAAAGACAATGCTCATATTTGATAAGGAGCCTAAAAAATACAATGAACATGTTGATTTCTTTAACTTTCTTATCCAATATGTAGGTACAACAAAATTAAATAAGGATACGATGAAGGTGAAAGGTCTAAAGATCTTCATCAGTGGAGATAGTCCATCAACTTTGCAAGTAGCCAAACACAAGGAAATGAAGAAGAGAATGCAACTTGTACACTCAGTTGGACACATATTTGAAGGCAAAATAGATCCACATCAACTAAAAAGGTTATGGGATCAAGGAGGGTACAAATAAAGAAGTTTGGGTAATCAAGAAAAGACTATTGAAGCATCTACAGTACAAAAACATCTACAAAGAGCAACAACGATTTATGAGTAGGAGCTCCTGAAATCTTTCAAGGTTGGTAATTTGATGCAGGAGCATCATTGTCAACATGCAAGATTGTACTTCATTGGGTTGATATAACGTTTTGACAGTCTTTTTCAATGTTTATAGGAGTCTTCGGAAGGTAGTCAAGTCTTACTAAGCCTTGCTAAGGCACTAGGAGTTGTTCGAGACCCTTTAAGAGGCTTTGGAGAGTTTTCCCTCCAAAATTAGAATTAGAATTTTCAAATAGTTTTCTTGTAAATATATGTATAATTGTAATGAGTAAAGGGTCTTTATGAATTGTAATGGATCTTAGGTGACCTTAGTACATGTCTAGGAGTCTTTCAAAGCTTGTTAGGTCAATGTTTATCTAAGGACCCAAACAAAGTCAAATGTAACTACAAGATACTTATGAAAAAATAGTTTACTATGATTAGTTTAGGCAGGTATGAGAAAATCTTGACAAGCTTATTCAATTATAAGCTTATAAAATAGTTCAACAACCTGATAATAATTGCTTCTAACAAGGTGGAAGCATTCAAGACTGTTCAGAAGGATAAAAGGACCAAATTTGCATCATTAGGAGACAAAATGACAATCTGCAGATGAAAAAAGGGTTTTGTTACTATTGAACTACAAGTTTTATGTCAATAAAGGCTTGATATTTATTGATATTTGTGTAATACTTTTGTTTATACATGAATGATCGAGATTCATCCATGTTTTAATACAATTTGATGTTCGATTAAAGTTTGTCTTATTGAAATCTATTCATACCTCTATTTTCTGTGTATGCACAATGAAGTTAGTCATTTGAAATACGTAAAAATCTATGCATAAGTTCCATCTAAGGATTGGGATAGTTAGAAGAGTCTCTTAAGAGTCTTGAATTGAATAAGTGTTGGAATGAGTCATAACACCCCATAATTTATGAATCATGGTTAAGAAGATCTCGACTTTTGAGTGCACTGTAAAACCCTAAAACAGGTTTCTTAAAGACAAAAAGAGCTCTAACTTTAGTTTCAACTAGTGAAATTACCTAAAATTTTGTGTGAAGCTGCTAAATGGTCATTGACAACTAATCCAGTGTCCTTGAATTGAGAGAAGTCATATAGAGAGATAAGCAGACCATTGTGATCTGTGTTTTATGTAGGTGGTCATTGGGAATGCCCAAAAGAGTGAGAAAGTTGTTTGTTTAGTTTTGTCTTTTTACTTCCAGTGTTATATAAAGGATTCTCAGTGACATATAACCATTAAACAATGGATTTTGAGATTACTCAAGTGATTTATTGTTTATATTGATCTAAAACCAGTTAGAAGCTTGAAATAGGCCTGCACATACCTAAAAAGGATGAAGGTGATTATAGAGTCTTCTCTTCAAGAAACCAATAGAGAGATATTGGTTTCTTACAATTATAAGTGGATTTTACAATACAAGAAGACACCTTAAAAACTAAAGGAGGAGTCCCAAGCTATATTATCTCTCCTAAGAACTATCAAACCTATACTCAGTCCTGAGACAGAACTAGCCTTCTTTCAAGGTTCTTTGTTCTTTATGGTATAATAGATGTGTTTTTGAACTAGTTTGAGAACCTTACTAGGTTTAATACCATTGCATGAAGTTTCTTATAAATATTATGAATTTGAAGAGTGGAAAGAAAAAGGTTAAGGTTGATGGTCTTGTCAACAAAATTGCAGGGTTCTTAATAGAAAGAACATCAAATAAGTGAGTTGACAATGTCAATTCAAGATAGAGTGTATTAAATCCATTTTGATCATTTCGTGTTTCATTTTGAATCTTTTATAAGACTTGTGAATTGTTTAAGTCAAGAGAGACTGTTTTGTGTTGAAATTATCTCAGTGAATGTTAAAAGAGCCACTCCTTCTCAAAGTTGCAAATTTCATCAGAAGATTGAATTGGAGGATCATTTGTCTTTTGGCATCAAAATGGTTGATATTTTCACTAATCCATTATGCAAAGAAAAATTTGAAATCTTTTGTAACATGTTCGAATTGAAGAAATTTTCATTGAGGGAGAGAGTTAGTAATATATCATCCCTTCTTGTTTGTTTGTAAAACCCCTACATAAAGTTTAAGGGTGAGTGTTAGGTTTACTCTTTATTTGGGATTAAAAAATATATCCTAAGTTTTAGATGTGTGTAGAATTTGTATTTATGCGAATTATTAATTCACATAGATCTAGATTCAACGAAACATTTCTCACTTCTTTATCCTCCTTTGGGATCTTAGGAGTTACTTGCACTCCTCCATATGTCACACACTTCCCTTCACTTACTAAAGGAAAATGACACTTGACACACATTAAGGAGTTCTTGTAAGGTCATGATGACATTCTTTGTAACTCCCTTCCTTTTTCTTGCTCTATTTAAATAACCCTCTCCTCCTGTTGTCTTCACTAGATAATTGAAACTCTCTCTCTTCTTCTTGAATCATCTTCTTTCCAAGAGTTGTATTGTGAATATTTTGAGGACAAGCGCTCTTAATTATTATGTGGATTTGTTTCCGATTAGTTCAGTTTCCCACTTAAAAAACATGTCTCACTTTGTGGTTTTCTCCTTTGAGAGGTATTTTAGCTTCATGTTATGTTACATTTATTTATTTCAGTGTTATGAATGATTATGGGATAAATCCTTCAAATTTAAATCAATCAAATGAAAATAATTGATAAAAAAATCAACGTAAATATCAAATGAGGAAAAACTACATGAAATAATCTTGTGAACCCACCACATTCAAACTAGGGAGCCAAAGGCAGAGACATTGATCAATACAAACATAAAAAGCAATGTTTATCACATCATTGTGGACTCGTGGGTGAAAGATAAAATGGTAAGACCACCACCAAGGTCAAGACCACTAGAGAAAGTGAATGAAAACAAACCATATGGCATGACCTTGTTTCACTAAAGAACTAGAGGAATAACAAGTAACCCATGGAAGAAAAATAAATCAAGAAGGAAACCATTGATGATGAGGTGACAAATGTCACCCTCCCATTAATAAAGAACTTAAACTCTGATAAAACAAAATAAAACTTCATTTTTTCCCATGAAACAAAATTACAACACGTAACATGCAATCATTAACCAAGGAAAACATGAATCCATATATAAGAAACCAAAAAACAAAATCCACCTAAGTAAATCAAGCACGATAATTGGATAAGTATCCAAATTTTCACAAACCCAAGAAAAAATCATAGACAAACTAAGGAGCGATATATAATCATAATAAACCATGGGAAACAATGAACATATCTAATTTAGAAATCCAACCCACTTGAAAAGTAGAGGAAACATTTACAAATTCCAAATGCCACCATGGAAAATCATAAATCCCATATCAATATCATATCATTTTAAAATATTAAATTTTAGATCAATGGCCCCAAATGCTTTGAGAATGTGGGTCGGTTCATGACAAGAGGCAACGCTACCCCTGTGCGAGAAAATATATAAATTTATTTTGATTGCTTGATACAAGTTCTCTCACCTAAATGCTAGCTTCGCCTTGATCACAAAATGTTGTCATGTTAAACTAGGTCATAGCCTCAACTGACACATTCATGTCTAAAAATTATCTTTTCAACTCCCATTACATCAATTTTTTGTATTACATTAGCAGTGTTGCTCTGAGATGCATTGATGGTGATTATCATGGGTATGACATGCCACAACTCATAATAATGATATTGGGTTTTGTTTCCTCTATGGAATAAGGAACAAAAAACAATAGCATGCCTGCTATCAATATTTTGAGTGTCATGCATTTAATATGCTAGGTGTTGTGTTACTAAGTTTTGAGCTTCAAAATATTTATAAACTTGAATGCTAGTTTGTTGGAAAAAGGCAGTGTCTTGCTTATTATAGGCATGTCTTCATGTCAACACTAATTTTCACACCTCAATGCAACATTACCATGAGACCATCACTACTGATGTCATCATCAAATAGGCATGCATGGTAAATGATTTATCCATCTCATCATGTCCCACAACCACCTTGAGTTTATGTGAATCCATATGTGGTGCCCATATTAACAAGGGTATATCAATGGACACCAACACTTTGAGCATGATGTTAACAGCCATCTTCAAGCTCTTCATATAGAAAATGGAGACTATCATTGGTTTAGCTTGCATCACTTTTGTTGGGTCTATCAACCAATCAACCAATTGAGGTTATGAACACTAATCATCTGCAAACTACTGAAAGATAGACTTTGGTTACAACAATTTGTCAGAAATCTAAGAAGTCATCTAATGTTTGAAGAAGCATACATCTACAAATTTAGTGGATCACATTCTTGAACTGGGAAGTGCATATGCAATTTTGTAACACTATTGTCTAGAAGAGGTGTAGGACAATCACTGCTAATTGCACACTAGAATAAATATGCACTTTGTTGATGTTCGCTTTTTTGACTTGTCACTTTGGGGTGTTTGTTTCAGTAATACACACTCACATGGGAATTGAAGACCTTGGGACAATTTGTGCTTGACCAAGGAATGACCATACAGATAATTAGTTTACATAATGAGGAGCTCCACCTCCCCAATCAGCTGCATATCAAGGCTCTTAGAGGTATGTGTATGCATGTATATGGGACCAATAACATTACCTTCCACTCTCCCCTTTGATCATGTGAGAGGGGCGCCCCCCTTTATTAAAAAGAGTCAATTAGACCATTGGCATGTGGCTATGATTAACCTAGGGAATAAACCCACAATGCAACTTATCACCATGCCACATCCCACAAAATTAAGATATTGCTTAATACAACTTATCAAAGTTTGTCTACTAAATAGATTGTTTAAGATATTTTTCTTATTGGTGCCTATTATACTAAAATTTGATGTTCTTCCATTGACAATAAATTGATCTATATAGAAAATCTCATGATTGTATACAAAGGTTGAAGAGTAACATGAAAGCGGCCATCATTGCATAAATTTTTGACAACATACAAGGAAAAATGAGTTACTAAATTTCTCAAAAGAATAAATCATAAAATTGTTTGGAGTAAATAAGATTAATGGTGCCTCTTATTTTTTTATTTTTTTTGTGTTACAACTTTTACCTTCCCCATGAGTGTGGAAGTATTTTTGATCCAAAACTAGATGTAGAATGTCATAACTCGGTTGATATAGTTTTTCTTTGTAGTTTGTATGACTAATGAAGTGATTTGACACATGTTTAGCTCACTCCAAAATATAGATTTAAACAAACAAAAGTGTAGGATACTTTGCCCCGAAAGGGTCAACATTCTACAAAAAGAGAAACTTGGATAGGGAAAACCCGTATGCAGCGTTAAAGAAAGATATCTCTATTTTTAGCACATCAGGGGAAAGTATTTTAATAGGAGACTTCAATGCTAGAACGACCAACAATCAATCTCTTCAAATGGAAGGAGAAGATAGAGAGGATAACAATCCCTTATGGCTAAAAGAGAGTGGAGACCAACTTTCGAAAAGAATGTCACAAGATGGAAAAGGTAGTGTGACACACTTCGGTGCCGAACTTTTGAGGGACTTTGTAGTTTGTATGACATGGTTATATGTAACGGAACAAGAGCTTGGCCAAGATCTGGAGGTATTACATGCAAAACCTACAATGGTCAAAGTGTGGTTGATTATGTCATCTGCTCTAAAAATTTGACTGCTAGGTTACTAGAGTTTGTTATAGGGGAATGCCGTATGGAGATGAAATCTGACCATATGCCCCTCTTGGTTAAGTTTGGCTTTCTCACAAACAAGCAAAGTGAAAGGAAAACTCAACACAAGGTTAGGACAGCTAATCCGCATGGTAAAATCATTTTGAATAAAAAAAATCAGGAACTCTTTACTGCTGCCCTTGGGCAGCACATTGAGATGACCAAAAACAAAGTCGGGCTTAAAGAAAACAATATCACGAGGAATCACATTGACAGCAGTTTGTTGGTCCGTTTGATCCACAAGGCTCTAAATGTTTGCAAGAAATCCAAGCCTCGAAAAGGAGTCTCTAACACGTTCCCGGCTAACCCCTGGTATGATGAAGAGTGCAAAGCAGCAAAAAGATCATACAAAGAGAGCGAGCCAAACAAAGAAAACAAGAAAAAATATGTGAAATTGTTAAAAGCCAAGAAAGAAAAATTTGTTATACTAAGAAGGAAGGAGCTAATAGAGTTAGGTAAGCACAATCCCAAAGGTTTTTGGAGGGAGCTACAACAAGAGAAGAAACATACTGAAAATAATATCATAGAATCTCAATGGTTAGAGTATGCAAAGCTGCTTTATGAGCGTGAACATGAGGAAACTCTCCCTCCCAGTGTTAGCACGTCAATCGAGCTATTCTCGGATGAGGAGATCAAACAGGGTATAAAGAAATTAGCAAATGGTAAAGCACAAGACATTGACAGGCTGCAAGCTAAATTCTTAAAGTGGGGCGTTGAACACCTTGCTTCGCACATCAAAATAATTTTTAATGAAGTCACGCAATGGGGATTTCCAGTGGAGTGGACGAATAGTGTCATTATCCCTCTCTTCAAGAGTGGGGATATCAATAATCCCTCTAACTATCGTACTATCATGGTCAACCCTCTTCTTGGAAAGTTATTTGGGAGCTTGATCGAACATAAAATCAGTAGTTGGGCAGAAAAAGAAGGGAAAAGAGCAGAGGGACAGGCTGGTTTTAGACCAAAGCACTCTACCATTGATCATTGTATTACTCTTAGGCATTTGATTGAAAAAGCTTGTAACACCCAAGGTGGGGAAGCTTACTGTTGTTTTGTGGATTTTAAAAAAGCTTTTGACACAGTACCCAGAGACAAACTCTGGAAAATGATGGAAGAACTAGGGGTTCCCGATGAGTTTAGAGCAGCTGTCCACAAACTCTATGAGCGTGTTAGAGCAAAAATTAGAACTAGAGAAAGCATGTCTAAATGCTTCGACAACAACATAGGGGTCAAGCAGGGGTGCCCACTCTCCCCCACTTTGTTTGGCCTTTACATTGAAAAACTTGAGGAATGGATAAATAAAACTGAAGGAGGTGGCATTCAGTTGACCAGTGTTGTAGTAAAGCTACTTTTATATGCAAATGATCTTATTCTTATAGCAAAAACTGCCCATGGTTTGAGGGATCATTTGAAGGCTTTAGAGCTATTTTGCCAAGATGTCAGGATGCAAGTGAACATTAGCAAGACTAAAGTCATGATCTTCTCTCTAAAAAGGAAACAACAACAAACTAATTTTATGTTTGAAGGTAGCCCGTTGGAAATCGTCGAAGAATACAAGTATCTTGGTATTGCTTTTCATAACAGACTCAGTTGGGAAACTTGCAGGGTGAAAAGGATTCAAGGAGGGTGGAGAGCTTCTTACCTTCTCCAGAACAGATGCAGGAAAGCAGAACTTTGGGACTGGAAAACCAAGAAAACCCTTTTTGGTTTGCTGGTCACACTAGTTGTCCTCTACGGTTGTGAGGTTTGGGGAAGCAACATGTCAAATCATAGATGGAGACAGTTGGAAAGAATTCAAAAACATCTTATCATCAGTAGTCTTAAAGTTAAAGCAACTGTTCCATATGAGATCCTCCTGGCGGAAGGCGGTACTTTCCCAATGGACGCTGTGGCGATTTCATGGGTACTAAGGTACATAAAAAAAGTTGAAAACATGGGGAATCACCGGTGGCCCAAAAGGGTGGTGAACGAGGTGCTAGATCGGAGGAAGAAGACATGGATGAAGCAAAACATCAAGTGGCTGGGAAAATGGAACATAAAGTTACATGAGTGCCCTAACTCCAAAGAGGAAATAAAAAAGTTTGTATTAGAAAAATTCAGGACTACCATGTGGACAAATCAGATTGGACGTAAAAAAATGCATTATATCAAAGAGTTTAATCCCACTTGGGAGCACAGGGATAAAGCATACCTAAGTGCCGAACTTAAAGGTAATGCTAGGATCCTAATGGCACAATTGAGGACCAGTTCACACCATCTTAGGTGTGAAACGAGAAGATGGACGGTTCCCAAGGAAAGATGGGAAGATAGGACTTGCATTTTTTGCAATGATAGAGTGGTTGAAATTGAACGACACTTCATTAGGGAGTGCGATGCGTACAAGGATATTCATATGCAGCAGGGTAACATCGTGAATGTGGGCAGTTTTAGTGAATTATTTAAGGAGGAGAGGCTACACAACACAGCCTGGTTGTTGGTAAAGATTCATAGGAGGTGAGATGACTTCGAAAAGAATATGAAGAATCTCTAATGATCTTGACACTTGGTCCCATAGACTATATGGTCTCGTGGATGTTATTAAAACTCATTTCATTTCATTTCAAGGTGAACACAAGTATAAGAAACTTAGAGGATGATCCAGACAGCTTGGCGCCTACCTCATTTGTGAAAATTGTTGCAGTGAACAAGTTTGCCTACAAGTGAATTCATACATAAAGTTCAACTTCATATGAATCTGTGTATCAAGTTCCACTTCGTATGAGAGCATATGTCAGGGTCATCTAAGTATAAACTTGCTTCATAAAAGACAAAATTACAAACTTGTATGTCCAACCAGAAGGCAAAGTGTTTCTCCTTTTGTCTCCGTGATTTTGGCATTTGAGGTTTTGTCGGACTCAGTGGTATTCATATTAGTATAAATATATATGTCATATAACCTTTGGGGACATGTATAGGGATTCAAGAGAGATTCAATCCATCAATTCTCAAATCAGTAACCATTCTAAGAGGATAATTGTATAGTTGAGAGGAATATAGTGAAGCATGTTGATTGAGCAAGCTTTCCATAGCAAGCTTCTAAAGTATTGTAGAAGTACTAGAAAAAACCCAATGTTCTTGGAAACTTAAATTGAGCAATTGGCTTGTAAATCTTGCATGATAATAGCTGGTGATAATGACATGCATCCCTACTCTTCTAAACTTTTCCCAATTGAGTTTCTCTAAGGTAAATTCTTGTATTAATTTTCTCTTAATGTTTGACTTGGTGTTTTGCTTAATTTCATTTTACTCAACTATTTCACAAATTCAAGCATTTAAAGCAAAACATACAAATTTTGCAAGCATAGTTCTTGTTTACAGGAAATAGAAGCACATTTCGGTCACATTAGCATAAAAAGGGTGCAAAATGAGATATATAACATCATGGGTGTGCATTTGGGCATAACACATTGCAAATTGAATGAAAGATGGAGATGGCAGCCCATCCCAACAACTAACATCATTTTTTCCAAGTTTTATGTACGTTGGTTTCAGTAGCATATTGCATTAGATTAGCACATAAAATAATCCAATTCATGTTGGTGAATAGTAAATTGGCGATATCCAAGTCAAATGAGTATCAATCTTCTTATTTAATTAATTCTCAAGTATTATTTATGGATCTGATAGGAACGGGGAATTGCCACAGTTTTGAGTCTTCTAGATCCCAGTTCATTACACAGTCAACTAAAGTTTTTAGTACTTTCTTCCTTGGCATTATGCAGTACGGTATGGGCACATGATGGATACTCTTTGGTGTTTGGTTCGGGTTATGGTCACTTTATATTGCAATGGTATTCTTCGGTTCTAGCTTTTTAGTCTATTGCTTTTACAGTTAGAAATTTTTGGTTGATCCATTAGTCACATTTTTAAAAAAACAACCAATGGGACCTTTATTCCTTCAATCAAATGAATCAAAATCCCACTTCACATAAAGGAATATAATTAAAAATATTTGAAAAAGTGTATTTAACATGGAAGGATCATGCTGCAACATATTTATGTTTGTTTGAGTGTAAATAATCATCTAAAATGAAGCAACTATAATGTCTAAAAATGCACTGAAGCATAATTGTGAACAAGCAAATAATTTGGCACAAATTACTTCTGTAACTTGTTGCTCTTCCTTAGAATAATAGTTGTTTCATCTTGGATAAGTTTCCAAGCAGCAATCACATGCCGTATTTATGTTAATGTTCCACCCACATTAAAACACAAAGTATACGTGCCGGATAAAATCTGAGGGTCCAGAGGAAACAATTTTGTAAGGTTTGAAGTTCATTTTTATATTTCTCATGTGATTAAAGGCTCATAACAATTGTAATTAAAATCATTTACATGTGTAATAAAATGACTGTTATGTTGCTATGACTACTGAAGGAAAACACTTGAACTAATTAGAAAAAAAGACTGTTGAGATTAATGTAGCATCAACAACGTCGAGCCATAATAAGTAGAAGAGGGGCAGAAAGGGGTTAATATTTACTAAGAAAAATCATAAATGAGATTTATTTAATGGAATACATTGAAATTCATAGAAAGCATCACTCAAGTGATTGTCTCTCATTGTCAGTCGTAGTGTCAAAGGGTGGAGGAATACGTTTAACATGATCTGATACATTTGTTTAAGGAATGTCCTATACCCTGTTTATTGCACGACATAAAAATACAAAGACACTATCAAAGCATTAGTAATATACCTGAACACAAGTTTTCTTTAATGTTCATTGTCATAAAGGGGAATCAATAATTTTGCACTCCAACCAACACATCCACACAACGGGCCTTAAGATAGCAAATGATAACAACTCAATAAACATTCAATCAGACTTGGTCCATTTTGGCCAAGGAGTGAAAACTTGGTATTAGATTAACACAATAAACTCTTTGTTATTATATTCAATCTAACACATTAAAATCTATAGGCAATGTAAATTCCTACAAACAAGGAGTGTTCCTTATCAAACTCTAACTACAAATCCCTAAGATTTCTCACACTCCTATTCTTTATCCCACTAAATCTCTTTCAATATTTCTATCTACATGAGCTATTCTAATAACTCACACTCATAATTTCACAAATATTTTTTTCATGACACTAATGTGAGTACTAACATTATTAAATTTCTAACATTCCACCCTAAGACATTAAAATATATGGCTACACACACAGGGAAGGTACAGAGGGAACCCATCAACCTCTTATCAACCATTCATATGGGAACACATCAACTGTAGATCATGAATGAAGACTTAAACATGAACAAGGACCTACATGTCTATTCATCCTCCGTATCAACTACCCATGTATGAATAAAAACACACACCTTTGTTCATCCTCCACACCTATGTAAGTAAGCACATTAATTCACAATTGAGTACAACATCTAGGAAGATAGGAACTATTACATCCACATACATTTATTGGGTTTATACAATATATGGCACACCACACAAACTCAAAATGAAGAAAATTGAGGACTATGTTCTCATTGTCATCTTTTGTAGCCACTGTATAGATCGCTGCCACTCGATCACAATAGTAAAGGCGATTCCACTATCAATGAAGTTTGCCCTTGGCTTTAGCCAGTCTAGAGCAAGCATTTGTTGTGCCACTATTACAAAGTGCACCCCCTTTGTTAGCGGTTGATGAGAGACACTATTAGGCCTCCTACCTTCATTGCCTCCTACTTTCATTGCCTCCTATCTCCATTTAGATGTTGCTCACTCAGCGGATTTGATCATGAAGCTCAATTTTCAATATTCCCCCATGATTTAGATGTTAGGTTCTCCCAAAAATGCATCCATGAGGCATTTTTTTTTAAATTTTTGATATTTTAACAATAATACTATGATACTAATTGCATAAAATGACACATTGACTTTTATGAAATGACTAAAAGTGATGAACACTTCATTAACAATTAAGAAACTCAATGAATTCACTAACCGAGAGACTACCAATAATTAAGGACACGAACATAGATTAAATCATATTAACATGGACTTTCAATACAATACACACACAGAGAGACACTCATTGGCTTAATAAACTATACATGTAGATCATGAGTACAAGAAAGGTTAGTTCATTGCTAGTTATTCAAATCAAAGCAAATTGGCAAACATAACATCTCAAGCATGATCCCTCGGAGGGGCAAGGTCTAGGAAAATGCAAACAAATAGAAAGACCTATACCAAAAGTTATACATTTCCCTTGGATTCGTTCTTGAAGACATAATATAAGAATGTTTGTGTCCGAACTGTAGAGCTAGGAGTTTTTATCAATGTCGTTTGTTCATTTCGACAACATCTTGCCTTGTGTACGAGTAGTTTTGATCAAAGTGAAGGAGTGTTGAAGCTCTTGCAAGATTTCTGCATTATAAATTTACACCCAAAAACTTGTTGAAGGCATAGGTGAGCCTTGTATTTATAGATTAGTTAGATCAATTGTGACCATTGGATCAACATCAAGATGTGTGACCAGAATTTAATTCAATTTGAGTGATAAATGTCATTAATATTTGAGGTTTGGGTTTGCATTTATTAGGCATGAGTTTCAAAATTCTAATATTTCTTGTATATATGTTAGTACCTAACAACTTTTTGTGTGATGTCATGATGATGTCACAATTCAGATATTTATTGAATATTTATTTGAATATTGCAGAATTACAAATTAGCCAATTTCTATAGATTTTCTGCTTAGACATTTGATTTGATTAGATGGACTAATTAATCCAGATTAGCTTCCATGTGATTATGCAATCTCGAAATTTAACTATTTGTTCTAGTTTATTACCCCAGAAAATCACTAACAAAACAACAATTTGGCTTAGAGTGAATTAGACAAAGTTGATAGTTGGTTATGATGCATTATGCCCCAATTAGGGATGCTCCTATGTGTTTTAGAATACACATGTCAAGTGTGCGAGCAAATTTGGGTGTTTCAGTGATTTGTGCATTATTGTAAGAAATCAATTCTAATTGCAATTTTGACATGAAAGTGATGAAAATTGAGTGTCTACATTTTACCCTTGTTTGAAAGAGCATTATGAGACACTAGACGAAACCACATTTTTTTAAAGAATGAAAAAGTTGTTAAAATGATTTGATAATGATTGAAGAATGATGTGCTCACGTTTTGTTGATTTTTGTTTAATTTGCTTAAAACGGGTTCACACCAATGCCCCAAACATTCTTTGAGATGCCCATGATGCCCCCTTGAGGGAGTGGCCAAAAAATAGGTTTGATGGATGAGCCCTCGAAAGAAAAAAAATGTACAAGAAGAATAGTAAAATTAATCCATGGATGAGATTAATCCATGTGAGTTAATGCTTGAATGCTTTGATATCCGATGATGATAGAGGAGAAAAAAATGATTTGCCCCAAAGAGTGGGGGAATCAGGAAGAATACATCCCAAGATAAGCGATACACTTTGACTTTCCCCAAACAGAGCGACAGTTGGGGGCTTAGAGAATGATCTACCCTGAAACAAGCTGCACACTTTGATTTGCCCCAAACATGGTGAAAGTTGTGAGCTTGGAATTATAAGAAATATTGAATGATTGAATTGCCCCAAAGAGGGGGAATTGATTGATTAATTGATTTGCCTCATCAAGGTGGATTTAATCGTTAAATAAATGATTTGCCCCAACCGGGTGGATTTGATCATTGATTGAAATAATTGAGTAATTGATTGATTGGCAAGCATAGCTCAAGGATTTAATTTGTTACACAGATTAAGATAAGATGAATGATGCAAACGTAGGTGCGATGGTATAATTTTTTTTCAAAGAATGATAAGCCACAAAAAAACAGGTACATGAGAATGATCAAAGGGAATGAAAGAAATGATTGGAAGAACACAATAATGGTTAAATAATAATGAGATAAAAGTCGTTGAGTTGACCCCAAAAAATGAACGTAAGTGAGCGCTACCTAAAAATTCCAAGTGGATCTCAGGCCAATGTAGTTCTCCTGGAAATGGGAAAAATGCGATGAGAAACGATAGATGAATAAATGTTGAATTGATAAGGAATGATGGTGGCTGCGCTAATCCTAGAAACTGGATGTAACTGAGCACTGCCTACGTAGCCCAAATGGACCTCAAGTCATTGTAGTTCCCCCAAGATGGGAGAAAATGATAAGAAATGATGAAGAATAGAATAGAAGACTTGATTTGATAATATAATGAAGAATAATAATAGACCAATGTGTATGAATCTTTTTGGTACATGTTCATTTGGATATGCACGTCCTGATGAGCATATATATAGCCAAAATGCTTAATTATTGTGATTTGAGCAAGGAAAATGTGATGTGATGTGGTGAATGATGACCAAAATGATTTGATTAGACAATGATTGATTTTGCAATGGGATATGTTGTTTCGCGCAACATTGTATATAAGCTTCAAGCACTTGATTTTTAATGTAGCACACAATGGAATGCACCATGATATAAAACATCATGATGGCCTGGTTGCGATGTGCATAAAGACTAACTCCTGATCCAATAGACGAATGCCACAAATGCACCATGATATGTAAAAATCAAGATGAAATTGTGGTCGTCTACCAGGGATGGACTCAATTCCAAGCGCAAGGAATCACCCCATAGAAGCATATGAACTGAGTCAAGGCACAACAATAAGAGCAAACAAATAGGGAAATAAGCAAATACACAAACTTGAAAATAAAAGCATCATGTTGTTAATCAAGTCAAAATTCACGTGTGAAGGCTTAATGATAATGATAATTGGATGGTGCCCCCATTCAAGAACACATGCAAGGGGACATAATGGGGATAAGATATCTCAAAAATAGGCCGCATACTTTGGTTTGCCCCAAACAAGGCAAAAGCTATGAGCTGGAATGGATTGACCCCAAAGAGGGCAGATTTGGGAAGGACACATCCCAATGGTTGTTAAAATGAATGGATCAATAATTGATTAAGGATTGTTGACTGGATATAGGACAAGACAAAATTTTGAATCTTTGTGGTTTTATATCTCTCGTAGAGATTTTAAGCCTTTTCAAATGTTTATGATTTTGTGGCTTTATATCTCTCAAGGAGATTGTAAGCCTTTTCCAAATTTTTGGTGTTTTTTGGTTATTTGAATGGTTTGATTGTTTTTGGAATAAGTATCCACAAAGGATCACTTGAAAAGGAAAAACCTGTTCTAGCACCATAATGGATAATGACTCACAAAATGACGAGAGCATAGGAAATGGCTCGCATAAACGACGAGAGCATGGGGGAATGGTCACTGAGTTGATCTCAAAAACTCCATGTGACTGAACGCTGCCTACATAGCCCAAACAGACCTCAAGCAATTGTATTCCTCCTAGGAATTGAGAGAGAAGAAAAGTGATGGCAAAGATTAGGATGAAGTTAGTTGAAGAGGAAAATGGGATTGGTTAGCGAAACGATGAGAGCGTGGAAGATAAAGAGGGGGAAATGAAAATAGGAATGATAGTGGTTGAATTTTCCTGAATTACCCCATGTAGCCAAACGTTTCCTACATAGTTCGTATGGACCTTAGGCCAATGTAGTTCTCCCTAAAATTAGAGTTTAATGAAGAAATGAAAATGTTAATTAGAAATGACAACAACGGGATAAAAAGCTTCCACCCATGAAAACATTCAAATGCAAAGGGATGATTATCCACATCATATGTAAATAGTGCCACCTAGGGCAAGACCAAGAGGCAAATCCAATGGTGAACAGGAGGACAAATTGTACAAAGATGTTGTGGCTTTATATCTCTTTTGGAGACGTGAGGCCTTTTCTGAGTGTTCTGATTTTTAGGGTTTTATAATTTGCCAATGTTTTGGATTTTTTGGAATAAGATATACAAGAATGCTCTATAAAAATGATACACAGGGAATATGAACAAATGTACAAAGAATCATCTAGAAAAGGAAAAACAACCTTGGGTAGAGGCTCAAACAACTACTAAATCGGCTACAATAGTACTAGCTCATAAAATGGTGTGAGCGTGGACAATGAAAGGACCACTATTCTACAGTGAACCGAGGTGTAAAAGACCTAGCCTTCAACAACAAACTATGACGTGAACAAAATAGGATGGAATGGTGAATAAGATCATCAAGAAGCTAAAATAAGTTGTTTCAAAGATTACCAAGCAAGCAAACCATGCTAAAGCATTTTGATGTCTTGAAATTTTGTCTACAGGGTTATGCTAATGATGACCACATCGGAACTATTTGTTGAACGTTTTGCTAAAGTTGCCTATAGTCTTGTAGGTCATAATCAAGAATCAAGATGGTAAGAGGAAATAGGAGAAAGACAAGGATTGACTCAGGAATGGAAAATGAAAGGAAAGGGAAAATGACATATGAAGGAAAAGATCCAAAGTAGGGACCTTTCTATATAATGTTCAACCAAGTCAAGCGTGAAAATGCTTGAGATGCATAGTATTCATGGGCTCGTCGAGCTCATATCCTTCTGGAATAGCCAATTTGTATGCTACAAAACCATAATTTGTAGTGACAATGAAAGGACCCAACCAATTTGGCTCAAATTTACCTTTCTTCTCTCATTTTACATTGGTGTTCTTATGATTATCTTTTAAGACAAGATCACCTGCTTCAAACTTTCTTGGGATGATGCACTTGTTATAACTATGACATAGTCGATTCTGATATGCTTTGAGATGACTCAATGCGGCTAGCCGTTTCTCGTCCAAGAGTTATAGCTCTTGCAGCGTGACCACTCTATACTCTTTATCATCAATGATACCCTGCAATGAAATGCGCAGGGAGGGCAACTCGATCTCAATTAGAAAAATAGCTTCTCAACCAAAAACTAAGGAGTAGGGTGTTGCACTTGTAGGTGTGTGAACATTAGCACAATAGGCCCAGAGGGCATGAAATAATTGCAAATGCCAATCTTGACCAGCTTTGTTGACAATCTTTTTAAGAATTTTGACAATGGTTTTATTAGATGCCTCAGCTTGGCCATTACCTTGAGGGTAATAGGGAGTCAACCATCTGTGTTTAATATGGAACTTTGTACAGAGGGTTTTCACATCCCTTTTTTTTAAGGACTTGACATTATCAGATATAATGGAAGAGGGAATGCCATAGTGACGGATGAGGTGGTTTAGGATAAATTTAGAAATCTACTTGTTGGTTACGTAAGTGAGAGGAATTGCCTCGACCCACTTAGTGAAATACTAGATGGTAGTTAGTATAAGCTTGTGGCCATCAAAGGAAGTGGAGTTTTGTTTACCAATGAGATCAAGCCTCCATGTATGAAATGGCCAAGGAGAAGTGATAGGTTAAAGCGCGCATGAAAGAGCGTGAATTAGTTCACCATGCTTCTAGCAAGCAAGGCATTTCTTGACATGAGCACATGCATCTGCTTCCATTGTGGGCTAATAGTATCCTATCCTAAGGAGCTTCTTGGTGATGATCATTCCACTTATATGGGCCTCACAAATCCTTTCATGCACGTCTTTAAGTGCCAATTCAAATTCACCTGAGTTTAAACATCAAAGCAACGTCGCATCATAGCCTTTATGATAGAGTGTACTACCAAGTAAAATGTAACAGGATGTGTTGTGAATAAAAGACTTACGTTGGTTGTGGATAGGTCAACAGGGAGAATGGTCTTGCAGGTAAGTATATACATCTTGGTACCATGGGGAATTGGGACTAGAAATAACACATACCATTTCAGTGTCTAGACGATCGTAAGCTGACATAAGAAGGTTTGCAATAAGAAATTGATACTCACGAATATTAGAAGATATGATCAGAGACCGAATGGTTGCCATGGCATCAACTGATCGATTGTTGGCTCTTAGTATTTGCTCAAACTGGATGCATTCAAAGTGTTGCTTGAGGTTATCAACCATGACTTTGTAGGGCACAAGTTTTTCATCCTTTGTCTAATATTGGTTTGTAACTTGATTAACGATCAATTGTGAATCTCCATATACAACCAATTGTTGAATGTTCCATTGTACTATGAGGCAAAGCCCTACCACAAGTGCCTCATATTTGACAATATTATTGGTGCATGGAAAAGCAATCTTGAATGCCTTGGGAATGAGATCACCTTGTGGCGTAATGAATAATATACTTGCCCCAGAACTATGGGTTGGGAAGGAACCATCAAAATATATCTTCCATTGACGTGACTCCTCCAAAGTGACGATAGATTCATTGAGGAAATGCAAGTGTAATGGATGGGTATCTGACAAAGGTGCCTCAGCGAGTTGATCTACAAGCACTTGCCCTTTGATGGCCTTTTGATTAGTGTATTCAATGTTGAATTCACTAAGGAACATAATCCACTTGGCCACGTGACCTGTCAATGTTGCCTTAGAAAGAAGATATTTGAGGGGATCAACCTTTTAAATAATAACAGTTTTGTTGTTGAGCATATAGTGACATAGTTTTTAGAGATGCAAAGACTAATGCTAAACATGACTTTTTGATAGGTGTATAGTTGTGCTCATAAGCGACAAATGCTTACTCAGATAGTATATTGTGCATTCCCTTCCTTAGTTGTCATGTTGGGCCAAGAGTGCCCCAAAACCATGTTTGGTTGCTGAGATATTGAGTAAGAAGGCTTTTCCTGGTGTTGGCAGGACCAACATTGGTGGGTTTGCCAAATAAGTTTTTTAAGTGTTCAAATGCCTCTTGACAATTGGTGTTCCATTGAAAGTGGTTTTGTTCTTCAAGCAATGATTGAAAGGAAGCGATCAACAAGCTGCAAAATGAAGCGGTAAATAGATTGGATCTTTCCCTACAAGTTGTGGAGTTATTTCAAATTAGAAGGGAAAGGCATTTTTGTGATGGACTTCACCTTGGCTAGATCGAATTCAATTTTGCGGAGGGAAACAATGAAGCCTAGTAATTTTTTGGATGTGACTCCAAAGATGCATTTGTTTGGGTTTATACACACCTTGTATTCACACAGTCTCTCAAAGATCCTCCATAGAACATCTAGATGTGCAGCCCATGTTCTTGACTTTCATAGGCTGTCATCAACATAGTCTTCAACAATGTCATGCATCATGTCATGGAAGATGATAGTCATGGCACATTGGTATGTGGCACCACCATTCTTCAAGCCAAATGGCATGACTTGATAACAAATATTCCCCACGGAGTGGTGAACGTTGTTTTGTGTTGATCCTTTGGTGCAATCTTGATATGGTTGTATCCTAAAAAATCATCCATGAGAGATAACATTTCATAACCTGTTGTTGAATCCACAATCATATCGAACATGCTTTGTTAATGTCCTTGAAGTCTATGCATAAATGAATGCCTTCTGGTTTTTAATCACTAGAATAATGTTAGATATCCATTCTAAGTAATCAATCGAGTGAATGCAGTCTTCCCTCAATAATTTTTCTAATTCTTTCTTGACTAGGATAGCAATCTGCGGATGCATCTTGTGCAATTTTTGTTTAATGGGTTTGGCATCCGGGTGCACAAAAAAATTGTTTACAACCAGA
Source organism: Torreya grandis (assembly GCA_037957365.1). NCBI lineage: Eukaryota > Viridiplantae > Streptophyta > Pinopsida > Cupressales > Taxaceae > Torreya > Torreya grandis. Next base: position 9,046,812 of record JARHVA010000004.1, read on the forward strand.
GACGAATCCAACCTGGGCATATCCACAGAAGACAATGCAAATACGTCAATTTACTTGCACAAAATGGCAATGATGAAGTCGCATTCCTCAACAATGAGGGACGCACCAAGTTTAACCATTTTGGGATCATATATTGTGTTGATTTTGGCCTTTGTGGTGTCTTCTACAAACAGTGTAGAACCATCTTTTGAGAAAGTAGGTACAAAATAAAATTGATCTTCTGCATCTGATTGTGGGTCATCAAGTCCACCCATATAAGAAGAATCTAAATCCCCTAGTTTAGGTAATGGCCATTCAATAAATGTTTCTGGGAAATCTTAAACAAGTTGAGTAAAAACCCATTGTTCTTTTGCATCAATATCTGATCCAAAGGTAAGATGTGAATGCGTAGGACTCTGGGCTTCCTGAGGAGGAAGGTGAACTTCCCTGTCCATTGGCGTTTGAAATAGGTTTTCACCAAAGGACTCATCTTTACTTTGAATTTCTTTGTTACTCTGACTAAGGAAGTTCACCTGCTCTCCAAAGTGGGCTGCAAGGTCTAACGTTATCTCAAAGCATTGTTTGTGATCTCCAATCGGTAGACCATCTCTAAGACCCATGAATTCTGACCATGCTTATTCATTTTGGAAGTCGTCTAATGGTATGATGTGATATTGTTGATAGCGGTTGATTAATTTAGGGTAGTGAAGGATAAGAGGGAATTCAGGGGAAGACGTGATAGTGAGAATGGCATTGGTATCGAATAGGTTTGTGTCGGTGAGTTTATCATAGATACTATAACAGGACTTTGCATCGTTGTCGAGATCGTCTTCATTAGACATGCTAAATTCGTATCACTCTCAAGATCTAAAGGGTCACCCCCAGGCGGTTTGTATCCAATACCTCGAGTACCTTTGTGCTTAGTATCAGAGACAAGTTCAAGAATACCTTGTTGAATAGGCCCTAAGCCTTTTCCTTTGTAATCTTGATGCTCCAAGACTCTATTAGGAATGGGATACTTTGCACTCTGATAAAAAGAGGTGAAGTTGTCATTATACAACCAAGAATCCTCAAAACTACTAGGTTAGTCTTGATCTATCGATTTCTTTTTGTCTTGATCTTTTGAATTCTTTTTGACAAATTAAAGAGGGCCCTCAGGACGAGACCCAACATTTTTGTGCCAAACCATATTATAGGCCTATCATGAGGTTTAGTAGCCTTAGGTCTACCATGGGATTTGGGAGATTTTGGCAATTTGGCAATGTGGTAGGGATCCTTGATGCTATAGGTACCAATACCCTTACCTTCAACAACGAAGTGGGAGGAGATCTAGGAAGGTGGAGCAAAAGACGTGGATGCAAGGTCATTTGGGTCAATGTAATTTGATTGGGGAGATTCATGAGATTTCGCCTTGTCCTTTTAAGGTGCATGCTTAGTGCTAGGACAATAATTGTATTGATTGTATTCGACTTCTAAGTGTTTGAAATATTGATATGGTTGTAAGTCGCCAAGAATAGTGACCCCCATTCCAGAATGGGGGATTTTCAGACATTGGTGAAGGGTAGAAGGAACTACACATACTTCATGGATCCAAGGGCGTCCAAGAAGTAGATTGTAGGGAAACTCAATGTCAATGACATGGCAAAGGGTGTCATGGGTGAAAGGCCCAAACAATAAATGGTAAGCAAATAGTGTCTTGTCTCTCTTTGTGTTATCATATGCCTTGATTGTAATGGTATCTGGTTGCAAGTTAGTTGAAATGTACCCCAAGAGTTCTATCAATTTTAGTGAATCTATATTGAGGCCTGAACCATTGTCTTTAAGAACCCACTTATTCTTATGGCAATTTATGATGGCTTCAATGTGAAGAGGACTATTGTGTAAGCAACCAAGGGATGACATATCACTATGGTCGAGCGCAAGTTGTTGACTTGGGGACAAATGCCCCACCAATGCTTGAAAGGTAGTTGGTTCAATGTCAGTTGGTACCTTGGATTGTTGAAGGTCATACAATATAGTTTTGTGAACTTCTGACGTACACAAGAGATCTAGGATAGAAATCTGCACTCGAGTTTTGATCAATTGTTCACCAAGATCGTATTGCTTCCCAACTGAAGGAGAAGATAGTTTGATTTTAGAAATCAAAGAGCCTTGTACATAGTTTGATTTTAGAAATCAAAGAGCCTTGTACAAGATTATTGTTGGATGAAGGTTTGGTCTTTGAATGCAAGATGTTCAGAATGGAAATATTATTGGAAGGCAAAGGACCTTGAAGCCTAACCTTTGAGTATCGAGTTGCAACTGCACAATTTCAAGGTGGGGAAAGGTTACTTGAATTAGAAGATGATCATATAGGTCTTAGAATAGTGACCCGTGAGCATCACAAAGCAACAGTGCTATAGCACAACAGAGAAGGGTCATTACGATATAAAGAAGGGTGGCCTAAAATAGACAGGGCGACACTCTGAGGTGTGCTTGATGGTAGAAAGGAATTGATTTTTGATAGTAGCTACATGATTATTGGTCATATGACCTACAACATTGTTGTAGTTACACGAGACATCATGGTAGCTAATTTGATTGGTTTGGGTGTCTTGACCTTGATTATGATTTCCTTGACTCTGATTCTATCCTTAATTTTGATGTTGATGACTAGATTGGCGTGATTGTTAGAATTATGCTTCGAAAATGTGTCTTTATAGATACCCATGTTTTGATTGGATGTTGAAGCAACATTATCCATGTTTTGAATGAAGTACCTTAGTTACATGCACCTATGAATTTTATGCCCCTTGACATGACGTAAATCACAATACTCATTGTCTCTATAACATTGAGATTTTGGTTGGTCTTCTAGAAAAGGTTTTGGGGTCGGCTAAATGACCATGTTAGCCACAAGTAACTTCTGGGATACGACCTCAATAGGTTCACCAAGGTCACTAAAGAATTTGTTCTGATACTGAGCCTTTTGTGGAGATTGTTTTTGCAATGTAATGGTTGGAGTAGGTGGAGTACTTTGGACAGGTAGTGGTTGCACCATCTACATGTGTCTAGATTCTATCGCATCATTTCCTAAATCATCTTTGTTTTTATAAATGGCTTTGGGCTTCTCCAATGTACCGGCTTGTACTTGTGGAGGAGCTTGAGTTTGCACCTAATTCTGAGAATACATCTTACCCAGTCATTTGTCTAAGTGTTTTTTCATTCTGCACTCCTTTATTTATAATCTCCTCGAATGTGTCCACACAATGGAGTCTCAAATTATGAGCCACCTCTGAATTCATATTGGATGTGGAAATATTGGCTAGTTGTTTATCTAGGAGTTTGTATCAAAAGCGGCTAGCTAAGCTCATCCATCATTGGAGGTAAATAGAACAACTTTCCCCACCACATTGTTTAGCTAAGGGGAAAGCTTTCCCTACCACATTGTTTACATCTCAAGGGGAAAGCCCTAAGAACTCACGAGAAAGAGATGAAATCCACCCCACGTAGTCAATAAAGAAGAAAATATGACACCAATAATCCATGTGTTTTTGGTCACCAAGGCTCTCTGAAGGGGACAAGGGGAGAACATACACACAAGAGATCATTTACAAGTAAACAAATGAATCAAACACGCACACAAAATGAGAAGAAAGAAAGTTTTCTTAGAGCACCAAATAGAAGTGTTGGTTCTTTAGTTAAGCACTAAATCGAAATGTGAGTTTGAAAAATAGGCTTAGTTTGGCAACAAATTCACTTCTTTGGCTAGTGTAACCTGCAAGAAACAAATTAGGAATTTGAAATGTGGCCTTTGACAAGCATGGGAAGTTGAAAAGTTGATTGTTTAGTTTGTGTAAAAAATACACAATACAATGTTGTCGTTTAGCAAGGCGATCCTACCATTCTGATACCACAAGTTGCCTTTGACATCAATGACAATATTATAGACATCAGCCAAAATTGCCAACAATCTCTCCCTTTGTCATTGATGGCAAAACATACCCAGAATGGCTACCCTTCTTCATTCCTTCACCATTCTGCTTTCTCCCCTTTTAACATTAATGACAAAAAGTCTTTGCCATATCATGGAGATGGGCTGCTTCTATATTGGCTAGCTATTCTGATCCTTGGACCTGGCTGGTTAGAACACTTTGTGAAGGACTCCCCCTTATGCAATGGCATATTTGCCTAAGCTTCTACGCAGGCTCTTCAGATGTAGCTCTTTTGACTCCATGATTCTTCAGATGAGCATGTATATAGCATTGGTCTAAAAGACCAATCAAGAATCGACATTTCTCTGTATAGGCAGGCATAATAAGCTAGAGCCAGCATACTTTTGTCATCAAATTGCAAAAGAACTGCAGTTTTCTCACCAAATTGCCTTTTCTCTTAATCCAAGAGTTAATGTTCCTTAAATACCCCCCCTGGATTCATGCCCTATCACTAAAAGTTAGAGATGTGGTGTGCGAGCCACTACTCTCAACTTCTCTCTCAGATACTCAGATTGCTCCTTGGGAAGAGGCTTGGTAAATATGTCTGCAATTTGGTCCTTTGTTGGAACATACTCAATTTTGACCTCTTGATTTGCAACCTTTTCTTTCAGAAAGTGATATTTGATGGATATATGCTTGGTTCTGGAGTGCATCACTGGATTCTTGGATATGTTTATGGCACTTAAGTTATCGTAAAAAATAGAGATAGGTTCTTTGTACTCTACCTTGATGTCTTTGAGAGTTTGCTTCATCCACAAGACTTGGGTGCTACTGCTGCAACATACTCTGATTTTGTTGTACAAAGTATAATTAATTCTTGCTTTTTGCTCAGCCATGACACAACTCTGTTTCCAAGGAAGAATGCACCACCACTAGTGCTTCCCCTGTCATCCACACTTCCTGCCCAGTCAACATCTGCATATGCAATCAAAGTGAAATCTTCACTTGCAGGGTACCATAGACCATAGTCAACTGTACTTTTGATGTATCTGAAGATTCTTTTCACAGAATTGACATGTGATTCCTTGGGCGCTGCTTGAAATCTTGCAACCATGCACACGGACTGCATGATGTCTGGTCTTGATGTTGTTAAGTACAACAAGTTGTCTATCATTGATCTATACAATGTACTATTCATATCAGGGGACTCATCTTCTTTGCTCAACTTGCATCCAGTTATCATAGGAGTACTAACTGCTTTGTTGTCTTCCATGCCGAATTTCTTGAGCATCTTCTTCGCATACTTGGTTTGAGATATGAATACCCCTTCACTAGTTTGTGAAATCTGTAGTCCAAGAAAGAGAGTTCTCCCAGCATAGACATTTCAAATTCATTTTGCATGTGTGGCAAATTCTTTGCACATGTTACTATCGCCACCTCCAAAGATAATGTCATCTATATAGACAACAATAATCAACATATGCTTACCTTCTGATTTAAAGTACAGATGCTGTCTGCACACCCTTTTTTGAATCGTTGTCATTGCAGGTATTGATCCAATTGTGAATACCATGCTCTAGGTGCCTGTTTTAAGCCATACAAAGCTTTCTTTAGTCTGCACACATAATCTTCTTTTGCTAACTAAAATCTTTCTAGTTGTTCAATGTAGACTTCCTCTTCTAAGTTTCCATTCAGGAATGTTGACTTCACATCTATTTGATATACCTTGAACTTCTTGGGAACAGAGAATGCCAAGAACATTCTTATCGCCTCTAGTCTTTCCACTGGAGCAAATGTCTCTTCAAAATCTATGCCTTCTACTTGTGCATATCCCTTGCATACTAATCTTGCTTTGTTCCTTACAACAACTCCATCTTCATTGAGTTTGTTCCTATAAACTCATTTTGTTCCTATTACATTTTTGTCTGAAGGTCTGGAAACTAATTCCCAAGTTTTATTCTTTTCTATTTGATTCAGTTCTTCCTCCATGGATTTCAACCAATTTTCATCCATGATGGCTTCATTAAAGGTCTTCGGCTCAATTTCTGAAAATAAAGCAAAATTTACTTGCTCATTGTTCATTACAACGCTTCTCCTAGTCTGAACACCCTCATTTTTGTTGCCAATTATCTGCTTCTTGGGATGTTCCTTTTGAACAAACTTTGCAGGTACCCTTTCACTCTTTTCTTCCTCTTCTTCACTATATTCTACTTCATTTTCTGCTTCTTCTAATTCTTCAATTCTGATCTCTTCATTAGACTCAAACTTGTTTGAATCCTTCTTCTACCTTGACGTTGATGCTTTCAACTATTTTATGAAATGTTTTGTTGTAACATACATAGGCTTTACTCTGAGTGGAGTAACCAAGAAATATTCCCTCATCACATTTTGACTCAAAGCTCCCTAGTTTGCTCTCATTTCCTCTGATGTAACACTTGCTTCCAAACACTCTAAAAGTATTTGACTGATGCAAGCTTTTCATACCATAGTTCATATGGCATTTTGCCGCTTTTCACCCTCAACTGTACTCTATTCAGAATGTATATTGTTGTTTGAACTGCTTCTCTCCAATATCCATTAGAAAGTTTAGCTTCCTTCAACATTGTTCTGGCCATCTCCTCGACAGTCCTATTCTTTCTCTTAACAACTCCATTTTACTGGGGAGTTCTTGCAACAAAGTAGTGCCTTTTAATCCCATGTTTCTCATAGTATTCTATGAATTCATTTGAAGTGAATTCTCCACCTTTGTCAGATCTCAAACATTTGATTTTTCTTCTCATTTCATTTTCAACCATGGCTCTAAAGATCTTAAATCCCTCCAAGGCTTGAGATTTGTCCTTTAAGAAGGTTACCCATGTCATTCTTGAGTAATCATCAACAAATAACATGAAGTAATGAATTCCTTTTGATCCTTTAGTCTTAGTAGGTTCACATAGATCAATATGAACAATCTGTAGAGGCTTTGTTGTTGCATATTCTTTTGTCTAAAACTTGACCTTTGTTTGCTTGCCTAATTGACATTCTCTACATATAGTATATGTGAGTTTGGAGATTATGGGCATATGTCTTACACACTTCTTTGAACATACTTTGACTAAATTGTCAAAATTGACATGACCCATTCTTCTATGCCATACCCAGATTTCATCAACCTTTCATGTGAGGCAACTATTATTGTTTACCTCAACAAGATTGTAGATGTTGTTTTCCGTCCTTTTCCCTTCTGCAACTATTTTGCCAGATCTCTTCAACTTGTAGCTTTCAGCATCAAATATGACTGTGTATCCATAATCACACATTTGACTAACACTTGGTAGATTATGTTGAAGTCCTTCAACATAGAGTACATCATAAGTAAGAAGCTTACCATCTATATGCAAGGTTCCTTTGCCTTTGACTCTTACTGCTGCATTATCTCCCAAACTAATAGTTCCTTCCTTGCACTTGCTTAGCTTGACAAACTTACTTTTGTTACTAGTCATATGCTTTGAGCACTCACTATCTATTACCCATAAATTCTGCTCTCTAGAATGCAGTGTTGTTTGAGCAATCAATGATTGATTTTTCACTCTCCACATTTCCTTGGGATTCTCATATGTCCTCTTTTCTTTATTCATGACTTGTAGACCTTTGCTCTTAATAGAAGACTTGCCTTTCATTACTTTTGGCATTGCAAAGTTAGTCCTACAATGCTTGGCTATGTGACCAAAGTTGTTGCAATTGTAGCATATTGCACTTGAATCTAACAAAGGAGCAAATGTGTTTCTACGTACAAAGTTCTTCTTGTAGCCACAACTCTACATTCAATAGCCCTATGATCAAATTGATTACAACTGTAACAATAACCATAAAAGGATGAGTAATACCTGGTTGTAACATTTCTTGATGCCGTGTATTGAACTCTCCTAACCTTTTGTTTCTTCAAATCTGCAATTTTGGTGTATACTATTGAATCATCTATAGTACAAAGACAACCACAAAGAGCAACAATGATTCATGAGCAGGAGCTCATGAAAGATTTCAAGGCTGGTAATTTGATGCAGAAGCATCATTTTCAACATGCAAGATTGTATTTGGTTAGGTTGGTATAGGGTTTTGACAGTCTTTTCAATGTCTATAGGAGTCTTAGGAAGGTAGTCAAGTCATAATAAGCCTTGCTAAAACACTAGGAGTTGTTCTATACCCTTTAAGAGGCTTTGGAGAGTTTTCCCTCCAAAATTTGAATTTGAATTTTCAAATAGTTTTCTTGTGAATATATGTGTAATTGTAATAAGTAAAGGGTCTTTATGAGTAATAATGGGTCTTAGGTGACCTTAGTGTGTGTCTAGGAGTCTTTCTAAGCTTGTAAGGTCAATGCTTATCTAAAGAGCCAAACAAACTCAAATGTAACTACAAGATAATCATGAAAAAATAGTTTACTATGATTAGTTTACACGAGTATGAGAGAATCTTAACAAGATTAGTCAATTCTAAGCTTAGAAAACACTTTAAAAACCTGATAATCATTTCTTCTAACAAGGTGGAGGCGTTCAAGACCGTTTAAAAGGATAAAAAGACCAAATTTGCACCCTTGGGAGACAAAATGACAATCTACAGATGAAAAAAGGGTTCTGTTACTATTGAATTGCAAGTTTTCTGTCAGTAAAGGCTAATATTTCTTGATATCTATGTAATCCTTTTGTTTATACATGAATGATCAGATTCATGCAAGTTTGAATACAATTTGATTTTCAATTTAAGTTTTTCTTATTGAAATCTATTCATACCCCTGTTTTCTGTTTATGGACAGTCAAGTTAGTCATTTGAAATAAGTAAAAATATATGCATGAGTTACATCTAAGGATTGGGATAGTTAGAAGAGTCTTGCATAAGTGTTAGAATGAGTCATAAGACCCCAGACTTTATGAATCATAGTTAAGAAGCTCTTGACTTTTGAGTGCACTGTAAAACCCTAAAATAAGGTTCTTAAAGACAAAAAGAGCTCTCACTTTAGTTTCAACCAATGAAATTCCCTAAAATTTTGTGTGAAGTTGCTAAACGGATATTGACAACTAATCCATGTGTCTTTAAATTGAGAGAAGTCCTGTAGAGTGATAAATAGATCACTGTGTTCTGTGTTTTCTATAGGTGGTCATTGGGAAAGTCCAAAAGAGTCCTTACAAACAATCATTCTTCAGAACTCTAAATAATTTGTGGTCATTGGGAAAGTCCAAAAGAGTCCTTACAAACAATCATGCGGAATTATGGTTATAAATATTCTAATAGAGAACTCTCAAAGCGTTTCGTCCTCAATTATAAAAGAGGTTGCTGCCTAAACTTTAGACAAAAGAATGAATGTCAAATCTGAATATATATCATTTTCCTTCACCAAGTTCTTCTTATAAATACCCTTCATAGTTTTGCATCAAATGATGTGTCTCCTTTCCAAAGTGATGTGTCTTTTCATCAAATGGGATGACTTGCATTAATATAACTTCTATTCCTTGCATTACATGTGGTGCTCCTTCCCATATGGACAATTTATTTGATCTAGTTGCTGTTGTAGTTAATTTAATTGTTGTTGGTTTAGGCAATTCCATTGGTTATTTATATACACTAATGCAGTTCATGTTTATGGTCTCCTTTGTATTTGGGGATATTACATAATATCGAATAAAGATTTGTAGTTTACTAGTTTATACCATGGTTGTAGAATGGCGCTGAGGAGGCTTTGTGAAATCCTTTAGAACCAGTGTCTCATCATGGAGGTGTCTACGTGGACTCCTACCTATTGCATGCCCCTGAAGTGGTGGTGGGGTTAATAGTTAGATGACGGCGTATCATGAAAGAGAGGCCATCTAGTTATTATTATGGATTGATTTACTAGTCGTGTGGGCTTAAAATGGGGAATTTTATGCCATACGTTCTTTCTTCCTTACCATGTAGGACAAAAGACCAAATCTAAGTTGTAAACAACATGCTCAATAATTTATTCATCGAGTTGTTTGCCCACCAAATTTTGAGTTATAAATTAATGTCAAGTCTGATGCATTCCAGCCTTTATGGTCAAGAGGTTGAACCTCTTCTTATTTCTTATCTAGAGTGAAACAATTTTTCTTTTATACTCAATTTTAGACTTGAATATAAAGGTCCAACTAATGCCCTGACTGGATGTATTGGATGAGATATGGGCCTAGAAAAATATGTTTAAAGTAAAATTATCTCAAATAAACAGTTGTATTTCAATTTAACAATATGGCAGGCAATGGATCTATTGAGTATTTGCATGACCAATAGAAAACATGATACAATTAGGGAATGGTGTCTCCCTCATTTCTTTGGTTGTACGGTGTCTTAGAACTGCTGAATATGGCGATACAGAGTTATATATCTCTGCTTATTGAACCTTAGGTGATTTAGGAGGTTCTAGTTGAGTCCAAAATACCTTATTAGCATTTATTAAGGTAAATTTGGGAAGATTAAGGTAAAGTCATTTTTTGGTCACATAGTAGTTTAGGCATGTCATGAGGAGATAAGTCATGGTCAAGTTGTGTCATAGGTGATTAGGGGTTCATTAAAGTCATTTCATGTGTTAAACACCTTTTCACAACATTTCATAAAGTTTTGGAAGATTTGAAGCTCATTTGCTAATTTGTGGGTTTTAAAAATGCATATAAAAGGTGATTTTGGCTAATATTTGTGTTTGTCAAAGTCCCCGAACTTCAAAATTCATACAAGACCCCTTCCAAAGAGCTTGGAGCAGTTACTCAGCTGCCACACCTATCAACTTGACTCAGATAAAGTCAGATTCTTGGATTTCAATGCTAGTTTGACGAGTTAAGAGAAGTTGTACGGACTTGTGGAAGCTACTTGCAGGTGAAAACATTGCAGAAGTGTCCTTTCATCTCCTACGAGTCAGAACAAAGGTTGAAAGAAAGTTTCAGATCCAAAAGTTGGAAAAAAATACTTCTCTCTCATCGTCCCCTACACAAGCTAGTGAAGGCCAACTTCAAGCAGATGGTACAGACCGTGTAGGTAGAGTTGGGGGCTAAGATTTTGGCCAAAGTTTGGGACCCCTATGGGCTTCCAATTTGTGGCATTGGTCGTTGGATTGGTGCTATTATCTTTATGAACAATCGCTAAGAGCCCAGACTGCTTTTTGCGAGCTCAAAACCCCACAGGGTGAGTTTGGAGCAACTCTAGAACAAATTGTGAAATCATGGCTGCTTGAAACTAGTTGGAGTAGCTTCTCAGATGTCTGTAGATGCGTCACACACATTCACTCATCATGGTGGCACATTTGGATAGTCCTTTGGCAAGGAAAGTCTCTTTTGTGAGCAATTTGAAGTGACTGTCATGTTTTTTCTGAGTTTCTCAGTGTTCCAGGTGGTCAAATGCACTTGAATGGTTTTTCATAGTCTTTTAATCCCATTTCAACCCATCAATGGCTTACTGATCACTCAAGCATTCCGTACAAGTTCAAACGGATCACATACCTATATTCACATGGTGGACTGTGTTCTGCTTACATAAGCATTTCAAGGTGATTTGAGTGTTTAAGTATGTGTTTCAAGGAGTTTGAAAGTTGTGTCTTCATGTTTGATGTGTTGATGCAAGGGAAACAATGGTATTGCAGTCCTAATGACCATGTTGTGCTCTCCAAGGTTTCAAAACTTCAAAGGTTGCCACACAGTTACCTACAGGACTGTAAGGGAAAACAGTGAACACATAGTTGAAAATGCTTTGAAAATGTTAGATGTGATCTTGGAGGTAGGGAGAAACCTTTCTTGATGAAGGTTGAGCTCTATAGGTATCATGAGGTGGCTTGAAAAGGCCTACTCAAACTACACAGTTAGGTTTTCTTGACAATCCTCTACACAATATTGAATGTGCAGATAGTGAATAGAGGTTGATAAGAGCTCAGAGTCTTCAAGGCATCAAGGAGATCTTAAGATATCATAACAACAATGGGGCAGAGTCATTGGGATACTCAAGAAGAATCTAAGAGGTCATCAAAGGCCTATATACAATCATACTCCTCAAAATATGCACCTACAGTGTGTGTTGAAATTTGTCTTGAAAAAAAGTACTGTTTGTGGAAGTTGAGAGTCTTCAGAGTAGTAAAGGGACCTAAAGGCACTAATAACATGATGACTAAGCCATTAGAATATTCTGAGGATTGTCTTAAAGACCTAAAAAAGGCCTATACACTGTCAATTCCTCCAGATGTGCACACACAGTCAGCTATACATTGAAAAGGAATGGTCTTGAGACATTGAGTTGATAAAACACTGAGTTTGTTTTAAGGCATTCTGAAAGAGTATCAAATACCATCAATAGCATGATAAGATTGAAGAGTTTCATGATTGAGCCAAGCCTATAAAACACTAAGAAAGGACTAATCACAGTCCTAATATGCACAGTCATCTGTAGGTCTGTATAGAAACTAAAGGTCTCTCGAGATCTTGAACATTGGTTTGTGTGAATGACTGAGGGTTAGAAAAGAGTTGGAGTTCTCAAGTCATTGAGAGTCATTGAGTTCTAAGCTTGAAAAGAATAAATAGGGATCATACAGTCATAGTGCACATACACTGTCCAAATTAAGTCTGCCTATTCATTCTTGAAAAGGGTTGTTGTTTGAAGTGATACAGCAGAGGGTGACTAAAGAGAGCAAGGTGTTGAATGAGTTTGTATGGGTGAGAACATAGCCTATCATAAACCTCAGGCTCAAGCAAAGAATGGAAACAGTTGGCAAACCCTATACAGTTCTAGCACTCCTAAATCGATACACAAGCCTATTAGCTCTTGAAGTCTGTGTTTGATGGAAAGGTCTTAAGGTCTGTATGGTGACTAAAGGGAAGCAAGGTAAAATGCTTGATGATGATTGCATAGTGTGATATCACTACATCATCTATCTCAGCTCAAACAACAATAAGGCAAAAACATGGCAACCCTGTTCACTCCTGCACAGTCCTAAGTGCATGCACAGGCCCAGATGAGCAAACAGTTGAAAGAGTGGTCAGAGGGATTAAGTTCAAGAACAAGGTGTTTTCATGATGAATTGAAGAGTGATAACACCACTCTAGAATAACCTCAAGTTCAGGTTAGAAAGGAAATAAACACAATTAGACCCTGTTTTAGTCACATACCCAGTCCTATTGGACAGTCAACAAAGAGGTGATGGCCAGACAAGTGGAGTTGAATGAGCCTTGGAGAACCTTGAGGGGAGAGTGAGAAACACACACAAAACTTTCATGAAGCTCAGAGTCCTAACTGAGAAGAGAGAAAAGTGAAAATAGGGTATATACAGTCCATTAGGGTATGGTTGGCAGACTAGTACAAGAACCCTAGGCTTGAGCAAGTGACATGTTGCAGAAGTTTGATGAAAGAAGGTGGTTAGAAACCTATTGGAATAGCTCAAGGGGGATGTCACAGACCTCATGAAGGTCATTTGAGTTCAAAGCCAATTCAGGAAAAATCTCACTAACTCATTTCTCTCTCAGACCTCACAGAATGCTTGTTTCCAACTCGAGAGGTCAGTTTCTTTTGCTTGGTAGGGCCAGAAGGATTTGCATGGGACCTTGTGATCCTAGAGAAAGTTAGCCACCCTAATTTAGTTATATTTTGTGGAATTTGTTAGAGGATTCATATGTCCATCTTTATGAATAAACCACCCATAACATGTTCAAGACTCCCATGAGCATCCTCCCATGCTAGTGGTTTGTACAAAATTGTACGGAATAGGGCTATAAAGACTAATTTTTGCTATTTTTCAAGTCCATATAGTGAATTAGAACTTCAAATTTGACATGGAGATAAAGGAGAATGTTCTCTAACTGAATCACACATTTGTTTTGGGTTTGGCATGTGTGGGGAGACAATATATACATTTTTCACTCTCTTAGCAGGGAGGCCTAATTAGGCCTAATTGGCAAAAGAGATACGCAGAAAAAGTAGACTTCCACTTGACTTCAACTCATGAAATTAAACTTGGAGTTGTAAGTAGGCCTAATTGGCAGAAGAGATACGCAGAAAAAGTAGACTTCCACTTGACTTAAACTCATGAAATTAAACTTGGAGTTGTAAGAGGATAGAGGTTACTAAAATATGCCCTTAGATTCTCAAGATTCTTCATAAGTTCTTCCAGACAAGGAGGTTTTCACAAAAAAAGGCTACAAGGAATGAGGCCTATTTGAGGCTTTTGGTAGAGAGCGACCTGTTGGGGCTAGTTTGAGGCTTCAAAATGGATTGTTGTAGGTTTGATATGAGTCCAATAGGCCATCCATGAAGTTTGGATGAGCTAGAGTAACTGAAACCAAGTTTTGACACTTGTGTGAAAAATAGGCCTAAGGAGATGAAGAGCCCTTTAGACACCTTGCAAGAGAAAGAGGTGATGTGTCAAAGGGAACTTGTTGGAGTCAATTGAGAGGTGTCAAGAGTAGAGAAAACATGCAGGAGAAACTGATTTGACTAACAAGAAGGCCACTTGTCTTTCAACATGTCAAGACAAAGGGGAGTTTCAAGAAGCTAGTCAAGGTGTCAAGCATGCATTTCAACCCCCCACGCCACTTGGAGAGTTGGAGAATCTGTAGAGGAGCTACACATGGATTTTTAAGTCTGATATGACTATTCCGTAACTTCTCTTCTTGTTATAACTCACTTGACACTTGCCTACTCTCTCTCTCTCCTAGACTCTTCTTCTCTTCTCTCTCACACTCTCTATATATGGAGCCACTTTTGGCTAAGTTTGTATCCTCCACTTGGGTATAGCGAAGCCCTGCCCATTTGTTCTACCTTTGATCAATAGAACAAATGATGTTTTACCTCATTCTATGACTACATGCAATAATAAAACTCTAAATAGTTGATCTTATCAAGTGTAGATGTACATCACCTTGTTTGAGTCCTATTTATCTTGCCTCATGTGGTTGTTTCTCTATTGCAGGTTGTAGTTGGTGTCATCAGGGGTCCCTTGTGGGTTTTGAAGTGGAATTATTCTTCCCTCTTAGCCTTTTAATGCCTTACCCTTATACAAAACATTGATGCAATAGGTTCATTCTAGGATGTGTATGTTCATATTGTTTTGTAGGTCTTAGTGTATTGTGCAATGTGTGGTAGTGGTCAACAAAGTTTGGTGCATCACCATTGTAGTTAGGTTTATTTCAGTTCTTTCTTCCCTTTCCAAGCAAACAAGTAGTGTGTGAGCCTAAGTGATTATAGACAACCCACAGGCTATAGGTAATCCCATATTTAACCAAATTTGGAGAGGTCTGAACAACCTTCTCCTAGGGTGCAAAATTTGGTTATAATAGTTCTGGCACGCCCAATGGGACTTAGGGTTCAAAAGAGTGGATTTTTTTTGGTATGTTAGATTCCTCCTATCAGCCATTGGAGGCATTCAAGCAGACACCAATGGTGACTCCGAATGGAATCAGCTAGTTATAAGTAGCCCGAGTAATTATTGTGAAAAGAATTTGCTAAAGATCTTGTGTTTCATTTGACTAATGAATTTGGTATGGCTGGATATAATGAGAGTTCCTACTATACACCTCTCTATCAACCTTGTCATGACCCATACTATATTCCGCAATAGCCCTATCAAGGTTGTTATCAACCCTATGAGCCTGTAATGAAATTACTTCAAGAATTAAGTATAACAGCAGAATTATATCCAAATATGACTGAAATATATCCAAATATATGATAATAGATAAACCACTTCAAGGGGGCAACCTCCACAAGCTTCAATAAGAGCAGAATTCACAATATGATGATAAATGATTACCCACTACCTCCTATATATAGTCCATCTAGGCCATGGTTACTCCATTGGCTGACCTCCTAATCAAAAGAAAGCATAAATAAATGTAATATAATGTCAAAGAGAGATAAGTAAGCCACAAGTCAGCTAATACTATCCTCATACATGTGATAGGTTAGGGGTGTAGCATGCCCTTCCCCTTCAAACCAACGTTGTCTTCAACGTTGAACAACTCTGGATGTTCTTGCAGAAAATCTTCACCTTCCCAAGTTGCATCTTCATTGCTTTGGTTTTTCCACTTGATCAAATATTCCCTAATCTCTCTGGTTCTCAACCTCTTAGTACGTGTTTGGAGGATCTTCTCTGGTTCCAAAATGACTCGTCCTTCTTCATCTAGTTCTGGGAGCTCTATCTGGGCGGAAACTTTCTGTCCAATGACCTTCAAATAAGAAACATGAAATACTAGGTGTATGTGAGATGAATGAGGTAACTCGAGCTTGTAAGCCACACTTCCAATTTTTTGTAGAACCTGATAAGGGCCATAATACTTAGGAGCAAGTTTGTTGTCCTTTTTTTGTTGCTTCATGGACATCTGCTTGTAAGGCTGCAAACGAACAAATACCCAGTCACCCACCTCAAAATTTTGCTCACTACGGTGTTGATCTGCTTGTTGCTTCATCCTATTTTGTGCCAAGGCCAAATTCTCTCTCAAACTAGCCAAAACCTCTTGTTGATGTTGAATGTGTTCTTCCACATCTCGAACCTTGGTGTGCACCTTTAATGAAAAAGTGATGGAAGGTGGATGGTAACCATATAGTGCTAGAAATGGAGACATTTTAGAAGAGGTATGGAAAGATGTGTTATACCACCATTCTGCAAGTGATAGCCATTTAACCCATTGTTCTTGTTTATCTGATACAAAACAACGGAGATACCCCTCTAAATACTTGTTAACCACTTCAGTTTGTCCATCAGATTGGGGGTGGTAAGATAAGCTATGAGCTAGCTGAGTACCCAAACAATAAAATAGTTCAGTCCATAAATTACTAGTGAAAATAGGACCACGATCACTTACAATTATTTTTGGGGTTCCATGTAATTTGAGAACTACTTCCATAAAAATAGCCGCTACTGTACTTCCTAAAAATGGGTGTGAGAGAGCACAAAAATGGGCATATTTTGTAAGCATATCCACAATGACCAAAATAACATTCTTACCTTCAGAACAAGGCAACCTAGTGATGAAATCCATGGAAACCTCCTCCCACCTTTGACTAAGAATTGCTAACGGTTGTAACAATCCTGGGGTCTTAACTGTTTCACCTTTATTCTGTTGGCATATTAAGCATTCTTCCACAATCTTTTGTACATCTCCCTTGAGTCCTTCCCAAAATAATTCTTTCTTAATTCTATGATAAGTTTTTAAGAACCCTGAGTGTCCCCCAATTGGAGATGCATGCAACTCTGCAAGAATCTTATGCTTAAGCTCTGAATTTTTGCACAAGTATAACCTACCCTTATACCATAGGACATTACATTTCCATTAAAATTTGTCAGAGGATAAATTACCTTGCCGGAGATTCTGAATCAGAACATGTGTATCCTTGTCTTGCTCCCATTCTAACCTAGCTTCATCCACCCAATCTGCTTGCAATATGGACATTGCACAAAGTAATGCTTCTGTGGATGCATCCCGTCTGGATAGTGCATTTGCTATGACATTATCTTTACCCTTCTTGTAGACGATTTCAAAATCATAACCCAACATTTTGGTTACCCATTTTTGTTGTTCCTCAGATGATAATCTTTGCTCCAAAAAGTATTTGAGACTATCATGATCCGTTTTCACCTTAAAGTGTCTACCCATCAAATAAGGCCTCCATTGTTTAATTGCATGAAGAATAGCCATCATTTCTTTTTCATAGACAGGTTTTTGTAGATTCTTACTTTTGAATTGACGACTTTCAAATGCAATGGGTCTTCCTTCCTGCATTAGTACTGCCCCCAATCCAGACCCAGAAGCATCACATTCAACGGTGAATGTTTGTGAGAAGTCTGGAGTAGCCAAAACTGGAGTGGTGCACATAGTTACTTTTAGTTTCTCAAATGCTTTGGTGGCATCATCATTCCAATGGAAAGCATCCTTCTTTAGCAATGTAGTGAGTGGAGCTGCTATGCTGCCATAACCTTTCACAAATCTTCTATAGTAACCTATTAATCCAAGGAACCCTCGAAGGTTTTTGAGAGTTTTTGGCATGGGCCATTCCATTATCGCTTTGATCTTCTGGGGATCAACTTTGACCCCTTCATGGGAAACAATGTGATTGAGGTACTCTACCTCTTGTACTCCAAAAGCACATTTAGATGGCTTTGCATAAAGTTGGTGCTTTTCCAGAACTATCAACACTTGTTTCACATGTTGCAGATATGTTTCCCATGTCTGACTATAAATCAATATGTCATCAAAGAAAACTAGCACAAACTTCCTTAAAAAAGGCCTAAAAACAGTGTTCATCAAGCTCTGAAAAGTAGATGGTGCATTTGTAAGACCAAAGGGCATTACCAAAAACTCATAATGGCCCTCATATGTTCTAAAAGCAGTTTTATGAACATCTTCATCCTTGATTCTAATTTGATGGTACCCCGAGCAAAGATCCAATTTTGTGAAATAATTAGCACCATGCAACTCATCAAGTAAATCATCAATTACTGGAATAGGAAACTTATCTTTGATGGTGTACTTGTTGAGTTCCCTATAATCTGGGCACATCCTCCATGTGTCATCCTTCTTCCGCACCATGACCACTGGTGATGAATATGCACTTTGGCTATGCTTGATGATCCCTGCCTCCAGCATCTCATGGACCATCTTTTCAATTTCACTCTTTTGTGCATATGGATATCTATATGGTCTGATATTTGGTGGTTGACTACCTGGAATTAGTTGAATGGCATGATCATGTTCTCTTTTTGGTGGTAGTCCTTTTGGCATGGCCCCAAAAATAGATGAGTGGTCTTCAAGAATTATTTATAGATCAGGATGTGTAGATACCTGTGTGGGTTGAACATCTATGGAGCATAATCGTGTAATAATTCCCTCTACACCCTTTTTTAGCATCTTGGTCATCTGATGTGAACTAATCAATTGTGGAGATTTTGCATGTAATCCATGTAGTTCAATTTTCTTACATTCAGAATGAAAGCGCATGAATAGTTCTTAGAAGTTCATCTCAATGGTACCTAAGGTTGTGAGCCATTGGACTCCTAAAACAATGTCTGTGTTACCCATGGGAATAGCAAACATAGGAGAGTCGAGATTGTACCCACCCATAGTAAGCTTAATACTATGGCATTTGCCTGAACAATTAATTGTGCCACCATTTGCAATCATGCCCTAAAATTCTGGTGCTGGGTAGATGAAACAGTTCAATCGAGTGGCCAACTTATGGTTTATAAAGTTATGTGTGCTCCCTGAATCAATCAACACTATCACCTTCTGTTTCTTGAGGAAACCCACTACCTTAAGAGTTTGTGGAGTGTTAATCCCTGCAAGTGCATGACAAGAGATTGTAGGTTGGGAATCTTCAAGTACCTCCTCTATACCTTCCTCATCATCATTGGAGGCATCATCTGCTTCTTCATCTTCATTTGGTCCCTCAATGTAGAATAACTTCTTCTCAGCACATCTATGTCCTTTACTCCACTTGCTATCACAACCAAAACATAATCCTTTTGCACGATTCTCTTCAATTTGCTAAGGGGTTAATCTAGTAGGTGGAGGAAATGTTGGTGATGATATGCTACGATCTTTGAAGTGAGTGAATGGTTGCTTCTTGATAGGTCATTCAAGGTTGCTTCAGAAATTGTCTCCACACATAAGGATAAGTTCTGAAAATGATGAATATAATCCTTGACGGAGCCAGTTTGTCACAATTTTGCCAATTGGCTGAAGTAATTCTCTGTCACACTATTGCCATAGTGTAATTGTAGCTCCTTTGTAAAAATTGACCAGGTGCCATTGAGAGTCATCTTTTTCTTTTGAGCACACAACCATCGATACCAAATGAATTGATCAGGTTCAAGATACAAGGATGCCATGGTAACCTTCTGTCCACTTGGAATCTGATGTAGGTCAAAAAAACTTTCCATTTGGTTGAGCCAATTGAATGGATCTTTTTCATCAAATTTGCGCATATCCACCTTTGGTAATAGGTTCCTCTATGGCCATGGAGTTAGATTTGAAGTAGACTGGTTAGGAGAACCACCCTGGTGGGTTTATGAAATAGAGTTAGCTTGATGATTTGACTGATTAATGTTCAAAGCTGTCATGATATCTCCCAAACTATCTTGTATGGATTGCATATTAGATTATATGTCTTGCACCTCACTCTGAATGCCTTGCACACTATAGTCAAGTTGGCTCACTTTGTGATCTATGTCAGAAAACCCTGGTACAAAGGGTCTAGTACCTCCCCCTTCTGACTCCATCTCTTCCTTGTTAGAAGTTTTACCTGGAGTTTCAACACCCTTCCCTCAGCCCCGAGTTTGTGGACCTGCCATAAAAGGGTTTTACGATGTCGACCCTTATTGTCACTTTTGACCCAACTTTGACCAAGCGATTTTGGAATTATGTCGGCCTCAAATCAAAATATACAAAGAACATACTGTGTCCAAATTTTTCTAAGCTTTCCAAAAATGTAAATAACTAAGAAAAATTCTTTGAATTGCACACTATAGAGCAATTTTATGAAAAACCATAAAATAGTGATAACTTTTGTAAAACAGATCCAAATGAGCTGAAATTTTAATAAAAGCTTAATTTTATTATTTTGCACCTCTAGTAAAAATTTTGCAGATAAATTCACAACTGTTTTTTATATATCGCAAAATTTAAAAATTTAGTGTTTCACCCACAAGATTGCCCAAATCGCAGCTCTGATACCACTTGTAATGAAATTACTTCAAGAATTAAGTATAACAGCAGAATTATATCCAAATATGACTAAAATATATCCAAATATGTGATAATAGATAAACCACTTTGAGGGGGCAACCTCCACAAGTTTCAATAAGAGCAGAATTCACAATATGATGATAAATGATTACCCACTACCTCCTATATATTGTCTATCTAGGCCATGGTTACTCCATAGGCCGACCTACTAATCAAAAGAAAGCATAGATAAATGTAATATAATGTCAAAGAGGGATAAGTAAGCCACAAGTCGGCTAATACTATCCTCATACATGTGATAGGTTAGGGGCGTAGCAGAGCCATGGCAGCCCTATGGTCAACCTATTCCTTATCTATATGATCATAATGTTGTTGAGCAGCCTTATGAAGAAGCCTATGAAGAAGGCTATCAAGAAGATGTGATTAAGACTCTTGAAGAAGTCCAAGCTCTTAAGAGATAGCTTCTTGGAGGCAGTCTTCCTCAAACTATACCTATCCCTCCTCAAGAAAGCAAGATCTCGTCATCTTGGACTATGATTCCTAATTATACCATCTCAAATCTTGTGGAAGAATTTGAACCTATGCAAATCTCTCCTTGCCCTCTCCAAAAATCCTCTTGTATTCCATATCAGTTTTCTTGTGCTCCTTATCCTCATGAAACCATTCACCACCCTAAAGAGGAGCCTCCAAGAGAGCCAATACAATCTTCAAAAAAGCCTAATAGCTTCAAAGTTCTAACTTGGAACCAAGTAGTGAAGTCTTGGGAAAAGAAATATGAATAAAGTGAGGACCAAGAAGTTAATGTCAAGAAAGAAAACCTTGTATTTGTTCAAGCCCCGTTGCCTTCACCCTAAGAACATATAGCTTGTCCATCTTGGAGGTCTATCCAAGAAGATTTTCAATGTAAAAAAGAGGCCTTAGTTGAGAAGGTGGAAGATAAAGTTGTAGTTGTTGAAGAGCCTCAAGAGGGCTATGAGAAAGGTGAGGTGCTTGTTGAAGAAAATGAAATGTCTATTGCCCAATTGAACATGTTTTCCCTTCAAAAATTCCTTCAAGTATCTCCCATTTCCAAATCCCCAAAACGCAAGAGTACTTCCTTCATCCCCATGCCGATTCATGAGCCATCCACCACACCTCATACTCCCTCTCCAACCCATCAACTTGTTCATCACCCTCCCACCTCATCCCTTCTTAAAGGAGAACCCATCCTATGGGAGACAAGTAGAGAATATCAAGCTAAATTTGCAGTTGATCAAGAAGATGACTCAAGTGTCTATGATGAAGAGTTCACTATAGGGACTCCCCTTGGTGAAGACAAGCACAAGTCAACCTTCTTGAGTGAAGAATGAGAAGATCTAGATAATGTTGCAGTTGTTCATAAGGAGTTTGATCAAGACATAAGAGAAGAGGTGCTTGAGAAGGACATCACATCAGCTGAGTTGGTTGATATTCATGAAAATGATCAAGAGGTTGCATCTGAAAATACAATAGAAGATGGAGCTGCTGCTACTTCCATGGAACAAGATGACTTATGACAAAGTTTCAATGAGATATGTGGTGAATTTGAGGCCCTTCAAAAGCCTACACTTCCTGTTGTTCAAGTTGAAGACATTGTTGAAGATGCATTGCCTCTTGAAGTACAAAATAATAGCTTCCAAAGTACCAATCTTGTTGAAGTGGCAGCCAACCTTGAAGTTGAAAACTCTTCAAGTGAACAAGTTGAAGTTGATCAAGTACACAACGAGCAAGAAGATGAGTTTGAAGAAGTTGTGATTCTTGAAGAAAATGAAGATAAAGGTGATTGGTAGCAACATGTTGAGCTTCTTCAAGAAGTTGAGGGCCTTTTCAAGGTTGAAAGTCATGTGCATAACAAGATCAAACAAGATGTTCTCATTGAAGACAACCATGAAGATGGGGCTGAGTATGCAAATCTCTTTGAAGATCTTGGTGAAATTGCAGCTTTTGTTGTTGTTGCATTTGAGATCATGCCAAAAAGAGTGTCAAGCATGGAGGTGAGAATATCAAAACCAAAGCTCAAAAGGCAACATGCTCCATGCACTCCATTTCATAGAGCAAATGATGGTGCAAGCTTCCCTTTCGATCCAAGAGAAGAAATTTTGCTTCAGGTTAGTTTGTATATAGTCTAGTTTGCTTATGTTCTTGTTCAAGGCTAGTGTCTTGTTGTTTTGTTTTGTGTGTTGTTGAGGTAATCAAGTTGTCTTGTTGGTCAAGTGTCAAGGTCCGGTCTTGTTGTCTCAGAGTGCAATTGACTCCATAGCCCAATGGAAGGACAAGGCTACTAGTCTAGTCAACATAGCAGACATGCTACCTCTATGAGTCACCAATTTATTATCCAATTTTGATCCCCTAGATCAAAATAGGACCCTTATAGGCAAATTCTTGAACCTTAGGTGATTTAGGAGGTCCTAGCTAAACCCAAAATACATTATTAGCTTTTATTAAGGTAAATTTGGAAATATTAAGGTAAGTCTCTTTTATGTGTTTTGGTCTATTTGAGTCTCATAGGTCTAAAAGGGTCATTTGTGGTGCTTTGAAAGGTGTGTCATAGGTGATTATGGGCTTATTAATGTCATTTTGTGTTAAACACCTTTTCACAATGTTTCATGAAGTTTTGGAAAGTCTGAAGACCATTTGCTAGTTCTAAGGTGTTGAAAATGCATATAAATGTGATTTTTGGCTAACATTGGTACATGTCAAAGTTCCCTAACTTCAAAATCCGTACCACTCACCTTCCAAAGAGCTTGGAGTAGTTATATAACTGTTACAACTGTTAGAGGAATCATAAAATGTCATAATCTTGCACTTCAATGCCATATTGAGGAATTAGAAGTTGTACAGACTCTTGAAGTCATGTGGAAGAGAAAACAACTTCAAAATGTCCTTTCATCTTCTACAAGTCAGAAACTAGCTTGGGAAGAAGTTTTGTAATATTCCAAATCAAAATATTTTACATTAATTTGGTTTTCTTGGAAAACCTATTTTTTTTAAATATAAATATTGCATTTAACATAATAAATTAAATATAAGTCCACAAGGGCTTTCGTCCTTGAGTTGTTATAATCACAAGGGTTTTCGTCCTTGAGAGTGGTTGTATAGCATGACGTTTATACGAGTTAGATGATTGAATTCATAATTGGATGCTTTTCTTCCACTCCAATGAATGAATATAAATATATAATAAACTCTCCTTCAAAGGTTGTGTCTTTCCCGAGAGTGGTGATTGTTCGAGTAATTAATGTTGAATTAATTAATTTATAGCAGCTAAGTAATTAATTATCTTCCTTAATAATGGCGCTAAACCCAAGATGGTTTAATTAATGTTTGAAGGCTGCATAGACCCTCTTGGACTGCTGCGATCTCTCCTTGGACTACTATGATCTTCCTCTTGGACTCCCACGATCTCTTTGACTGTTGTGTTTCCTTTGGTGATTGCTGCGTTTCCTTCTGTGACTACTATGTGCTTGAGCTTTATTATTCTTGGTTGCTGCGTGGAGTTAGAGGACATTAAAATTTTGAAATCCAAAATTTGCAGAAGGCTTTCTTTCTCTCTCATCATCCCCTTCACAAGTTAATGAAAGCCAACTTCAAGCAGATGGTGCAGGTCGTATAGGTAGATTTGAGAGCTAAGATTTTGGCAAAATTTTGGGACCCATATGGGCTTCCAATCTATGGCATTGGTCGTTGGATTGATTCCCTTACCTTTATGAACAATCACAAAGAAGGAAGACTGCTTTTTCAAGGCCTAAAACCCCACATACTAAGTTTGGAGTAACTTCAGTGCAAATTGTGAAATCATGGCTACTTGAAACAAGTTGGAAAAGCTTCTTAGATGTCTGTATATGCCTTAAAAACATTCATTCTTCATGGTGGCACACGTGGAGGTCCTTTTGGCAAGCAATTTCTCTTTTGTGCAATCTCTGCAAGTGACTGGTCATGTTTCTGAGTTTTTGAGGTGGTCAAATGCACTTGAATGGTTTTTCATAGTCTTCTAATCCCCTTTAAACCCATCAATCACTTCTTGATCACTCAAGCATTCCGTACAAGTTCAAACTGATCACATACCTATATTCACATGGTGGACTATGTTCTGCCTGCATAAGCAGTTCAGGGTGATTTGAGTGTTTGAGTATGTGTTTCAAGGAGTTTGAAATTTGTGTCTTCATGTTTGACGTGTTGATGCAAGGGAAACAATGGTCTTGCAGTCCTAATGACCATGTTGTTCTTTCCAAGATTTCAAAACTTCAAAGGTTGCCACACAATCACCTATAGGACTGTAGGGGAAAACAGTGAAAACAAAGTTGAAGATGCTTTGAAAATGTTACATGTGATCTTGGAGGTAGGGAGAAATCTTTTTTTATTAAGGTTGAGCTCTATAGATATCATGAGGTGGCTGGAAAAGGCCTACTAAAACTACATAGTTAAGTTTTCTCGATAGTCCTCTACACAAGATTGAATGTGCAGATAGTGCCCTGAGCTTGATAAGAGCTCAGAGTCTTCAAGGCATCAAGGACATCTTAAGATATCAAAACAACAATGGGGCAAAGTCATTGGGATATTCAAGAAGAATCTAAGAGGCCATCAAAGGCCTATGTACAATCATACTCCTCAAAATATGCACCTACAACCTGTGTTGAAATTTGTCTTGAACAACAGTACTGTTGATGGAAGTTTAGAGTCTTCAGAGTAGTAAAAGGACCTAAAGGATCTAATAAGATGATGACCGAGCCATTAGAATATTCTAAGGATTGTCTTGAAGACCTAAAAAAGGCCTATACACAGTCAATTCCTCCAAATGTGCACACACAGTCAATTATGCATTGAAAAGGAATCGCCTTGAGACATTGAGTTGATAAGGCACTGAGTATCAAATACCATCAATAGCATGATAAGATTGAAGAGTTTCATGATTGAGACAGGGCTATAAAACACTAAGAAAGGACTAATCACAGTCTTAATATGCACAGTCACCAAAAGTCATATGTAGGTATGTATAGAAACTAAAGGTCTCTCAAGATCTTGTACAATGGTTTGTGTGAATGATTGAGGGTTAGAAAAGAGTTGGAGTTCTCAAGTCATTGAGAGTCATTGAGTTCTAATCTTGAAAAGAAAAAATAGGGATCATATAGTCATAAGTACACATACATAATCCAAATTAAGTATGCCTACTCATTCTTGAAAAGGGTTGTTGTTTGAAGTGAGACTGCAGAGGGTGACTAAAGAGAGCAAGGCGTGTGAATGCGTTTTTATGGGTGAGAACATATCCTATCTTAAACATTAGCTATTTCAAGCAAAGAATGGAAACAGTTGGCAGACCCTATACAGTCCTAGCACTCCTAAATGCATACACAAGCCTATTAGCTCTTGAAGTCTGTGTTTGATGGAAAGGTCTTAAGGTCTGTATGGTGACTAAAGGGAAGTAAGGTAAAATGCTTGATGATGATTGCATAATGTGATATCACTACATTCATCTATTTCAGCTGAAACAACAATAAAGCAAAAACATGGCAACCTTGTTCACTCCTGCATAGTCCGAAGTGCATGCACATGCTCGGATGAGCAAATAGTTGAAAGAGTGGTCAGAGGGATTAAGTTCAAGAACAAGGTGTTTTCATGATGAATTTAAGAGTGATAACACCACTCTAGAATAACCTCAAGCTTAGGTTAAAATGGAAATAAAAACCATTAGACTCTGTTCTAGTCACATACACAGTCCTATTGGATAGTCAACAAAGACGTGATGGCCAGACAAGTGGACTTGAATGAGCCATGGAAAACCTTGAGGGGAGAGTGAGAAACATACACAAACCTTTCATGAAGCTCAAAGTCCTGACTGAGAAGAGAGAAAAGTGAAAATAGGGTATAGACAGTCCATTAAGGTATGGTTGGCAAACTAGTAAAAGAACCCTAAGCTTGAGCAAGTGACATGTTGCAAAAGTTTGATGGAAGGTGGTTACAAACCTACTGGAATAGCTCAAGGCGGATGTCACATACCTCATGAAGGTCATTTGAGTTCAAAACCAATTCAGGAAAACTCTCATTAACTCATTTCTCTCTTAGACCTCATAGAATGCTTGTTTTCAACTCGAAAAGTCAGTTTCTTTTGCTTAGTATGGTTAGGATGATTTGCATGGGACCTTGTGATCCTATGGAAAGTTATCTAGCCTAATGTACTTTTATTTTTTGGAATTTGTTGGAAGATTCATACGTCCATCTTTATGAATCATCATTAAGAATCCAAGCCACTTTCAGGCTACCAAGGAGATCCATAAAAAGCAAGTGAGAGAGAAATCAACTTTCATGCCTCCAAATGAATGAGATGGACTTCCAAACCACCCATAACATGCTCAAGATTCCCATGAGCATCCTCCCATGCCAATGGTTTGTACGGAATTGTATGGAACTGTACGGAATAGGGCTAAAAAGATCGATTTGTGCTATTTTTCAGGTCCATACAGTGAATTAAAACTTCAAATTTGACATGGAGATCAAGGAGGATGTTCTCTTACTGAATCACGCATTTGTTTTGGTTTTGACACGTGTTGGGAGACTGTCTATGTATTTTGCATTCTCTTGGTAGGGAGGCCTAATTAAGCATAATTGGCAGAAGAGATAGGCAGAAAAGGTAGACTTCCACTTGACTTTAGCTCATGAAATTGACATTGGAGCTATAAGAGGATAGAGGGTAATGGAATAAGCCCTTATATTCTCAAGATCCTCTGTACTTTCTTCTAGATAAGTAGGTTTTCACAAAAAAAGGCTATAAGGAATGATGTCTATTTGAGGCTTTTGGTAGCGAGCAACCTGTTGGGGCTAGTTTGAGGCCTCAAAATAGATTGTTGCAGGTCTGATATGAGTCCAATAGGCCATCCATGAAGTTTGGATGAGCTAGAGTAATTGAACCCAAATTTTGACACTTTTGTGCAAAATAGGCCTAAGTAGATGAAGAGCCCTCTAGACACCTTGCAAGAGAAAGAGGTGATGTGTCAAAAGAACCTGTTGGACTCAGTTGAGAGGTGTCAAGAGAAGAGAAAACATAAAAGAGAAACTGATATGACCACCAATAAGACCACTTGTCCTTTAACATGTCAAGACAAAGGGGAGTTTCAAGAAGCTAATCAAAGTGTCAATCATGCATTTCAACACCCCACACCACTTGGAGAGTTGGAGAATCTACAAATGAGCTACACATGGATTTTGAAGTCTAGTATGACTATTCCCTAACTCCTCTTCTTGTTGTAACTCACTTGACACTTGTCTATTCTCTCTCCTAGACTCTTCTTCTCTTCTCTCTCACATTCTCTATACATGGAGCCATTTTTGGCTAAGTTTGTATCCTCCACTTAGGTATGACAAAGTCCTACCCATTTGTTCGACCTCTGATCAATAAAATAGCTGATGTTTTACCTTATTCTATGACTACATGAAGTGATAAAGCTCTAAATGGTTGATTTTATCAAGTGTAGATGTATATCACCTTGTTTGTGTCATATTTATTTTGCCTCATGTGGTTGTTTCTCTATTGCAGGTTATAGTTGGTGTCATCAAGGGTCTCTTGTGGGTTTTGAAGTGGAATTATGCTTCCCTCTTAGCCTGACAATGCCTTACCCTTCTACTAAACATTGATGCAATAGGTTCATTCTAGGATGTGTGTATGTTCATGTTGTCGCAGGTCTTAGTGTATTGTGCAATGTGTGGTAGTGGTCAACAAAGTTTGGTGCATCACCACTTTAGTTAGGTTTATTTCAGTCCTTTCTTCCCTTTTCCAAGCAAACAAGTGGTGTGTGAGCCTAACTGATTCATCGAAGGGAGCTAGCCCTTCAATCTAGGGGTTTACCCCTAATATAGACAACCCACAAGTCTACGGGTAATTCCATGCTTAACCAAATTTGGAGAGGTCTGAACAACCTTCTCCTATGGTGCAAATTTTGGTTATAACATATACCTTTGATGATATTTGCACTGGAAAATAGTCTAAGTTAAGCCGTTGAGGTCCTTGGTTGGCGCTTTAGTGGTGGAAAGTTATCAAAATTAACATCGGACAAATAAATGAATGTAGCGCCTCATATTAAGGAAAGTTAAAAAAAACTAAAACAAAAAAAAAAAACAGTTTATAGAAAGAAAAAATGAAATAAATATACTTTTTTTGGTATTAATATTTGTAAATATGTATTTATTTGAGACAAGTCTTTGTCTTCTTCGTATGAACTGGTTGGATATGGGATGGTGCTAAGTTGGGTTGAAGTGTTAATTAAGGCGATTCTTTTATCTATGGCATTAGGATATAGTCAAATCATCTTTATTTAAGCTAAAAATTATTATGTTAAAAGATGTAGTTTTTTCCAATAAGATATATATCTTATTGGAGAAAATTGCATCTTTTAACATAATAATTTTTAGCTTAAATAAAGATGATATATATATATATATATATATATATATATATATATATATATATATATATATATTGAGCTAAAAAATATTATGTTAAAAGATGCAGTTTTTTCCAATAAGATATATATCTTATTGGACAAAATTGCATCTTTTAACATAATAATTTTTAGGATTTGAATATATATATAGAAGCATGATCGTCTAACTTTTTTTTAATTGCTAAAACACTGATTTTATGATAGGCCATGCTTATGTGGACAATGAAATACTATAGATATTTATCTTAAAATATTATCTTGGCTATGATGTTTTAAATTTGTTTGAATGAAACAACAAAAATTTTCAACAAGTTAGTAAAGATATCGATTATGTCTAAGAGAAAATCAAAATCAATATTGTTGAATCTATCAAACATAAGATTTCTCTTACTCCTCTTACTCCTGAATGGCAGAATCTTTGCAAACAATTGCCTCTGCAACCTCATATTTTTTCTATGTCGGGTTTTCGGCATAAATTCAAACATCAACTAGATGGAATTTGGAAACCTCCTCCATTGCGATATGGTAAAATAAATACAGATGGTGCATCTAGAGGTAATCATAGATTAGCATCCATTGGAGGTATTGGCAAAAATCCAGATAGAAATGTCGATTTTATGTTTGCTGAAAATTTGGGACGTGCCACTAATAATTTAGCGGAGATTAAGGCTATAAAGAAAGGGATGCAAGAGGCTTTAAAAGTGGGTTGGCAAAAGATTTAAATTGAGGCAGATTCTAAGGTCATAATCGGTCTTCTTTCCAATAAGGAGAATGATACAAGCAGTAATTAGAGGATTGCTAGAGAAATAGATAATATCAACACGTTTAAGGAAAGGTTTCAGGGAGTGCAATTCATTCACACTCCTAGAGAGTCAAGTAAAGTGGCAGATGGGTTGGTTGATTGGGCTTTGGACAACCATAATATTCTCTATTATGGCATGGCCCCTCCATGGTGGTCGACCAAGATACAAAAAGATATGAAAAATATCATTTTTTCAGACTTATGCTCATAAGTACTAATATGTTTCCTTTCTTTATATTGCCCAGGCTTGGACCAACAGTTTTCAAGCCTGGCATAACAGAATATGTATCTTTTGATTTCCTTCTAATATAATGGTCTTTTAAATTTTTATAAAAAAAAAATTGTTTGAATGACATAAAGGATGGTAAAATAACAAGATTCACTTGCCAACTTTAAGCTGACACATTTGTTGTTGTGCTTTTAGTGTAGGGTATATCAAGATGTAAGACTATCCAACTAAAAAATTATGGACTCTTACATGCCCTTGAAATATATATAACAGGAAAAATGATCTAATGTTATTCTTTGAAAGAGATAAATGTATGGAGATTTACCTATTAGTGGAGTGCTATTTGTTTTGAAATAATTATTATGTTAAAAGATGCATTTAATGCATCTTTTAACATAATAATTATTTCATATATATATGTGTGTGTGTGTGTGTGTGTGTGTGTGTGTGGCTATTAGTGGAGTGCTATTTGTTTTGAAATAATTATTATGTTAGCCACATATATATATATTTGAAATAATTATTATGTTAAAAGATGCATTTAATGCATCTTTTAACATAATAATTATTTCAAAACAAATAGCACTCCACTAATAGCCACATATATATATATATATATATATATATATATATAATTATCAGTGTTCTTACAATTTAGAATATCTAAGGTAAATAGAAGCATGATCGTCTAATGTTTTTTATTATTTCTGAAGTACTATGAATTGGTGCTAAAATGATTTTATGATAGGTCATGCTTATGTGGACAATGAAAAACTATAGATATTTATCTTAAAATACAATCTTGGTTATGATGTTTTAAATTTGTTTGAATGACATAGAGGATGGTGAAATAACAAGATTCACTTGCCAGCTTTAAGCTAACACATTTGTTGTTGTGCTTTTAGTGCAAGGTATATCAAGATGTAAGACTATCCGACTAACAAATTATGGACTCTTACATGCCCTTGAAATATATATAACATGGAAAATGATTTAATGTTATTCTCTAAAAGAGCTAAATGTATGGAGATTTACCTATTATTGGAGTGCTATTTGTTTTGAAACAATTATGAAAAGTACTCTTTAGATATATTTTATAAATGATGTTAAACCAAATGTATATAAATCTTCCTAAAATGGGATTGGTGAATCCCGAGTAAGTTTTACTATTTTATTATGTCAGATGTTGTCCCTAAACTTGATTATTGTAGTAATCTATAACTCTTGTTTCAAAAATAATTGCATTTTCCTAGGAATATGAAAGAATTGTACAATAGGGTATGAAGTTATGTTTATACCCTTTTCTTGGAATGAATATGTATATGATCTTATTGATAGTATTGGTAACAATATTTGTTATTTATTCACGGCCAAATATAGAGGTTCGGTGACCATAAGATTTCATTAAGAGAATAATGCTCTTCACCATCGTACTTTGTAATAGTAGATATGAAGAACTCATAGTATTAATCCTTGAAAAATATTTATTACCTTGAATGCATTAGGGAGTAGGACCTCCCTTGTTCAAGTATCAGTCAACCCCAACTTCGCTGCATGAAATTGTAAATATACTCGATATGTAATTAAAGCTTGCAGTTTAAAGATTTTCCCATACAACAAGCATATTCATGTTTAAGCCATAATAGGCATCTTTTATAACTAGAAAGTTTAGGTGGGTAGCTGTTGAACACTCAATTAATTCCTTGAGGAAGATCATTAGTTTTGCACTAAGACTATCATTGCTATTTGAATGTACCATAATAATAAACATTCCAATAATACTTGATATGTAATTAAAGCTTGCAGTTTAAAGATTTTCCCATACAACAAGCATATTCATGTTTAAGCCATAATAGGCATCTTTTATAACTAGAAAGTTCGGGTGGGTAGCTGTTGAACACTCAATTGATTCCTTGAGGAAGATCATTAGTTTTGCACTAAGACTATCATTGCTATTTGAATGTACCATAATAATAAACATTCCAATAATTTCTATATAAATATTCTTTAAGCCATTGGCCTTAAATGGAGGAATTGATAAATCCTAAGTACCATAGGATTCAATGGGTCCGTATTCGTTAGAATACCTTGTGAATGCTTAAGTCGCAATATTAATTAGTATAAATATGCTTCCAATTGGTCCTTGAGGAGGCTATCAACTCAGTTATAAAAATAAATTCGCCCATGTTAAGAATGTATAAAACCTTACCTTCAGTCTAAATAGTTCAAATCAAAAGATTAGACGTGAACTACTTATCCTGCTAAAGAAAGGGTGGGGTTATCTACCCTCTTACACTTGTAAGCCCTTGAAGCAGCCAAAGATCTTATTAGGATCAAATACTAATTTAAGCGAACGAAACAAATTTGTATCTAAATTTTGCTATTATACCTTCCCTACGAATATTCAATCACAAAGAAAGGAAATTGTCTAATGTTGAGTTTAATATTTTATTTCCGAATGGAAAAGTGTCGACCATGATCAATCAAGTTGTGTAGACCTTGATTGTTTATTGAAGTTAACAATTAAGATATGAGTATAAGCTATAGGTGGAGAGACCGAGACTTAGTAGATGAAATGTTTTAAGATTGCATGTACACATTAACACATACTTTTCTTAGAGGATTAGTTCTCCTAGATTAAGTTGATAATATTTCAAGCACCTTATTCTTATTGTGGAAGAACATAAGGAATTTTAAAATTATGATCATATTGTGAGTTAGTGGATAATTGGTGTTGGTAGGAAATTATAAAAGGGAATTATAATATTTCGGCTAAGCCTAATGATTGAGACTCTATAGCAACCAACAATTGAATTCAGAATCATACCAATTGATTGCTTCCAAATGGAAAAGTGTCGACCATGATCAATCAAGTTGTGTAGACCTTGATTGTTTATTGAAGTTAACAATTAAGATATGAGTATAAGCTATAGGTGGAGAGACCAAGACTTAGTAGATGAAATGTTTTAAGATTGCATGTACACATTAACACATACTTTTCTTAGAGGATTAGTTCTCCTGGATTAAGTTGATAATATTTCAAGCACCTTATTCTTATTGTGGAAGAACATAAGGAATTTTAAAATTATGATCATATTGTGAGTTAGTGGATAATTGGTGTTGGTAGGAAATTATAAAAGGGAATTATAATATTTCGGCTAAGCCTAATGATTGACACTCTATAGCAACCAACAATTGAATTCAGAATCATACCAATTGATTGCTATTTAGCTAATTATAAAGGATTAATAGATTCTTAACTAAATTTGAAATAATATAGTCTTCGTCTCGCTAAATATATTTCTTAGGATTGAGGATGGTTACTCTGATATATGTCATTGCTCAAAGACTTATGCTTGACAAGCAATGCTTATATTCTTATTAATCCACTATACGAAGAATATGTAATATCTCGATGTTATTGTAATTGAGACCTTGGTCCATATAGGGACCAAATCGATATCCCAGGTTATACTCATGATGAGATAACTTTATCATGATACCTTAGTACACTACATTATAATTGTGCCCTCTCTTCGACACCAATAAATAGCAAATGAAAATGTAGTAAGGGATTGTGGATTCTTGGGGTTGAATGTTGTATGGAGTATTGTCTCTTCGAGGTGTTAATCCTTCCATGTGGTTTATGAATTAAAACATAGGTTAACCATGTGTGAAATAAACATTAAAGGAACTTCTTAAGATCATACTAATATTTACAATTCTTGAATGACTTCATCTCATCGACAGCTTTTACCATCGAGTAGTCACTTTTGTTTGGTCATAGCTGACGCTCCGAAAACTGTGTCTTACTCCTTGAGAGGGCGTTAAGTAGTCATAACATATATTATTGTTAAAAATCAAACTGTAATCTTGCTAAGGAGATTTGTTCCTAGTTATTGTCATCTCTGGTGATGGTTATGAATAGTATAAATACATTTGAAACTAGAAACCAAAAATAAATAAAGTTGTGATTTCGTTATGTGTGGTGTAGAGTGTGTTACACTTGCATCCATTTCAAATTTGAATGGCTATTGTAAATTAGGAAGGGCAAGACTAAAGAATGGATGACCTTATATTTAAATCAAATAAAAGCACTATCATGTTCCTATACCCAGTGAAAATTTTTACCCATTGTTGTAATTGTATGTAGAGGTGCGGCTATTGCGAACAAAGCTAGAGTAAACTTCCTTGTGTACTATACTTATCCCACAAAGCTTTTGGTCTCGGTGGAACTCCTAGTTGTGGACCAATTAGTGATAATTGTAACCTTTCTTGGATCCACTCTCAGTTTTCCTCCTCCAACCACATGCCTCATATAGACGAGTGATTGTTTTGCAGACTTAACGTTCTTTATATTGCACAACAATTGTTTTCTTTCAACACTAACAAGACATATAAAATGGTTTAAATGTTCTTCCCATGTAGCACTGACAAACCAAAATATCATCTAGATGCACTATGACATTTGTATCTAAAAGGCCTCAATACATCATTCATCAACATCATTATGTAGCAGGTGCATTGTTATTCATACAAACCTTATTTTGTTTTAAAAGTAGCATTCCATGCATCCTCCTTACAAAATTGATGATACCTAGATCTGAGATCCAACTTTGTAAAGTAGTTAACATGGTCAAGTTTGTCTAGCAATTCATTAATTTGTGGAAATGGATATCTATTCTTTATGGTGATCAATCAATCTGTGGAAATGTATGTCTATTCTTTATGGTAATCTTTGTCAAGGCATTTAGTCTATGCACATTCTCCAAGGGCCATCCTTTTGTGCCATCACAAAGGGTGACCCACATGGTGAAGTAATTGGATGTATGATCCCTTATTTTTACTAATTTGGAAGTTGTTTCTTAAATTCATTACTTTCCAAAAATGATGCCTATACAAATAAATAATAAGTGAAGGAGATTTAAAGAACAATTGAATCTCATGTTCTACTTCACTTTTTGGAGGCAAAATTTTGGGATTTTGGAACACTTATTGAAAATAAATCAACTCCTCATCTAATCCTTTCAACCCTTTGTTATCACAACCAATTTTAGAAATCTCTAATCCATCCTCTTTCTTATATTTCAAAATAAATAATCAAAACTATGTATTTGCTCAAAAGAGTCCCTTTGCTTGGTTGGAAGTTTGGAACTTAAAAGGGAAAGCTTGGGTTTGCTTTGAAATGCCTTGATGCTATAGTTGATCCCAATCTTGACCCATCGGTATCCTTTAGCCCTCCTCTTGAAGATAGCATCCCTAAAATACGAATAAGGACTTCCAAACACCATATCAAATGCATCAAAAGGAATCACATTTGCTTCAATCTCATCAATGTATTGTGGGTTAATACCAAATTTGAATTTATATATTTTTAGTTTGATCTTTACATCCTTCTTCACCCAACCCAAAGGATATGGATTAGGGTGATCGTATGCTTGTAAACCATGTTTTTTAACAACTTCATCTGATGTCAAATTAGATCGAGAACCAATATCAACAAGTGCATTTACCTTGGTTTCCTTGATTTGAATCTAGTAATGAAATAATTTGTTCTCTTCTCTTTCTTGTTTCTTGTTGTTCGTGTTGGTATTAATGCAACCTACCTTCTCGTCTACATCAAAATTGTCCTCTATCTCCACCTTTAATTGCTCTTTCAAATATACCCTGGAGCTCTTAGAGTCCTCCTTGGCACAATTCTTTAGATGCAATTCTGATGTAACCTTGAACACTTAGCAATGTTAGCATCAATATGTCCATCTATAGAACAATGGCTATAATGGCTCTTTGGATCCTTACAACCATGCAAAGTTGTAGCATTCCTCTTACTTTTCCACTTACCCTCCTTGAAGGTTTTGTAAGGTTGTGTTGGCTCTTTCTGAACTGATTTTTAGACTAATTTTGTTTTGAGGGCTCCCCTTTCCTTGCCTTTTCTCTTCCTCAATGTAGTATGCTTGCACACATGCATCATCAAGGGCTTTTGTATTGCATGAGATGACCCGTCTCTTTAGGTGTGTAAGGACCAAATAAACGAGACTCAGACTCGACAAAAACTCGGCATAATTTTTTTTTACTTAGAATCGAACTCAGCCAAGAATCGACAAATTTTTTAAAATAGCTAATTTTAGGGGAAAAACACTATTAAAATGCATTCCATATCAAATCCTCCTAAAATACAATCAAAACTAGTCAATTACATCTAACATATGTATACACAAAGAAGTAAGCAAATAATGCAATATTGAATGTTTTAAGTTGAACTTGAAACTTGAAAATTAAATAAGAGATGTTTTTTATATCATTAAATTGTTTCCTTGTATACAAAATATGGATATAGAAATCCATGGCGATAACATCAACAAAAAAACATAATATAAAAGTTACAACTAAGGTTGAGAAGAGCCTGCATCGCTTGTCCCAACACGATATCCACCGTGTTGGAGCCTACAACATTTTGTGTATCTCAAGGAAGCAACTATAACCATTCTACAACCTGTCCTTGAGGTATTAACAAGATCATCCTCCACAACATTTTTATCCCTATATGTATGGGCTCACTCCTCCCCCAATGCTACAAGCTCCACCTCGTAATCAGCCTAATCGACCCAGTCATAGTCATCTTCCATAAACATAGGGCTATCATCCTCTATGATCTATTTTGATTTTGGTTCATACTCCTCTAGCTCAATGGGAGATAAATCTTTCTCATCTCCTACAATTTTATTTTGGTAGAGACATAGGTTGTAACACACAAATATATGGTCATTCAACCTTTGGATTAACAACCTATTGCAATTTTGGGAATTTATGTGCTCAAACATACTCTAACTTCCCTCGCATCCTGGAGCACTGCATGGTTGGCTTAGCACTCATTTATCAATCCTTTGAAGATTTGACACCTCAGTGGCATAATTTCCCACCATGAATCTATAACAATAAATATTAAAATGTTTTATACTTCAATTCCAAACATATTAAAAAATAGAAAATATTAATCATTAAACTCAAAGTTGACCTAGCTTAATCATTGTCTTTGTTGCCTTGCAAATATTTCTAGAAGATAGAGCTTTTAGTGTTTGTTTGTAGATCTTAATCTTAGACATAATCTTCACCCTCGTCTGCACATTTGTCTCCATGGCCTTTATGATTGTATAGAGGTTGCTCATAACATCTTCTTCAGTTTTAAAGCTTTCAAGGAATTACAAGGTTGGGTTTAGAAAGTAAGCACAAGTATGAAGTGGCCTATTGAGTTGTTTTATCCACCATTAGTTAATGATATCCCAAATGAGTTGCTACTTGGCTTCCACCATAACATAGATAATTTCTATTTTCTCTTTGGCTCAATCCATGCCCTCATAGATATAACCCATTGCGTGCTTTTCTCCATCAAACACACAAAGAAAACAAACCAATGGCTTTGTAACCTGTAACAAATATTAAAAACTTAATTTAGAGTTCTAAGTATAAAATTAAAAAATTAAATTACATAAACATTTTAAAATAAAGAAAATAAAAAAAATTAAATGAATTACATTGACAAGCTTCCCTGTCGGCATCTAAAAGTGGAACTCATTGAAAACCCACTCTATAACATCAATCCTAACAGTGTTTTTTAGTATATATATCAATCCTAGAGGTACAAAACCAAAGGAGGTAAATATATATATATATATATATATATATATATATATATATATATATATATATATATATATATATAAAACATGAATAAACAATTTTTTAATGTGAATTTGTAATGTCTCCATTTCCAGATTACTTATGAACAAGTACTGAAGACCTTTAGTCTACTTTACTCATAGACTAAATAATCACTTTTGGGGTTTTATTTTATTAATTAATTATGATTGGTCGAATAGTGATTTTTTTCATTTATCCATATAAGGCAATTTTAGTTAATTAATACAATATTTTTAAAAGTGGTTTTTACTACTATGGTAATTAAAAAGATAAATAATTATTGGATTATTGTTTTAAAATAATTTTAATTACTATTTATTATTAAGTCAATTAATTTAATATTATTTTTGGAAAAAGAAGAATGTTAGCGTGGAAGATGAATAAATAAAAGAAAATATATTTTAAAAAGTCGTCAAATAGGTGTTATGAGGTATTTTACCCCCCAAGGTGATTCACCCCCCTTTGAAGAGTATAAATATAAAGTGGAGATCTTATTCTATACATGATGAATATTATTTTGTGAATCTTTATGCTTGAAGATGATTGGGATGTATTCACAATAATTGTTCCCATGGTTTTGAGTTGATTTATCAATAATAAGTGTTTTTTGACACCACCTTACAAAGGAATATTTTGTTGCTTGCTCTAGAAGTGGGGCAATTTGTCTTGGTGATCTTTGGAGAGGGTTTTAAGGACAAATTGGGTGTCTAATTTCTCAAAACTAGTTATTGAAATTTATTGTTAATTTTTTGAAGTGTGGCATTAGATTTGTTGGATGATTGGCAAGGTTGTCAAGGGTTATTTAATTGAAAAAATAAATAATAATTTTTTGAATTACTATTTATTTATTTGACAGAATTTTATAATGAATTTGATATCGTGAAATGATGATTTGGCTTAATAAATAATTTATGATTTTTCCTAACTGTGGCGATTTGGTTAGGCAAGCTTGGAAGGTCCTTGAGAGTGCCCTAGACCCTAGTTTGTGAAGAATATTTAATTCTGATTTTATTGCAGTCTTTTGACATGATGACTTCACTTGGGAGGTTGTTTGGTCACTTTGGGTGCCCTAAAAAGGAGATGAAATTATTCAAATAATTTTGACATTTTTTCTATGATGATTGCAAGGGTTTGAGAAAGATTTTGGAGAGAAAACAGCTATTTTTTTGAGTAAAATCAGATATTTTCTAGCAAGCATATGTCATAAATTTATTTTCATTCAAGTGGAAAAAAGGTACACTTTCATTAATTTTCAGTTACTTATATTTACATGTTTCGAGGTGAATTAAAGTTGAATCAATTGCTGCAATTTGTCTATTTATCTCTTGTACTTTGACGCCAAGGGTTTGGTGAGATTATGTGTGTTGAAGCTTTATTTTTCCTCTAGGGTTGATTGATTTTTCAAATTTCAATATTCAATATTTATTTGCATAATATTGAGATTTTAGGGAAAACCCTTATTTGGTCTTTTAGCCCAAAAAAGGGGCATTACAATGGTATCAGAGCATTGATCTGGTGCACCTGTGAGATCTTATGTGTGCAAATTTGGATGCAAGTAGATAAAAATATTTTGTATTATCAGAGACGAGGAAAAACCATGGATGACCAAGGGTTTACTTCAAAATAGGTTAAGTTTTTGCAAGGCTTGATCAAAGAAAGCCAAAATGATCTTCAACATATATCAGGTATGCAATTTGTAGCTATGTTGAAGGCTATTTTAGCTCCAAGCAAGAGTCATCCCTTCAATGGAGAAGGAAATTCAAAGGACAATGAGAAGGTTTCCACCAAACCTCATATATTATTCATGGCTACTTTTTAGCAAAGAAAACCAATGATTGAGATTGAGACACCAATCTCTGACCCGCTTGATACATGCCAACAAGAGTATGCAGCCCTCAGTTTTGAACACACAAGCTCTCTTGTCTTTTCGTGATTTTTGTGAGATGAAGAATGGGACAAAATCAAGAGGATCAAGTATGCAACCCCGTAGAGATTTGAAACAAAGGTTGGGTAAGGTTTATCTCCCTAATTTTGATGGTACTGATAAACTTCTAGTGAGATCATGGTTGCAAAAATTGGAAACCTATTTATCACTCAACCCCATGTTTGAGGATGAGGCTCTAAAATTCATCACACTGCACTTGGAGGATGTTGTTCATGAGTGGTGGTTTCATGGCATGATCACACAGAACCATGAATGTATTACTACATTGGAAGAATTTAGCAAGAGGATAATGGAGAGGTTTGATAGAAAAGATCCGTAAATCCACTTTCATGAGTTGGCACAACTCAAGAAAGATCATGATGTTGAAAGGTATGTTGATTTTCAAAGTATTTCCGTCATGGTACTGGATGTTAGTGAAAGATCGGTAGTTCTCTTTATGGAGGATTTGATTGAGCCTTTGAGAGGTTTGGTAAAAGCTTTTAATCCTCTTTCTTTGCAAGATGCGATTACTAAAGCTTTGGATCTAGAATTTTCAGCTTATAGACGCAATGTTTGCCCAAAAGAGCAGCCAAGGGAAGCCAATTATTCGCTGCCAAAAGTGGGAAATACAAGGCAGCCAAGGTCTAATTTTAGTAGGACACCAAAGGCACCAAGTGGGCAGCCTAGGGCAACACCTAATATGCCACCAAAGAAGCCTTTTCATCCTTATGTTCCGCCACATAAAGCGCTATCCTATAGCAGAAATATGAAGGATGTAAGAGATGAATTGAGAAGGAAATGTTTGTGCTTCACTTGCAAAGATCCATAGACTAAAGGTCACCATTGTATGGGCAAATGACAAGTCCATTACATTGAGGTAATTGATGATGATTCAAATTTTGATATTATTGATACTAATGTTGAGCAAAATGAAAATATTGTTAATGAGTATGTGCTTGAAGACACACAAGACTTGGGTAGCACACTTGCTTCTCTTTCAGGAGCTCCCAACTATCATGCATTCAAGGTGAAAGGCACATTGAGGGGACAAAGGGTGACTACATTGGTTGATAGTGGAGCCACACATAACGTCATTGATGGAGGCTTGGTTAAGAAGATGGCATTGTAAACCACGGATTGTAAGGGCTCCAATGTGACTATGGCGGATGGGTTCACTATTTCTTGTTCTAAGAAGATTTCCCAGCTTCCACTCACTCTTGAAAAGCACAAGGTAATTGATGATTTTTATGTTGTTGACAGTGGGGACATTGATATTGTTTTGGGTGTTCAATGGTTACAATCATTAGGTGAATTCACCCAAAATTATAAAACCATGGAGCTAAAATTCTTCAAAGAGGGTAAGAAGGTGGTCCTCAAGGGTCTAGCTAATGGTGCTCCACAAGAAGTGTCCATGAAGAGGATGGAAACGGCACTTCGGAGGGGTCAAATTGCATGGGTAGCAAGCTGCCTTATTATAATAAAGTTAGAAAAAATAGAACAGGAGTCCCTACATGGTGAGTTACAAGCTATTCTTGATAAGCATGTTCATATTTTTGATGAGTTGCCTCATGGGTTACCATTGAATAGAAGTTTTGAGCATAATATTGAGTTGGAATTGGGTGCCAAACTAGTTATTGTCATGCCATATCATCACGCAAGAGATTTCAAAGAAGAAATTGAAAAGACCATCAAAGAATTGCTTGGCATGGGGCACAAAAGGCCTAGCTCAAGTCCCTTAGCTTCTTCAATGGTGCTAGTAAAGAAAAAGGATGTCACTATGAGGATGTGCATTGATTACATATTGTTCAATAAGAAGACCATCAAGAATAGGTATCCCATACCTAGGATTGATGAATTGCATGGTGCCACTTACTTTTCCAAGATTGACTTGAGATCCGGTTATCACCAAATCAAGGTAAAAGAAGATGTTCATAAAATTGCTTTTAGATGTCATTTTGAGCATTTTGAGTTTTTGGTTATGCTTTTTGGATTGACTAATGCCCCAGCTACTTTTCAATCATGTATGAACAACATATTTAGAAAATATCTAAGAAAGTTTGTGCTAATTTTCTTTGATGATATTCTTGTGTATAGCAAAACTTTGGAGGAGCACTTGAGACACTTGGATTTGGTTTTGGGGAATTTGGGGCAGCATTCTCTCTTTGCAAAGAAATCTAAGTGTGAGTTTGGACTAACAAAAATTTTGAATTTGGAACATGTCATCAATGCACAAGGTGTGCAAGTGGATAAACAAAAAATCATAACCATCATGGATTGGCCTATTCCCTCTACAGTCACACAATTGAAAGATTTTTGTGGTCTTTGTAGTTACTATAGAAGATTTGTGAGGGGTTTCTCACAACTTGCTACCCCCTTGACTGATTTGACTAAAAAAGGGGCTTTCAAATGGTCCAAAAAAGCCCAACTAGCACTTGAAAAACTAAAAGAGGTAATGCATTCTTGTCCAATATTTGTTATTCTATATTTTTTTACTCCTTTTATAGTTGAATGTGATGCTTCAGGTGAAGGAATAGGGGTTGTCCTAATGTAAAATAAATACCCTATCACTTTCGAGAGTAGAAAACTCAAGGATCAGAAAATGTATATTCAATCTATGACAAGGAGATGGTGGCGGTCATGCATGCTTTGAATAAGTTTAAACAATAATTGGTTTGTGGCAAATTTATTGTAAAATCAGATCACAACAGTTTAAGGTTCTTCTTCAATCAAAAAGAATTGAATGACAGACAATAAAAGTGGGTAAGCAAGGTGCAAGCTTATGATTTTGATATTAAATATGTGAAAGGTAAAAACAATGTGGTAGTGGATGCCCTATCAAGAAAGCTTTATTTAGAATTGTTTGAGGGCAAGCAATTGTGGGGAGGATTGTAATGTTCCCATTTTCGGATACTTATGAACAAGTATTGAAGACCTTTAGTCTAATTTTTTCATAGACTAAGACATTACTTTTGGGGTTCTATTTTATTAATTAATTATGATTGTCTAAATAATGATTTTTATCATTTATCCATATAAGGCAATTCTAGTTGATTAATAGAATATTTTTAAAAGTGGATACCATTATGGTAATTAAAAAGATAAATAATTATTAGATTATTGCTTACAAATACATTTAATTGTTATTTGTTATTAAGGCAATTAATTTAATATTATTTTTGAAAAAAGAGGAATGTCAGCTTGGGAGATGAACAAAGAAAAGAAAGGATATCTTAAAAAAGGCGACAAGTGTTATAAGGTATTTTACCTCCCAAGGTGGTTTGCCCCTCTTTGGAGGGTACAAATACAAGGTGGAGATCTTATTCTATACATGTTGAATATTATTTTGTGAATCTTCATGTTTGAAGAATGATTGAGATGTATGCCCAATAAACGCTCTGGCAATTTTGAGTTGATTTATCAATAAAAAGGTGTTTTTTACACCACCTTACAAAGGAATATTTTGTCGCTTGTCCTAGGAGTGGGGCGATTTGCCTTGGTGATATTTGGAGAGGGTTTTGAGGACAAATTGGGTGTCCAATTGCTCAAAACAAGTTGTTGGAATTTATTACTAATTTTCTGAAGTGTGGCGTTGATTTGTTGGATGACTGGTAAGGTTGTCAAAGGTTATTTAATTGAAAAAATAAATAATAATTTTCTGAATTATTATTTATTTTTTTGACAAAATTTTATAGTGAATTTGACTTCATGAAATGATGATTTGGGCTTCATAAATAATTATGATTTTTCCTAACTGTGACAATTTGGTTAGGCAAGTTTGGAAGGTCCTTAAGGGTGCCCTAAACCCTAGTTTGTGAAGAATATTTAATTCTGATTTTATTGCAGTCTTTTGACCTAGAACGACTTCATTTGGGAGGTTGTTTGGTCACTTTGGATGCCCTAGAAAAGCGCTGGAATTATTCAGATAATTTTACCATTTTTTTATGATGATTGCAAGGGTTTGAGGAAGATTTTGGAGAGAGAACAGTTGCTTATTT
This sequence comes from Torreya grandis, assembly GCA_037957365.1. Classification (NCBI taxonomy): domain Eukaryota; kingdom Viridiplantae; phylum Streptophyta; class Pinopsida; order Cupressales; family Taxaceae; genus Torreya; species Torreya grandis. The sequence goes on from JARHVA010000004.1 coordinate 9,090,497, forward strand.
TTTGAGTAAAATCAAATATTTTCTAGCAAACATATGTCAAAAATTTATCTTCATTCAAGTGAAAAAAGGTACACTTTCATTAATTTTCAGTTGTTATATTTACATGTTTTAGCGTGAATTAAGGTTGAATCAATTGTTGCAATTTGTCTATTTATCCCTTGTACTTTGATGCCAAGGGTTTGGTGAGATTGAGTGTGTGTTGAAGTTTTATTTTTTAGCTGGGATTGATTGATTTTTCAAATTTCAGAATTTAGAATTTATTTGCATAATATTGGAATTTTAGGGAAAACCCTTATTTAGTCTTTTAGCCCAAAAAAGAGACATTACAAAATTCATGAAAAAAATTAACTTTGACATCCGATATGTCAAATTTGTATTCAATTTTAAAGAAACGAAATGAAATTGTACGTAGATTATGTCATGTCCTCATTTTCAACATGAGTTATGTAGACCCTTAGCTTGATTTATTTCTCAAAAATCTAAGGGGCGAATGGAGAGAAAAGGGGAACATGGGTCTTATTTGCTCTTTTCGAAAAGGTACTTTATGTTTCTAAATTTCATTTAAAGGGGACCTTTGAGGGTCATGAATACTTAAGTGATCAAATAGAAGATTATAAGGAAAGGGCCTTTTGAATTTGAATTATTCTCCGTTCTTTTTGGACGCCATCCTTGTGGGAAGGCTATAAAGGTCAAAAGGGGGATCTTGTGGAAAGGTTCATGTTTTTTTTGGCTATTGTGTTTCTTTGAAATCTAAGCATAAAAATTTTGGATTATGCTTTGAGGATGAAAACCCTTCAAGATAGCTAAAACAAAGACAAAAAACCTTTGATTTCAGTTGTGAACAACTTCGTAAAGAGGTTGTATTGTACTTCATTTGCAGAAGAAGGGTATTTTCAACACCAATTTGATATTTGCAGGTGGGCGAACTACTTTGAGAATTGAGCGAGTGGGTTTGAGGGCTGCCCTAGGGTAGAAAACATTTGCAAAAGGGCTGCGTGCATTTTCCAAGGGCAGCAAACCCTCTCCTAGGGTTGGTGACTCAGTTGAGAGGCCTTTTGAGCCTTTTTGAGGGTGCGGATCAGCCACACAGATATTTAGAATTTTTCCTAATATTTTCTAGTAATAAACATTGTCAAAAATTAGGTTTTTGATTGATTTCTTTAGCTATAAATTTGGAATATTTTCTGTTAATTTTGGGATCATTGAATAATATTTTTTGTTCCATTTTGAGGCACCTACGACAATAAATAAATCATTTTTAGTTGCGTAGGGTTTGAATAAAACCTGAAAATTAATTATTTCATTAGTGTTTATTGAATAATTCATTGTTTATCATTTTAACTCTAAAAGGGGACATTATAGTGGTATCAGAGCCAATATCTTGACAAGTTGTGGGATAAGTGAGGGTTTCATGTCAAACAGTGACATGGATAAAGTTAGGCTTAAGAGGTTATTTCGAGCACAAGTGCAAATGAAGGAAGTGATGAGTGAATTCCTTAAAAAAATGAAGGATATAAAGGGAGACAGAGCACAGGTTATGACGAGCAGCGCCATAGACAAAAGCATAGAATCCACACCAAAATCCAAGGTCTTTAAAAAGGAGGAAACTTCATGGAAAGGGAAGGAATAACCCTCCTACAAATGAAATTTGTTGGCAACATATGGATAATACATGACATACCCCCCCTCTTTTCAATAAATAGATGAGTTTCAATGTATTCGTGACTTGGAAAAAGGGTAGAGGAGGCTCCAACAGGGGACGGGACAACCACATGTATTTTCATGATGAGATAGGGAAGGTTACCCTATCCACATTTGATGATTTTCCAAATAATCCAACTAAGGTTTGGATTAACAAGGTGGATACTTATTTTTCATTGCATCAAATGAGGGAAGATGAAGCTTTGAAATAAATCACCCTACACTTGAAAGGGGTTGCCTATGAGCGGTGGCATCAAGGGTTAATAACCCTAGGGCACAACCTCATTAAAACTTATGAGGAATTCCACATAAAGATCATTGACAGAGTGATAAGGCATATTCAGAGTTGCACATCTGAAACTTGGCACATTTGCAACAAGGACACTCATTGGAGTACATTGCAAAATTTCAGAGGATAGCAGCCTTGGTGATGGATATTTTAGAGAATAGACTCATGGTTTTGTTCAATGAAGAGTTAGCTAAATCCCTTAAGGGATTGGTCAAAGCTTTTAACCCTCCTTCCCTCCAAATGGCCATAAAAAGGGCCATAGATCTTGAGCTTGCAACACCTATAGTGCAAAATCTGCCCCTTTAAAGGCATAAAAACAACACTTTACATACTTTTGGGCATGGGGGAGAGGGAATGTCAAGGCATCCTATGATGGCAAATTCTAAAGTGGGAAAATCAGACCTTCGTGAGCAGAAAAAATAGTATTTCCAGCAAAAGGAAAGGCATCCCAAAGAGCTGCAAACAAATTCAGATTTTTTTCAACATCAAAGGGGGAGTTTCCAGCAAGAGGGAAGGCCTTCAAAAGGGCTGCAAACAGATAAAAATAGCATAGAAAGGACAGAAATAGCCCCTTGTGGGAAGGAACCAACCATAGACAAAGAGGGAAGCATGGTGGGCACCTTGGCCACCCTAACCAGAATTCCAAATTGCCACCCCTTTAAATTAAAAGGAATCTTGCAAGATAATAATAGTGGGGCTACACATAACTTTGTTGATGAGAAGTTAGCTTCAAGATGTGGCTTACAAACTACATCTTTTGAAGGGTTCAATGGGACATTGGGAGATGGATTCTCTCTTCCTTGCCACCATAAGATTCAAGGATTGAAACTCACTTTAGGGAAGGAAAAAGTGCAAGGAGATTTCCATGTGATTGGCATAGGGAAAATTGATGTGGTGTTAGGGGTACAATGGATGCACTCCCTTGGATAATGCATTCAAAATCTTCAAAATATGAAGCTGAAATTCAAAACCGTAGGTAAGAAAATTGTTAGTCATGGATTGAGCAATGGGGCATCTATGGTAGTGACCTCCAAAAGGATGGAAAGAGCTTTCAACAAAAGGCAGGTCGTGCAGGCAGCCAAATGTTTTGTAAAAGACATGAATGTTGATTCAGGGCAATAACCTCTTAATAAAGATGTACAATTCCTTCTTGACAAGCATGCCAAGGTTTTTGGTGACATTCCTCATGGGTTGCCCCTGTATAGAGGATTTAAACACATCATGGAGTTGGAACAAGGTACTAAAGTAGTGATCACTACACCCTACCGTCACCCAAGGATTTTCAAGAAAGAAATAGAGAAAGCTATACATGAGCTTCTAGATATAAACCACATAAAGCCTAGTTCCAACCCCTTTGCTTCTTCGATGGTGCTTTTGAAGCACCTACAATAGTAAATAAATTATTTTTAGTTGTGTAGGATTTGAATAAATTATACAGATTGATTATTTCACTAGGGTTTGTTGAATAATTCATTTTTAAGCTTTCAAACCTAAAATGAGACATTACAATGGTATTTGTAATGTTCCCATTTTTCTGAGTTATTGCAGGTATTGGTATTTAGCTTATTTTATTCCCATAAACTAAATAATGGAGTTATAAGGGAATAATAATTAAATTAATTGTTTTAAAGTTGTCTATTTTAAATAAATATCAAAAAGATAACTTTATTTAATTAATTTAATTAAAGTGACAAATAAAAAATAATAATAAAATATTATGAGTCACTTTTATTAAATGTTGTCATGTCACTTTATTTAATAAAGTGCTCTTCTAGAAGCTGGAGGTGGTTACAATTGGATCATCTATTGTTGAGTTGATATTTCTCTACGCATTATTGCAAAGGCTTGAATCATAGGTTCAGTGAATTTTTTAAGGACGAAAACTTTTAGAAATTAATAGATTGGATGAAAATCCAACTCTACTTTGTGAAGTGAATTCATCCAGGGTTCATCATTGAACGTATTTGCAGGTTATTCATCATTTTGGGGCTTCAATCAGCTAGAGTTTGAATTTTATTTGTAGATTGAAGACATATCGTTTCAAATTTGAATATCTAATGGTTATATCTTCATGATATATTGAACAACTAAGGTTTATAGTGCAGGAGCAAATTTATAGAGCTAGCCGCTAGGGTTTATGACCCTAATTTGGTAGCATTTTTGTAGATTTTGAGTACCAAATATTTTATAAATAATTTTTGCATAAGGATGACTTGTCTGAAAAAAAATTGGAAGCTTTTGATGAGGGTTTCAAACTTGTAACAGCTGAGAAATATTTTATATATTTATTTCTGCACATGGATGTTAAGGTTTGGTGAAATTTGAAAGATAAATCATCATTTCAGTTTAAGTGTCTTTAGGGTTTGAAGGTATTATTATTATTGCAAATTTATTTGAAAAATTTATAGTTCTTTTTGAAAGGTTGTTGGCTGATCTGAAGACATCACCTACAACAGTGCATTTTCAGTTTACATTCCATCATTTCCATTGATCAAAGTATTCAATATTGCAGCTTATGATCCGAACATGTTTGTATTTCCATTAAAAATCAATAACAAGTTGAATGTAAGAAGATATACCTTGTTGCAATAATAAAACAAGAACTATATCAAATTTGATTTCCATTGTAATTTCATTTTTATTGAGGAGAAATAAAAGGTTGATGTGTGTTCTTCTATTTGTTTTGCAATCTATGTTTATTTGTTATTATATGCAATTGCTTTACAGATATCAAACTGAAAACAATCAAACATCTCATCAAAACTTCAAGCGAACACTCATAAAATCAGAACTCTTCAGGTGCATACCAAGTGTTTAACAAAATGTCAAATAGCTGAAACTGAAAAATCAGGGCAGAATAAGTAGGGTTTCTTACAGTATCATAGTCATTTTTTGACCAGTTGTGGGATAATAAGGGTTTCATGTCAAACAGTGACATGAAAAGAGCTAGACTTGAGAGGTTATCTCGAGCACATAAGCAGATGAAGGAAGTGATAAGTGAATTTCTTCAAATAGTGAAGGATGTGAAAGAAGATAGAACACATGGTGTGATGAGCAGCACCATTGGCACAAGCATATGAACACCAAAATCCAAGGTCTTTCAAAAGGAGGAAACTTCATGGGAAGAGAAGACACAACCCTCATATAAATAAGATTTGTTGGCAACTTATGGGGAATACATGACATATCCACCTCCTTTTAGAAAAGAGATGAGCTTCAATGGTTCCTTGAGTTGGAAAAAAGGTATAGAAGGCTCCAACAGGGGGCAAGACAACGACATAGATTTGCATGATGAGATAGGGAAGGTTACCCTATCCAAATTCAATGGTTCTCCAAATAATCCAGCTAAGGCTTGGATTAGCATGGTGGATACTTTTCATTGCATCACATGAAGGAAGATGAAGCTTTGAAATTAATCATCCTACACTTGGAAGGGGCTGCCCATAAGTGGTGGAATCAAGGGTTAATAACCTTAGGGCACAACCTCATCAAAACTTATGAGGAATTTCGTATAAAGATCATTGATAGGTTTGATAGGGCAGATTTGGAGTTGTACATCCGAGACTTGGCACACTTGCAACAAGGACACTCATTGGAGGAGTACATTATAGAATTTCAGAGGATAGCAGCTTTGGTGGTGGCTATCTCAAAAAATAGACTCATGGTTGTATTCATTGAAGGGTTAGCTCAATCCCTTAAGGAATTGGTCAAAGCTTTTAACTCTCCTTCCCTCTAAATGGACATCAAAAGGGCCATAGATCTTGAGCATGCAACACTTATAGTGCGAAATCTGCCCCCTGAAAGACATAAAAACATCACTTTACATACTTTGGGGCATGGGGAAGGAGTTTCAAGGTAGCCTAGAATGGCAAGTTCTAAAGTGAGAAAATCAGCCCTTCGTGGGCATAAAAAAGAGTATTTTTAGCAAGGGAAAAGGCATCCAAAAGAGATACAAACAAATTCAGACCTTTTTTAACATCAAAGGGAGAGTTTCCAGCAAGAGGGAAGGCCTTCAAAAGCGCTGCAAACAAATAACATCATAGAAAAGACAAAAACAACACTTTTTGGGAAGGAACAAACCATAGACAAAGAGAGAAGCATGATGGGCATCTTGGCCACCCTAACCGGAATTCCAAATTGCCACTCCTTTAAGGTAAAATGGATCTTGCAAGATATGAATGTCACCATACTCATTGATAGGGGGTCTACACATAACTTTGTTGATGAGAAGGTGGCTTCAAGATGTCGCTTACAAATTACATCTTTTGAAGAGTTCAATGTGACCTTGAGAGATGGATTCTCTCTTCCTTGCCACCACAAGATTCCAAGATTGAAACTCACTTTGGGGAAGCATAAAGTGCAAGGATATTTCCATGTGATTGACATTGGGGAAATCAATGTGGTGTTGGGTGTACAATGTCTGCACTCCCTTGGAGAATACATTCAAAGTCTTCAAACTATGAAGCTAAAATTCAAAACAGGTAAAGAAATGGTTATTCATGGATTGAGCAATGGGGCACCTATGATAGTGACCTCCAAAAAAATAAAAAGAGCTTTCAACAGAGGGCAGGTTGTGTGGGAAGCCAAATATTTTGTAAAAGACATAAATGTTGATTCAAGGCAGCAACCTCTTCATAAGGATGTTCAATTCCTTCTTGGCAAGCATGCCAAGGTTTTTGGTGACATTCCTCATGTGTTGCCCCCGAATAGAGGATTTGAACATATCATTGAGTTGGAACAAGGTACCAAAGCAGTGATCACTACACCTTACCGTCACCCAAAGATTTTTCAAAAAAGAAATAGAGAAAGCCATACATGAGCTTCTAGATATGGGACACATAAGGCCTAGTTCTAGCCCCTTTGCATCTTTGGTTGTCCTTATGAAGAAGAAAGACAGAACCGTAAGAATGTGCATTGACTACTAGTTGTTGAATAAGAAGACAATTAAGAATAGGTGCCCTATAACTACATTTGATGAGCTTATTGATGAGCTCCATGGATCGGTTTTCTTCTCCAAGATTGATTTGAAAACAAGGTATCCCCAAATCCGAGTTAAAAAAGATGTGCAAAAAACCACCTTTAGATGTCACTATGGGAACTATGAATTTTTGGTTATGCCTTTCCAATTAACCAATGCTCCCATCACATTTCAATCTTGCATGAATCATATATTCAGGCAATACTTGAGAGTAGTTGCTTCAATTTTTTTTAATGATGTTCTAGTGTATAACAAGACATGAGAGGAGCACTTGCAGCACTTCGATATGGATTTGGACGTGATGGAACAACAAACTCTTTTTGAAAAAAAATCAAAATGTGAGTTTGCTACTTTTGAAATTTTATATTTGGGACAAGTGATCAACTCCCAAGAGGTCTATGTGGACCAATAGAAAATACAAGCCATCTTGGATTGACCACAACCTACTAATCTTAAGCAGTTGAGAGGATTCCTTGAATTATGTAGCTACTATCGGAGGTCTATAAAGGGTTTTTTCTCAACTTTCTTCCCCCCTCACGGATTTGACAAAGAAAGATGCTTTCAGCTGGTCCAAAATAGCCTTGGAAACATTTGAAAGACTCAAGGGAATCATAAGTTCATGCCCAGTGCTTGTTGTTCTAGATTTCACTATTTCATTTGTATTGGAATGTGATGCTTTAAGGGAAAGCATAGGGGTTGTCCTAATGCAAAAAGGGCACCCAATTGCATTTGAAGGCAGAAAACTGAAGGAAATTGGGCGAAAATTCTCAATCTATGATAAAGAAATGTTAGCCATTATGCATGCTTCGGCTAAGTTCCATCAATACTTGATTTGTGAAAAGTTTGTGGTTAAAAATGACCACAACAATTTGAAATATTTCCTCACATAAATTGATTTGAATGATAGACAACAAAAATGGGTAAGCAAATTGCAATCTTATGATTTTGACATTGAGTATGTGAAGAGAAAAAATAATGTAGTGGCTGATGCATTGACTAGAAAGCCTATTTTGTTTGCAATAAGTGAAATTGCAGCAAATTGGTAGGCTGTCATAAGTGTTGAATATGTTAAGGATACCTTGGCTACAACTTTTATGGAAGTAAAAATGAATGATGAGAGGTATGTAGTTGTGGATGGGCTGATTTTGTACAAAATCAAAACTTTGTTGACACGTAAATCCAAGCTTAAGGCACAAATACTAAGAACTGATCATGATTCACCAATGGCAGGACATCCAAGATATTTTAAGACCTACAAAGAGGTAAGAGAAAGGTTCTTTTGGAAGGGCCTAAGGAGAGAGGTAATTTAGTATGTTAGGGAATCCCTTGTTTGTAAACATAACAAAGGAGAGCACACATTTCCAGTTGGTCTTCTACAACCTCTACCTATTTCTTACAAAAATTGGGAGAGCATTTCTATGGATTTTATTACAAGGCTGCCCATAACACAAGGTAAAAATTCTATGTTGGTGGTGGTGGATAGACACACTAAATTTGTAATTTCTTTGCCTTACCAACCCATTACAATGCTCCTATGGTGGCTGATCTTTTTTTCCAAAGTGTTCAAGCTTCATGGGTTGCCTAAAAATATTGTAAGTGATAGAGACATCAGATTCATGAGCCTCTTTTGGCAAGAGCTCTTCCGTTTTGTTGGCACCAAATTGTCTCTAAGTACTAGCTACCATCCCCAAATGGATGGGCAAACAGAAATTGTGAATAAGTGAGTGAAAGGATATCTTAAAAATTATGTTTCAAAGTAGCAAGAGGTGTGGACTAAATGGCTTTACATGGCAGAATTTTGTTACAATATAACATACCACATATCAATAGGTATGTTCCCCTTCAAGGCATTATACGGTTATGAGGCCTTTTCTTTCATTGATCTAATTTAGAGTGATAGTAGAGTGCCTAGGTCTGCTGATTTGGTTTAGCAAAGCATGAAAATTTTAGATCATCTCAAAAAGAACCTACAACAAGCTCAAACCCAACAGAAACCATATACAGATAAGCATCGAACATAAAGGCATTTTGAGGTAGGTGACATGGTTTTCCTAAGATTGCAACCATATAGGCAATCTTCTATCAAGCAAAATGGAGTGGAAAAGTTCAAACCATGGTTTTATGGTCCCTACAAGATTCTAAGGAAGGTGGGAGAAGTTGCTTATGATTTGGAGCTACCGTAAAATAGCAAGATCCACAATGTTTTTCATGTATCTTGCCTAAAAAAGGCACTTGGGCAGCACATCACTCCATCCATGGATTTGCCACTCCTTGATGAGGAGGGTAAGTTAGTTTTGATTCTAGAATCTATTGTGGAGACTAGAGAGAGGTTGCTTAGAAACAAAGTCATCATCGACTACTTGGTTCGTTGGAAAGATTTGCCTTTCAAAGATGTTACTTGGTAAGGGACAACCATCATTCAACATCCTAGCTTGTAATTACTTGAGGACAAACAATTTTCGAAAGGGAGGATTGTCATGTCCCCCTTTTCAACATGAGTTAGGTAGACCCTTAGCTTGATTTGTTTTCAAAAAAGCTAAGGGGCGAATGGAGAGAAAAGGTGAACATGGGTCTTATTTGCTCTCTTCAAAAAATTACTTTATGTTTCTAAATTTCACTTAAAGAGGGGACCTTTGAGGGTCATGAATACTTAAGTGATCTAATGGAAGATTATAAGGAAAGGGCCTTTTAAATTTGAATTACTCTCCCTCCCTTTTGGAAGCAACCCTTGTGGGAAGGCTATAAAGGTCAAAGGAGGGATCTTGTGGAAAGGTTCATGCTTTTTTGGATATTGTGTTTCTTTGAAGTCTAAGCACGAAAAGCTTGGCTTGTGTCTTGAGGATGAAAACCCTTCAAGGTGGCTGAAACAAGGATAGAAACCCTTGATTTCAGTTGTGGACAACTTTGTAAGGAGGTTGTATTGTACTTCATTTGCAGAAGAAAGGTGTTTTCAACACCAATTTGATCATTGCAAGTGGGTGAACTATTTTGAGCGCTGGGCAAGTGGGTTTGAGGGTTGTCCTAGGGTAGTGAACACTTGCAAAAGGGTTGCATGCATTTCCCAAGGGCAACAAACCCTCTCCTAGGGTTGGTGACTCAGTTGGGAGGCCTTTCAAACCTTTTTGAGGGTGTGGATCAGTCAAACAAATATTTTAAAAAATTCCTAATATATTTCAACAATAAACATTGTCAAAAATCAGGGTTTTGATTGATTTCTTTGGCTATAAATTTGGAATATTTTCTGCTAATTTTGAGATCATTGAATAATATTTTTTGTTCCATTTTGAGGCACCTACAACAATAAATAAATCATTTTCAGTTGCCTAGGGTTTGAATAAATACTAAAAATTAATTATTTCATTAGGGTTTGTTGAATAATTCATAGTTTAGCATTTCAGCCTTAAAAGGGGACATTACAAATTACCTAGGGGTGTAGGCTATCGACAAGGTTTGATTAACCCTAAACTTTGTTACAAGATCAAGACCAATGAAAGTACAAATTTGAATGTGTGTGTGTGTGTTGAAGTGCAAAGGTCCCCTTATCCCACAAGGGGTCTCATATGCAAATATGGCACCCTTGCTATGCGGGGACCTAAAATAATTTTACCTGAACCAAAGCATTTTTGTCCCTTCTCCTCTGGAGCATTTTGATAGAGACAAATTATAGTCTCTTTTGGGAAAGAAAACCTTTTGAGGATCGTATCATGAACCATCCCCTGATTTCACTCGAGGAAAATATGAGGATTATTACTAACAATGATGACAATAAAGTATAGAAGAAAATTCATAAGCAACTAAGATAAAATGTGAAATGTGAAACCCAGCCAGATTGTGTCTTCAAAATAAACTTAGATAATCTAGGTCAGTCTGGAGCATCTCATTGTGTCTGCAGCGATTGCAGAGGTCAGATAGCTTTGGTTATGTTGTTGATATGAACAAGACCCCCCAATAATTAGACGGAGTTTGATGCTTTGTACACAGGCCTCCGATTAGCCAAAAACAGAGGTTTAGAGAGTCCTGATTGAAGGTAACTCTCTGTTGGTGGTTAAAGATTTCAAAAGAAAAAGAACTCCAAACTGTAACTTAAGGGCAAGGCTAATGGAAATTTAGCTTATGTATAGCTCTTTTAATGAAATTTATGTAAGAGATGTCTTTCATAAACATCACAAAGCCACTGATTGGGATGCCAATATCTACTTCAAAATTCTAGCAGCAAGGTAAAATTTGCCAATATCATCAGGGAGGACTGGAGGGATGCATAATGGAAAAGGAAATTTGTTGATAGGGAAGTTGGGCCCTGTTAGCAAGCTTCAATGAGCATAAATTGGTTCACAGATCCTATTTTCCCTAGGCTTTAGCCTTTAACCGATGATTCACAACAAATCTTAACTCCTGGAGAATGATAAGAGCATTAGTGAAAAGGAGTAATCAAGGCCACTTCAGGGACAAGTGCAATTTTCATATTTTCATAGATTACAATGATGTTAGAAGATCTCTGCTCAAGAGCCAACGAGTACATTTGTAATCCATCTGGCCATGTTTTCTACAGGTCATCATCATCAGGCTTTTGTAATTCACATTTCTGGTTATTGAATCACCTTTTTACATTAGTTAAAATCATAAAAAGGACAAATGGCAGTATTCATTGGGTAGGCAGATTGAAACAATGCATGCAGCTCACAATGAGAATAGAGATGTGAAAAGTAGTTGGATATGTAATTTTTTAAATATCTACCCTTCAAAACAAAATAAAAGCCAATTTAACAATTTGTCAAGATATCGTGAGTTTGACTAATTATTAAATTGGCATTTGAACTAATTACAAAATTTCACAATTAATCTAAGTTAGGTAAATCAAGTTAACATTAATCAACTCTTTCCCCATTTTAGTTTGTTTTCCTTTTATTATGTGTGTAATAAGAAGCCTGTATTATGACCATATTATACATGACGTATAGAATATTTTACCCTCTTCGCAAATTTTAGGAGAAGTGCCATTTCAATATTTTGACTTGCAGAACTTGCCAACACATTTTTAAGTATGGAAGTATGAATTGTTTGACTATGAACAGTGATGCTATGACATTTATTTTTTCCAAATGTGAACACTGAAGATAGTAATTTTCAGATTGTTCCGAACTTAATATGAAAGAGAGGTGCTAATGTTGCATAAATGTTTTTTACAAGAAAATATATGAATGCTAACTGCCATTTATAAGCAAACTCAAGGGAAAACTTGTAAGGTTGTGTTTGTTTTTATAGCATCATATGTTGTTCTTTGCTGATAGGAGGAGATTACCCGTGCTATTTTTGCAAGTGCATACAATGGATCCACAGCTGCCGATGATGTCGTGCCAATCTGAAATAATAAACATCCAATTAGAAAAAAACAAATAATAGTCAATATTGAAAACTATTTAGTTGTTATAAAAAAAAAACTGTATATGATGGAAGTTACACTTCAATAAGAATCCATATATTGTTTAAAAAATCAAGAATGTGTAATCTAGTAAATTTTATACCAATTGAAAAAAAAAAAAAAAATTATTTTCATGCTAACCATATACTTGTTTTCAAATATAAGAAATGAGTGAGAATAATGCCTTTTATTTATCAACTGTAAAAAGGCTGATAAAATAGATTCCTGTGTGTGTTTGTTTAAACTTTAAATAATCTCTTGTAGGAGAATTTTCATATACAAGTGATTAATGAAAATGAATTTCTTCCATTGATAAGGAGACCCATAATAATACAATTTTTTTTATAGAACTGTGTTTCATGTCAAATTGCTACGTAGTACAAATGGAAGATGGTTGCAGTCCACACTAAGCCACTAAACCAAGATCAACCAAGAGTTGTTGGTAATAATTCGGCCTTGCACATTGAACCACCAAAATATTACAATTTTATATGTTTAGGTTAATATTTCAAAGAATCAAATTGCATGTCTTTTTACAAGACCTAAACTAACAAATGAGGGATGAAACCATCCGAACTAATCACCTTAGAGATTACTCTTCCATGTTGTGTTATGCCTCAATTCATTTATGGTTCGCAACAATATAAGACACTAGGATTCTAATTGTGTCGACTTGGACAAGAAACCCCGAGAGCCACCTATCTCCTACATAGAAGAGTGCTCTACTAGATATTGAACTAAAAAAACCTATGGTAGAAAAACAATTTTAATGTCCTCATTTTCAAACTAATCTTTGGGAGAGACCCTTAGCCTTTTCGTTCCCAAGGGCTAAGGAATTTAAAGACAAAAAGGGCAACATTTGTGAGTTTCAAGAGCATTTTATGGTAAAGCATTTTATTATATAATTTTGGGACCTTTTTGAGGTCATGGTAACTTAAGGCCTAAAGTGTTTTTATAGGGAAGCTTTATATAATATATTTTTAAAAGAAAAATGTAAACTTTCCCTTTTTATTTTGGACACCACACTTGGAGGAGGGATATAAAAGGTAAAGAAAGGTTCATTTAGAATGGTTATGCATTTTGGACATTGAAATTGTTGATTAAGTATGTCAAGCTTGTTCACCACAACTTAAAAGACAAAAACCTTCAAGTGTGACAATGGTTTGGAGACAAAAACCTCCATTCCTACATTCAAGACAGCTCTATTCAAGGGTTGTAATTGTACTTCAGATTTGCATGGTTTCATGCAATTGGACCTACAAAGGTGTTTTAAAACACCACTTTATATGCAAGATTGACGAACACATTTGGAGGCTCTGTGATTGCATTTGTGCAGGTAAAAGAGGAGGACGAACTTGATTTGAGAGCTTGGTTGATTTAGGAAGCCATCCTTAGGGTGGCGACTTGCTTTAGAGGAGTGGCGACCCCTTTCAAGAGAGCTAATTAGCTTCGAAACCCACTTCTAAGGTCAAAAAGTAATTTTGATACTTTATTCTACCATTGATGAGTTGTTTGTGGATCATTTGCAGGGTTTGAGGGCCATTTCGTGCCCTAAAAATATTTAGAAAATTACTATAATATTTTGTAACTTGGGCAACTTGCTTGGGAAGGTTTGGAAGGTTGGTGGAAGGATAAATTCAAGGGTTGGAATACCATATTTATTTTAATAAATTTTCCTAAGTGTGGTGACTCACTTGGTGAAGTTTTTGAGCTGATTTGGAAGTGGTAACGCAGTTGTACCTTCACTCCAAACTTAGAATATTTGCAAGGTTAAGTTTCAGCCTCCTCGCCACTATTACTTGTCCAAAAAGGTACTTTGTTTTCGATTTATTATTCAACTATTTTTGGAGCTATTTTGGAGTGTGTTTTTCTTGAAAATTATTCAAATTTTCTAACTAGGGTTTTTTTGGTTTTGTGGATCAGATTTCAGTTGATTAGAAATATTATCTAAGGGTTTGTTGGAAAACCCCAACTTGATATAATTGTCTCATTTGGGGACATTACAGTGGTATCAGAAACATATCTTGGCCACATGTGGGATTCAAGGTTTATATCAAAAAATAACATAGACAAGGGAAGGATTTAAAGTTTTATTCAGGCCCAGGACCATGGGAATCAGCCCCTCAAGATAAAGGACCAACCTTTGATTAGTTGGGCTTTAATAGAAGATTATGATGATTAATTGACACTTGCACCACAATACAAAAAGAGAAATAGCTTCAAGGATTGGCTAGGTTTGATTTATGGCAAAGGGTGCCATGGGCACATAGCTACGCATGACGACTTGGGAAAGATAGTTCTTCCAACTTTTGATGGTGCTCTAGGTATTTTGGTGAGAGCTTGGGTGGACAAAGTGAGTACCTTGATTTGAGGCCTAGGGGTAGAAGGAAAGCCCTAATTTTTGTCATCCAACGTTTGGATGGAGCTGCCCATGAATGGTGGTGTCATGGATGGGAAACACAAGGGCACAACATCATTGGGACACAAGGAATTTTTTGAGAGAATCGTTGATGAGTTTGGTAAGAAGGTGGAGCCATCAAAACCAAGATCACTAAGGGCACCAGACAAGGAATTCCAATTGGATAAAAGGCAACCCTTAAAATAATTAACAAAGCCTAATTTCTAACTATAGAAGGGGCAGCCACTCCATAAGCTTGTTGAACACCAAAATTCAGTCAATTATGGGCCTCTTGTGAAGGGCGATCAGCTGGAATTTAAATCAGAAAATTCAGGAAAATTGAAGGCATGTAAAACTAAAGTTGAAGGGCAGCCACCAAGTGAAGGACATTTAAAGTTTGGATGCCAAAATTCAATCAATTGTGGGCCTATTATGATGGACAAACTGCTGAAATTAAAATCATAAAATTCAGAAAAATTAAGGGCATGTAAAACTAGAGTTGAAGGGAAACCACCAAGGGAAGGACAATCGGAAATTTTTGAGCAAAGAAAATAAAATATGAAGATAGAACAAATTGAAATTGAAGAACAATTACATAAAAAAAAAAAAAAAAAAGAGGACAGCTAGCAGGTGTCAAGGAAAGAGGTGATCGCTGCCCTATCTAGTGCTACTAGACGTCATTCCTTCCATGTGAAAGGGACCGTTATAAGCAAAAGGGTGGCTGTGTCAATGGATAATTAAGCCACTCACAACTTCATAGATGCTAAGATGGTTACAAAACATAGGCTGCCCACCAAGGAAAATGGTGGATTTAAGGTAACCGTCAGGGATGGCTCCTCCATTCCATGCTTTTCCAACACCTTGGAATTGAAACTCACCATGGGTGAATATACTTTTGAAGGAGAGTTCAGTGTGATATACGATGGGGAGATATATATTGTGCATGGATCCCAATGGTTTCAATCCATTGGTGAGTACACTCATAATTTACAAGAATCAAAACTGAAATTTATTACAGCCAACAAGGAAATTGTTCTTCGTGACGTAAGCAATGGGATAACCATGTTGGTGACCTCTAAAAGGATGGAACAAACTTTCATTAAAGGGAAGATTGCATGGGCAGATGAGTTATTTATGCATAATACAAGCTCTGATTCAAATCAACAGTTGCATCACAAGGATGTCCAAGTCATCCTAGATAGATACAAGGGAGGTTTGGTGACATACCACATGGGCTGCCCTCGGATAGAGGGTTTGAGCATATAATTGAGTTGGTGGAAGGCACAAGAGCAGTGATCACTACCCCCTATCGCCACCCACGGATCTACAAAGAGGAAATTGAAAAAGCCATCCAAGAGTTACTTGAAATGGGGAACATAAAACCTAGCTCTAGCCCCTTTGCTTCTTCAGTGGTGTTTGTGAAGAAAAAAGATGGGACCATGAGGATGTGTATTGATTATTGATTGTTGAACAAAAATACCATCAAGAATAGGTATCCAATACCTAGGATTGATGAGCTCCATGGAGTAGTTTACTTATCCAAAATAGATTTGAAGATCGGTTATCACCAAATTTGTGTGAGGGAGGAAGATGTGCAAAAAACGGCTTTTCGTTGTCACTATGGGCATTATGAGTTTTTGGTCATGCCCTTTGGACTCACTAATACTCTTGATATATTTCAATATTGTATGAACCACATTTTCAAGCAACATTTAAGGAAGTTTGTGCTAGTGTTCTTTGATGACATATTGATTTATAGCAAAACTTGGGAGGAGCATCTGCACTATTTGGACATTGTTTTGGGAATGTTAGAACAACAAACCCTCTTTGCAAAGAAATCCAAATGTGAGTTCGCTACTTCTTAAATTTTGTATTTGGGATATGTAATTAATACACAAGGGGTTCAAGTGGACCAACAAAATATTCAAGCCATACTTAATTGGTCGTCTCCCACTACTATGACTCAATTGAGAGGGTTTCTTGGATTGTGTAGTTATTATTGAAGATTTGTGAAGGGTTTTTCGCAACTTGCTGCCCCCCTTACAAATTTGACAAGAAAAGATGCCTTTGTGTGGTCCCAAACTGCTTTGGAGACTTTTGAGAGACTAAAGGTGGTGATGAGTTCTTGTCATGTGCTTGTTGTCCCAAATTTTTCAAACCCTTTAACATGATAATGTGATGCTTCAGGAGAGGGGATAGGGGCTGTCCTAATGCAAAAAGGACATCTCATTGCTTTTGAGAGTAGAAAACATAAGAAAGGGGAAAATAAATTTTCAGTTTATGACAAGGAAATTTGGCTATTATGCATGTTTTGGCCAAATTCCATAAACACTTGATTTATGAAAGATTCATAATCAAAGAGACCACAATAGTTTCAAATACTTCCTCACACACTCTGATTTGAATGATAGGCAACAAAAATGGGTGAGCAAATTACAATCATATGATTTCAACATTGAATATGTGAAAGGCAAAAATAATAAGGTGGTTGATGCATTGTCAAGAAGGCCCTATTTGTGTTCTTTGAGTGAATTAACAGCTGATTGGAGGGATGTAATTATATCTAAATATGAAAAGAACAAATGTGCTATAAAGATTTTGGAAAGCAAGGTGATAGACAAAAAAATATAAGGTGCACAAGGAGATGATTTTCTATAAGGGCAGAATTCTTTGACCCCTCTATCCAAGTTAAAGCATCAAATTATAAGCGCTGCTCATGATGATACTATGGCTAGTCATCAAGGATACTTCAAGACATACAAGAGGGTGAGAGAAAGATTTGCTTGGAAGGTCTTAAAGAGAGATATTTTATCCCATGTTCGTGAGTGTGTGGTTTGTCAAAGAAATAAAGAGATGACTACGTTTCCATAAGGACTCTTGCAACCCCTTCCAATTCCCCACCAAAAATGGGAGAGCATATCCATGGATTTCATCAAGAGATTACCTATGTCAAATAGTAAAGGTGGAATTTTTGTAGTACTTGATAGATTGACAAAATATGCTCATTTTTTTGCACTTCCAACCAAGTACAATGTTCCTTTTATAACAGACTGTAATGTCCCCAAATGCGACAATTATACCTAATTGGGGTTTTCCAAAAAAACCCTTAAATTTAAGTGGCCAATTAACTGAAATCTGCTCCACAAACCAGTAAACCCTAGATGGAAAATTTATAAAACTTCCAAGCAATGCATGATAAAAATAGCTTCACAAATAGCTGAGAATAAATTGAAAGTACCTTTTTTGACCAAAATAAATTGGCGAAGTGGTTGGAAAAACCGCTTGTAATATCCCTTTCCAAGCATAAGACAAGGGCATAGCCATTGAGAGCACAACAATTAGAATTGCCCCTTTTGAGGGGAGCGCCACATTTAATAAAAAATAAAACTTACATGGGCAGGTCGACCCACCTAAACACCAAGTTACGCCACCCTTTGCGACATCGCCTCCCTTGGAAAAAGACAATTGGAAGAGACACGTCTTTCGATGGAAGGTGATGAAGTATTTATAGTCATTCGTTAGTATGGAAGGAATTCATTCAATCATGTATTAAAAATGTATAACCATGTACAAGGATTATGCTTTACAACCACTTTTAAGGACAGAATCCTTTAATTATGTAATTTGATTGCAATGACAATAACCTTTGTAATCATTATATCCCAAGGACGAAATCCCTTGAGGATTTATATTTTATTATTAATACAATTATATTTTTTATTTTAACTATTATTTTTAGTACAAGTTACATTTATAAAATATTATTTTACAAGGAATTCTGAGGAATCCAAATTATCAAATAATATTTTGATTAGGGATATTACAGTGGTATCAAAGCAATTGTTCCTGCCAGCTGTGAAAATAGATTTTGGATTTGATGCAAAGTCTATGTATGAATCATGGAGATAATAATAAAATATGACTTGAAAACAAAGCTTTGCAGATTGGGAAAGGAACTTGAGCATCCACATTATTCAAAAAATGTTTTGCTCAACGTTTTGGAGGAAGTGGCTAACTGTTTGTCCTTGATAAGGCAATCAAATTCTAAGTCTATGTTTTGAGAAATGAATCCTTTGGTAACTCATCTAGCCGAGTCCAAGCTGCTGAAATAACCAGATCCAAATGTGAGACTTGTGGTTATCACTTGTATTAGTGAAATAACAAGGATAACAGCACCAGAATCGCCATACATTGACAACACCATGAAGGAAATATTTCGGCTAATGGTAGAATGTTTTGAGGGTCTAGATGACATCACAAGTTCTTTTGCTAAGAGGGTCACAATCCTTGACATTATGACAAAAATCAGATCTTGTATGCTAATGTCAGATCTAGGATGTGATGATCTAATTCTTCACATGTTTGAATATTTCTTTGCTACTATCCATAAAAATCATACGGAAAATGTAATAGAGTCGATGCAGTCCATTATGACTTTGGTCCTGAACGAGAGTGATAATATTTCACAAAATTTGTTATCCATAATAATGGCTTGTATTGAAGAGGAATCATCACCAATGGCACATACATTAGCTAAAAGTATTGTTGCTCAATGTTCAGAGAAACTGAAACTATTTGTGACAATTGAGGGGCACAAAGATATGTTGCTAGATGAACCATGAAAAGTATTAGATGCAACAGAATCTCCAAAGAAAGAAAAAGAAATCATGGAGAATGAACCAAATAATGAAGAAAAATCTAAGGTGCAAGATTGTGAAGAGAAATTGGTGATGCAACCCAGATTTCTAGATGATTTTACTAATGTTCAGCTTGATGGAAATTTCATAACAGCCAACTACATGAAGCAAGTAGACGATGAAAGAATTTCGTGCATGCATCAAACAGATAAAGTCAAAAAGGAAAGACAAAGGTATAGTAATACAAATGATTGGGACAGCAAGAGTGGACCCTTGAAAGTCCATGACATGAAGATAGATGCAGGAATTTTGGATCAGCGAAAGTACATTAGAAGCCTGAGCTTATGTTGGCAAGAGATCTCTCATTTGACAGGGACCGGATCAAGGCTTTGGGAGAACTACATCATGTTTTATCTCTTGGAAATAGTACTTGGGCACAAGGGCTTACAATTGCTTGAGGACAAGCAATTTTAGAAAGAGAGGACTATAATATCCCTTTCCAAGCATAAGACAAGGACATAGCCATTAAGGAGGGCACAACAATTAGAATCGCCCCTCTTGAGGGGAGTGCCACATTTAATAAAAAATAAAACTTACATAGATAGGTTGACCCGCCTAAACACCAAGGGATGCTACCCTTTGGGACATCGCCTCCCTTGGGAAAAGACATTTGGAAGAGACATGTCTTTTGATAGAAGGTAATGAAGTATTTATAGTCATTTGTTGGTATAGAAGGAATTCATTCAATCATATATTAAAAATATATAACCATTACAAGCATTATGCTTTACAACCACTTTTGAGGATGGAATCCCTTAATCGTGTAATTTGATTGCAAGAACGAAAACCCTTGTAATCATTATATCCCAAGGACAAAATCCCTTGAGGATTTATATTTTATTATTAATATAATTATATTTTTTATTTTAAATATTATTCTTAGTACAAGTTACATTTATAAAATATTATTTTAAAAGGAATTCCAAGGAATCCAAATTATCAAATAATATTTTGATTAGGGATATTACACCCCTGCAAATAATTTGATTTTTATGTGAAAGTACAAATGCATTTTCCATTCACAAAACACCTCAAAAACATCCATAAGTGAGTTGGCACACTTAGAAAAATTAGGTAAATAAATATGATATTTATTTCATGAAATTTACCCTTCTAAACACCTCTTAGATCTCTCCAATCAAGTCGCCCAAGTTGCTAAAAATATATATTAAATTCATGAATATTTCTAGGGTATATATTGACCTTCTAAACCTACAATTTGACCCACAACAGCTCGCCACTAACCGATATAAATTATGAAAATTACCTTGAACCTAGAAGAGGGTTCCAAATACAAATTTGCCCTCTTGAGACGGGTCACCACCCTCTCAAAGCAAGTTGCCACCCTTATGTTGGCCTCCAAACTCAACAAGTTCCTCAACCAAGTTCGCCCAACTCTTTAATCTACAAATTATGAATTTCCAACTCTCTTAAAAGTTTGTAATAATTCTTTGATGAAAGTGGTGTCCAAAGATGCCTTTGTAGATCCACTTGCATATGATTATGAAAAATTGAAACATAATTATAGCCCTTGAATAAGCTTCCTTATGTGGAAGAATGGAGGTTTTCATCCTCAAACTCCTTGATGCACTTGAAGGTTTTCATCCTCAATTCACTTGTTCAAGCTTAACATACTTGCACAAGAATTTCAATATCAAAAAAGCATAACCTTTTCAAATGAGCCTTCCCTTTCCTTTAATATTCCAAATGTGGTGCCCAAAATAGAGGGAGAGTTTACCTTTTCCTTTAAAAATATATATATATATTACAAGCTTCCTTATAAAAGCACTTTTAGGCCTCAAGTTCTTTTGACCCTCAAAAGGTCCCAACTTAAATGAAAATTAAATAAAAAAACACTTTTTGCATAACTCAATTGAAAATTAAAATACTTAAGTAATTTTCACCTTTTTGCTCTTTAAATAGCCCCCTCATGGTTCCTTTCTCTTTCTTTTCCTTAGCTTTGTAGGAAAAAAGCCAAGATAAGGGTCCATAAGCAAGTTATGGCAAAAGAGAGGACATTACAATCATCCCCACCCAAAATTGCTTGTCCTCAAGCAATTGCAAAAGCCATGGGGCTGTCCCCATATTGATCATGATGCACTTATAAACTATAATAGCTTTCCATTGAATTGAAGCTCCAACTCGAACTCCCCACTTGCTAAACATGTATCTTAAGGGCTGCCCCCATGGATTCAAGGCGTCATGACCATCTTCCAAGAACTCCTCATAACCCAAAAGAAATGACCAATGTATCCTCAAAAGATGTCTCCAACATTTGGAAATAAGTAACAACAATCTCATCATGAAACTTTCTTGAGTGCACATAACATATAGATGCAATCTCTCTTGGGTGTGTCCTTAAACATGTGCAAAATAGTCCCCTTTGACTTCCTTCTATCATCTCCATTATGCATAGGAAGAACTTTAAATTGATCAAATAGAAGCCTTAACCAACCCACCATATAGGATTATACTTGCCATGCTCTATCAAGCCAAAAGCATGCTTCATCGTGAACATTTCCAAAATACACCATTGGCTGGATTTTACCCCAAAAATTATATATTTGACCTTCTATAAGTATATACTACTTTACTTGCCTTTTAGAATTAAATTTTTCTATGTGGTAGATTTCATAATATACCTTGGTATGTGTCTTCCCCATCATGGGCTGTAGCGTGCCCTTAAAGTGCCAATTTTTAATTCTTTTATGTGACTGGATTTGTTTTGTTGACTTAAAAAATTTCAAACCAACAAATTCAAACTTCAAGCATCTTTTCCCAGCACTTTCCCTTGGCTACCATACGCAAAATAAATCGCCTTTGGTGTCCAAAAGAATCCATAGGTAAGACCAAGTGTAAGGTTGTGAGATTGGTCTGCAAGACCAATTTTGTCACTTAAACATGGTATATTTCTATCTAAGAGTTACCTATGATCTCATATGATCATCCACATGCATCAAGAGTCTCTGAAAGTGTCTACACAGGTGTTGAAGGTCATTAACACCATGACTGTGTTTCAAGACAAACTAGCAGTTTTGGGTAAGCAAGTATCAGTGATGAGTTGGAGGCTCTCTGGGCTTAGCTGAAGCATCCAATGCACATAATGTTGTTGTTTGGAACTTGAATGACCTATCCATGCTTTGAAGAAGCTTGGAAGTCAGTATAAGAGGCTGGAACATTGAATCCAAAATGATTTGTTTAACTGAATAAGGTCTGTGAGAGAGAAGATCAATAGATTGGTCTATAAGACCAATAGTTGTCATTAGTGCTTATGATATTTTTATGGAAGTTGCTCTAAGGATGATGTAAGATCATATTTATGCATTGGAAGACCTTAAGAGTGTTCCTACAGGTGTCAAGATTTCAAAGTTCCATGACTGTGTTTTGAGACCAATTGGTAGTTCTGAGTAAGTCCTTGCAGATAAGGGTTTGAGCACTTTTGCCTTGAGTTGTGAGGTCTAATGCACATGGTGATGAGCCTGAGGTCATAAGGCTTCTCTGTATATGTTTTGTTTTCATGGTTGTTTGGCAAATTTGTGTTTATGCTTCAATTGTTTTAGACACACTTTCTGGGTATACACAGGGCTAATATGAACAGTACTAATGATGTGATCCAAGTAGTGGTTTGAGCTAAAAAGTGTTATGGAGCCTAGATGAGATTAGCAAGTGTCTATTTGGATGGCATATGATGTGTCTCTTCCGTGTAAAGTGTTTGAATATTCTCCAAAAAGATCAAAGGGTAACATATGCTAATTAGGCCTAATGGGATTAGGTCTTCATGAGACCTAAAGAAAAGATAAGGCCTATTTGAGGAAGGTCAGACTTAAAGGGACTCAAAGCACATTTGATCCATGCCTATGAGATGTTCTAAGATAGATTCCATGGCCGACCTAAGAGGATAAGAGTGCTTGGCTGACTAAGAAGGATTTGAACAAGAAAAGTCTTGTATAAATACTAGGCATATTTGGGCCTATTTAGGTGTGTGAAGTGTAAGCAAACAAGAAAGTATATTGCAGAATAGATCATCAGTAGAAGATAGAGGATCAGTGATGAGCATTTGGTAGAGGTTCTATGTGTGAAGATTAAGGTCATATGACTTAATCAAGTCAAGAAGAGGCCTAGCTGAGCGAAAAAAGGCTAGAGACCAGTTTTGAGAGGGATAGAAGTGTGTGAAGAACTCAGGAAGGAGATCATCATCTCTTGTATGAGCAACACAGTTCTTAAGGTGATCAAGTGTTTTAGGTGGTTGAGTTGGTGCTGAGTCATCTAGAGGGTTGGTGCCTCTCTGTAAGTGGATGCTTGTTAAAGCCTAGTTGGGTTAGTGCTCAATGTGAAGTTGGTGCTTCACTAAAGTTGGTGTTTTTTTATAGGGTTGTAGTCCATTTGTATCATCAGTGGGTTTTCCTCCCCTTGAAGGTTTCCCACATATATGTTGTGTTCATGTGTTTTATGCTCTTGTGGATTGGTGCTTATGCTTGCTAAGATGTACATGCTTGTCTAAATGATCTATGATTGCTCAAGTAAGATTGTTTAAGAAAGTTTTTAAAAACTGATTCACCCCCTCTCTCAGTGATTTTGATTCCAACAAGCAAAAAAGACCACTTTTCTTGCCATTTGAACCTTGTGAACAGTGGCTTGTAGTTTTAACTCATTCAAAATTCAAGAGGGGTCTCATATTCCTTAAAACATCTCCATTCCCACTCTTGCAAAAAGGAATAGGGTGCTACCCAAAGCAAATTGTGTGTTGCCATGGCCATCAATTCTCATCTCATCCCACCCAATACAAGCATGGCAAAAGCCAGAATTTGCCACACCTACCAATTGCCTTGTAGAGGGCTCCAATTGAGAATGGAGCTGCATTTGATGTCTAGTGACATCTTTCTTTTCAATCTTCCTCATACTCATGGAATATCCTCCCAACAAACCATTTTCAAAAGAAGGGGCCTCTCTATCACTCAAACCATGCAAAACAATCTCATTACCTGCCACTATGAAAATTACCATACCCGTTGTATTGCTTTTAGCCTTGTTAACTGATCGCACTAAAGAACCTTCATATAAAGAAAACATGTTAGAAAAAAAATTAGTGTTTAACAACACTTTTACAATTATGTCATCATGTTTTATCTTACCCTGGTGGTAGTGTGTCTTTTCTCTCTCCCAATCTCTCCTTGTGGTGGGAAAACCACTACTATATGTTTGGACCATTCCCATAGTGCTAGAAAGTGACAAGCTTACCTTCTTAGTGCCCATGCTTACCAAGGTGACTAATAACTTCAAAGAATACAAACTGAAAATATCAAAAACAACAGCTCCCTTGATCCATGATTCATGATATTCCTTGTTTGCTCCCTTCCTCATGTTAGCCGTATACACGATGGAAACATTATGTTGATAGCGCTGACCTGGATCCCATAGCCATGAAAGGTATTTGTCATGTCTTTTCCTTGAACTTTCTTGGAAGACCTATTCTTCACCTTGAGTGTCCCTTACCTCCAACTTAATGATAGCACAAGCTTTGCAACCAAGGTAATGATAGAACCAATCATGAACAGAAAACATTGAATGCTTACCAAGTTGACAACTCAATTGTTTGCCCATCAAGAAATCTAATTCTCCTTCCTTTAAATGCAAGGTGCATCCTTCTTATTGCCTTCTTGGCATCACTCCTTCAATGGACCTCTTTGCTATGTCCTTTTTTATTGGGACATGTGCTTCCTTAGCAAGTCATAATAACAAATGTTTCCTCCAAGCTTCTTCTTGCAATTTGAAATTAGACAAGGGAAATGATGCATAAAAAGGGAAAATACAAAAACTTCTTTCTTGGCATAACTTCCTACTATGATATCCTTATTCAAGCTTCCCTTTTGACCTTTTGTAGGCTCATGAAGTTGTTCAACAACTTCTCTTTGCTTCAAACTCGGAAGTTCTAATTTTTCTGTAACTTTCCCATTAATGTTAACCATTTGCAACCCCATTGGTTGCTCCATAGTTTGTTGGAACACTTTACTTGGTTGCCCTTTATGAAAAGCTTGTTCCATCTTTTTTGAGGTCACCAACATGGTTGTCCCATTTCTTAAACCATGGAGAACAATTTCCGTGTTGGCTACCATAAATTTCAGTTTTGATTCTTGTAAATTATGAGTGTACTCACTAATGAATTGAAACCGTTGGGCTCCAAGCACAATATCTATCTCCCCATGGTCTATCATATTCAACCCTCCTTCAAAGGTATATTCGCCCATGATTAGTTTTTATTCCAAGGTGCTAGAAATGGATGCCATGGAGGAGTGATCCTCCACAATTACCTTAAGTCCACCATTTTCCTTGGTGGGCAGCCTATGTCTTGCAACCATTTTAGCATCTATGAAGTTGTGAGTGGCTCCATTATCCATTGACACACCATGTTGCCTCTAACGGTTCCTTTCACATGGGAAACATGGCGTCTAGTAGCACTAGATAGGGTAGCAAGCACCTCTTTCTTTGTCACCTACTGGCTGCCCTCTTTTCTTTCATGTAATTGTCTTTCAATTTCAGTTTGGTTCATCTTCATATGTTCATTTCTTTGCTCCCAATTTTCTGATTGTCTTTTCTTTGGTGGTTGTCCTTCTATTCTTGTTTCACATGCCCTCAATTTCTGTGAACTTTCTGATTTCAATCTCAGCTGATTGTCCATCACCATGGGCCCACAGTTGACTAATTTTGGTGCCTAAACCTCAAAGGTTCTTTGCTTGGTGGCTGCCCCTTGTATGATTAGAAATTAGGCTCGGTTAATTGTTTTAAAGGCTGCCTTTCATCCAATTAGAAACCCTTGCTAGGTGCCCTTATTGATTTTGGATTTGATGGTTCCACCTATTTATCAAACTCATCAATAATTCTTTCTAAGAATTCCTCATGTGTCCCAATAGTGTTGTTCCCTTATGTTTCCCATACATGATGTCACCATTCATAGGTAGCCTCATCCAAATGTTGGATAACAAAAATTAAGGCTTCCCTTCTACCCCTAGGCTTCAAATCAAAGTAGTCACTCACCTTATCAACCTAATCTTTCATCGGAATACCTAGATCACCATCAAAAGTTGGAAGAAATATCTTCCCCAAGTCATCATGTGTAGCTATGTGCTCATGGTGCCCTTTGCCATATCTCAAACCTAGCCAATACTTGAAGCTCCTTCCCTTTCTGTACTGTGGTGCAAGTGTCAAATACCCATCATAATCTTCCATTAAATCCCAATGAACCAAAGGCTGGTCGTTCACCTTGAAGGGTTGATTCTCATGATCTTAGGCCTGAGTAAGACTTTGAATCCTTCTCTTGTTCATGTTACTGCTTGATATAAACTTTGAATCCCACATATAGCCAAGATATGGCTCTTATACCACTATAATGTCCCGAAATGGAACAATTAGACCTAGTTGGGGTTTTTCAACAAACCCTTGAAAATAAGGGGCCAATTAATTGAAATCTGCTCCACAAACTAGCAAACCCTAGCTGAAAATTTTATAGAAATTCCAAGCAACACATGCTAAAAATAGATTCACAAATAGGTTAAAATAAATGGAAGGTAAGGTACCTTTTTGACCAAAATAAATTGAAAATAAGGTACCTTTTTGACCAAAATAAATTGACAAAGTGGTTGAAGATACCCCTGCAAATAATCTAATTTTTATGTGAAAGTATAATTGCGTTTTTCACTCACAAAACACCTCAAAAACATCCACAAGTGACTCGCCACATTTATAAAAATTGGGGAAATAAATCTGATATTTCTTGAAATTTGCCCTTCTAAACACCTCCCAGATCTCTCCAATCAATTTGCCCAAATTGACAAAAAAATATATTAAATTCTTGAATAATTCCAGGGCATAGATTGACCATTCAAACCTGTAATTTGACCCACAACTCGCCAATAGTTGAAATAAATTATGAAAATTACCTTGACCCTAAAAAAGGGTTCCAAATACAAAATTGCCCTCTTAAGAGGGGTCACCACTCTCCCAAAGTAAGTCGCCACCCTTGGGATGGCCTCCAAACTCAACAAGATCCTCAATCAAGTTCGCCCACCTCATTGATCTGTAAATTATGAATTTCCATTTCTCTGAAGGTTTGTAATAATTCCTTAATGAAGGTGGTGTCTAAGCCCTTGGATAGAATTACCCTATGTGGAAGAATTGAGCATTTTGTCCCCAAACATCTTGGTGCACTTGAAAGTTTTCGTCTTCAAGTCACTTGTTCAAACTTGATATACTTGCACAAGAATTTCTATATAAAAAATACATAACCTTTTCAAATGAGCTTTTTATTTCCTTTTATAATCCTCTTCCAAATGTGGCACCCAAAATAGATAAGATAAATATATTAATGTCCAACAAATGACCAAAAAAATAGGACAAAGGGCTAGCGGATTACAAAAATGCATCAGAAACAAGTGAGAAACCATAAAGGTCTCTGAAAATGAAAAGAACAAAGCTGGAAGAAAATAGTACAAAACAAGACAAAGAGTAAAAAGCGCTCCAAACCAAAGAAAGAAAGAAGCATAAATGAGCAACCAACGAAAGCAATTGAACATCAGGCAAACGAGAATGAACCATGTGAAGGAAGAATTAGGAGGGGACCCATCAAAAGTTCGATCCAACTCTCCTAAAATCCAAGGTCGACAAGAAGAATATCCTAATAGAGAGGGAGAGTTTACCTTTTCTTTTTTTTTTAAATAATATATTACAAGCTTTCTTATAAAAGCACTTTTAGGCCTTAAATGCCCATGACCCTCAAAAAGTCCCAACTTAAGTGAAAATTAGATAAAAAAACATGTTTTGCATAACTCAATTGAAAATTAGAATACTCAAGTACTTTTCACCTTTTTGCTCTTTGAATAGCCCCCTCATGGTTCCCTTCTCTTTCTTTTCCTTAGCCTTCTAGGAACAAAGCCAAGCTAAGGGTTCTTAAGCAAGTTATTCCAAAAAGGGGGACATTACACAGAAATCTTTTTCAAAGAGATATTCAAGTTGCATGGATTACATAAAAGTATCATAAGTGATAGGGACAGCGGATTTATGAGTCACTTTTCGTAAAAGTTTTTTAAGCTAACAGGTACATAATTGTTTCCAAGCACTAGTTACCACCCTCAAACAGATGGACAAACTAAAATTGTCATAAAATTGGTGGAAAGATACTTAAGGAATTATATTTAGGGGCAGCAAACAGGTTGGAATAGATCATTGTACATGGCAGAATTTTCCTATAATACTTCTTAACACATGTCTAGTGGTATGTCACCCTTCAAGGCTTTGTATGGATACAAAGCTCTTTCATTTTTTGATCTTGTTTTGGAGGATATTAGGGTGCCCAGGTCTCTCGATTTGGTGCAACAAAGTTAAGAAATTTTGGACCAACTCGAGGAATTTACAAGAAGCTCAAAATCCGAAAAAGTTTTATGCAGATCAGTATAGGGTGGAGAGGCAATTTGAGGTTGGGGACATGGTATATTTGAGGTTGCAACTGTTAGAAGTTTGTCAATGATGTCTTCAAGGTGTCCAAAGATGTTGATACGGTGTCATGTGTGCTAGAATGACAATGACAAAGTGTGCTTCAATGAGCCTTAGTGTTCCTGCATGGTTCTTCAGTGTTTGCTTCAGTGAAACATTTGATGGATGATATAGTTGGTATGGACATGTTACAGAGTCCCAATGGGGTGTCAAGAGTACTTAGAGTGAGTATGAAAGTAAGAGGAATTCATCCGGTTCTTCACTATGTTCATCTAGACATTTTTAGTCTATGACTGAAAAATCTGCAAAGGCAGTTTGATGGCATCACAATTGCCACGTGTGAATGAGTTTGCGGGAGTTGGTCATAGGTTGTGATCACATTAGTCCCTAGTTGCCATGCGCCAGATTTGAAGTCATGAGATAAAGCATGGTCAAAGATATCAAAATGCAAAGTTGGCTACACAGACAAAATTCACTAAGTTCCTATACTTAGTCAAATTTGCAAAAGGGCTCAAGCAGAGTCAAGTAAGAATGTTGATGAGGTCAGCATTTGCACAAATAAAAGTGTCAGGGCAAAATGATCATATGGGTTTGTTCATTTTTGTGACTAGTTTATATGAGCTAAATCTCAAGTCATACAATGTAGCGAGACAAAAGATATGCATGAGCAAAGTTGGGCTCCTAGTTATTTTGACAATGTTTTCCAACACTTAGCCAAATTTGTAGGTTGCAAGAAAAGTTGAGTAGGCATTTTGATGAGGTCACATCTTGCATGTATGAAGGTTTCATGAGCAGATGGATATATGGATGGAATCCCCTATGTAAAAGGATCTTATGCGCTAAATTTCAGGTCATGCGACTAAGCGCAACAAAATTTATGCAAGAACAAAGTTTGCCTTCCAGGCATTTTTAAGCATAGTTAGCTCTGTGGCAAAATGATCTGAGTGAGTAGATTAATGACGTTATATCTCGCACACGCGAAAGATTCATGAAGAAATGAGCATATGGGTTTGTTCATTATCATGCCTAGTTTATATGGTCCAAATTTCAGAGCAAGCGGATGAGTGAAGCAAAAGATATGAAGGTGCAAAGTTAGTCTTCTAGGCAGATTGCAATGGTTCCCATACATGTCAAATTTGCACAAGGTAAAGTTCGAGCAACTCTCGAAGAGATCAATGGAGTGTGTTTGCTCCAAGATGTCAGAGTGCAACGAGATGAGGACAAGTGGTTGAAATTTAATATTAAGCAGAGATATAGATCGAGCTTGTCTAAAGATATAATGGTTAGTGCTTAATCGTACAATGAAGATCCAATGAAGCAGAGCAAAGTCAAATTGTCAAAAGTACCTCCGAGTGAACATGCTAGTGACAAGTGTCACAATAGCGAGAATTGAGAGCAAAGGCGCAAAAGGCACGCGCTAGTGCCAAGTGTCACACTCACGAGAGCTCGTCAGAGATAAAATTCGAGCTTGTTAGAGGATCGAATGGTGAGCAGTTGATTGTGTAATGAAGATCTAACGGAGCGAGTGGACTCAATGCAATAAAGTGCTCAATGTTTAACGAGACAAAGGC
This sequence comes from Torreya grandis, assembly GCA_037957365.1. Lineage (NCBI taxonomy): Eukaryota > Viridiplantae > Streptophyta > Pinopsida > Cupressales > Taxaceae > Torreya > Torreya grandis. The sequence goes on from JARHVA010000004.1 coordinate 9,121,033, forward strand.
GAGTTAAATATCGCGCTAGTTTGACGAGATCGATGGAGCGCATTCGTTCCAAAGACTCAGGGAGCAACGAGATTAGACCAAGTGCTCAAGGTTTAACGACTAGACAAAAGTAAAGATCGTGCATCTTTGGAGATCCAACGGCACGTGGGAGCTCGGATCAAAAGATCTAATGGATGCATTTTAAAGTAGGAACATTCAAGCTAGGATCCAACGGAAAGCGTGAGCCTATTAGAATGTGATCGAACGGATGCATTTTAAAGTTGAGTTATTTGAATAAAGACCATCAGATCATGGTGTGAAACTTGAGATCTACCATCAATATTTAAAGATGTGTTCATCCCAATGGTCAAGCCGTGGAGCATGCAGGGAACTTGCAGTTAAGCCATAAATTACGACATAGACAACAAAATTGATTGTTGTGATATATCAAATTTGTGTAACACGGCATGTGCATCATAACTAGAGACTGATATTTGCTAATTATAGTAAATGACCAAGAATCATGGCGGTGGAGCTTGAGTTCAAGATGCGGGAAACTTGCAGAAGCGTGATGTGTTACAGTCCAAGTGTGAACACAAAGAATAAGCGAAACCGAGATCAAATGCTTATATATGTCATCCAAGATGCATGAAAAAATTGTTGGCATTATTGAATTGTGTCGAATATAGAAAATTAGAAACAGAAATAGAGGAGCAGAGAATAGAAGAGAAAGATGTGCAGAACATGAGCAGTTACAGACCAGACCTATAACAGAGAATTGAACTGGATTCATTTATGAACCAACATTGTAATCTAGAGTTGTATCTCCATATAGATCTGATTGGTGGATGCCATTAGACAAGCTGAGTTGGTGCTCAGATAGGGAGTGGGTGCTTCCTTAGAGTTGGTTCTCTTAAATCATGGGATTGGTGTCTCCTTAGAGTTGGTGCCCTTAAATGTGTAACCAGTGAGTTTCTTGATTGTGAGGCTGAATTAGAACACTAAATTCTAGTAGTTATTGTCATGATGGTTTTTCCCTTATTGAGTTTTCCACGGTATATATAGTGTTATGTGTTTTTTTATGTGTGATCTATGCATATATGTTTTAGTCTGCATTAAAAGATTTGAAAAAATGACTAATTTAGTCAATCTACTGATTCACCTCCCTCTCAGTAAATAGTTGTGTTCCAACAATTGGTATCAGAGCCCTGGTTCCTTAGAAGAAGCTTAATCAGCTTAGATAGATCTTGGATAGTTAACACAAATGGCTAGTCAAGAAGGCTCTTCCTCAAACAAAACACCTCTTTTTGATGGATCAAACTATGCATTTTGGAGCATCAGAATGGAATCCTATTTATCTACATTAGGATTTGATGTATAGATGTCTGTTGTAAATGGATATACAACTCCTGCTACAACTTCTACTGATCAAGCTGCCAAGAAAGCATATGAGAGCAATGCCAAGACTAAGAATGTTATTCTGTGTGGATTGTCTAATTCAGAGATTGTCAAAGTGATGCATTGTCAAAATGCACAAGATATTTGAAACAAACTAAAGAGCATCTATGAAGGTGATGACAAAGTAAAGCAGACCAAGCTACAAACATTCAAAGGCAAGTTTGAAAGCCTTAAAATGAATGAAAAAAAAATTACAGACTACCTACTTAGAGTAGATGAAATAGTCAAAGCCATAAGAAGCCTTGGAGAAGAGATGAAAGAATCAGTTATTGTCAAAAAGGTCCTAAGATCTCTGCCATCAAGGTATGACTCTAAAATCTCTGCAATAAAGGAAGCAAGAGATCTGGATAAACTCACTGTTGATGAGTTGCATGGAACCTTCACTACCTATAAGATGAGAATGGGAGAAGCCGATACCTTCAAGAGAAAAGTTGTATTCAAAGCATCCAAACTAGTAAAGGCAGAAGCACCTACATCCGTATCTGAGGAGACTAATGAAGAAACAAACTTTGTTAGAAGATTAAAAAGAGGGTCCAAAAAGTACAAAGGTAAATTACCCTTTAAATGCTTTAACTATAGTAAAGTAGGACATTTTGCTGCTAAATGCCCTTATAACAAAAAGGATAACTCTGAGCAAGAACAGAATAGTAAAAAGATGAAACCCCACTATTCCAAGAATTTCTTCAAAAACAAGAAGGGTCTGTACACAAGAGAAGATAGTGATTCATTGGATGATAGTCATAGTTCATATGATGACCATGATTGTTTTTATGGCCAAAGGAAATGAATCCCTATTCATGGCATTAGGATTAGCGTCTATAGATCGAGAAAAAGAAGTTGAAGATTCTGATGAGGAAGAAGGAGAAGTGGATCTAGAATGTGAACTCATATGTGCTCTAGAAGAAATTGACAAGCTGAGAAAAGAAAACTTAAAACAGAAGAAGCTTGAAGGAGATTGAAAAATGTCCAAAAGTCTTGAAAATTTTGATCAGATGGTGGTTAGCGTAAAGACACAAGTTGAAGAGGCCAAAAGAATAGATGTAGTCAAACTTGAACTACAATCTAAATCTGATGAGTGCATGAAGCTAGAAGCAGAGATAGTGACTTTGAGAAAAGAACTTGAAAAAGCTAAACATCAAATAGATAGAGGTCTGAAGCTGATAGGAAGATCATCGATTCTTGATGATTTGATCAACTCTCAAAAGCCTTCAAAAGAGAGATATGGTCTTGGCTATGAAAAAAGAAAGTTACACAACTAGTACATCTGCTAACCTATATGACAACTTCAAAGCAGGACAATCAAGATCAAAAGCTTGCAAAGATACAAAGACGGACACAATAACTGCTGATGAGAAGAAAGCAGAAAAAAAGACAAAGGTAGCTGATGCAGATGGTTTCCTAAGGGTGAAAGATTTAAAGAACCCAGAGTTTAGAAGAGCTCATCCTACACAAAAAAATGTTGACCAGGGATTCCTCATCTTTATATAGTTATTGTTATACCTATAATTAGTTTGGTCATAGGGCTATTGATTGTAGAGTTGTACCTAAGAAGAGAACAAATCTTGTAAGTAAAAATTCACTTGCTCCCTTGTTAGATACAAATGTAATATGCTATAATTGCAATAATTTTGATCACATAGCTAAACAATGTGGAACAAACTTTGTAAGACCAAAAACACAAAGTAAGAAGAAAGGCATGCCTCTCAATGTGAACAAAGATTCACAAGTCTCTGATATAGGGAAAAATAAGCCAAATATGAAACTCAAGGATGTGTGGAAAGTGAAAAATCAATATATGATTGCTCAAACTGCACTCCATGCCAAAGAATAGAATTTGTGGGTAATAGACAGTGGTTGCTCAAAACATATGACTGGTGATAAGAGCAAACTCATCAAATTGAGCAAATGCAAAGAAAGATCTATTAGCTTGGGGGACAACACTGCAGTAAAGATCCGAGGTAAAAAAACCTTGAACATAGATGGAAAACTGCCTACACATGATGTCCTTTATATTAAAGGTTAAAACACAATCTCCTAAGTGTCAGCTAAATGGGTGACAATGGATATAAGGTCACATTCAATGTAGAAGGCTACAAGTTAAAGATATCTGAAAGATTAGTTGCAGAAGGAAAAAAGTTGAAAGCAATATCTATAATCTTGTTGAAGTGAATGGTAATAGATGCCTGATAGGAAAGATTGATGAGAGTTGGTTATGGCATAGAAGAATTGGCCATGTCAATTTTGACAACTTGGTAAAGGTGAACTCAAATAAGTGTGTTAGACATATGCCTAAGATAACTAAACCTGCAGATGCTACTTGCAAGAAATGTCAACAAGGCAAGCAAACAAAGGTCAAATTTCAAATAAAAGAGTATGCAACTACAAAGCCTCTAGAATTAGTTCATACTGATCTTTGTGATCCTACCAAGACAAGAGGATCTAAAGGAGAGAAATACTTCATGTTATTTGTAGATGATTACTCAAAAATGACATGGGTAACCTTTTTGAAGGACAAGTCACAGGCAATTGAGAGATTCAAGATTTTTAAGGCCATGGTAGAGAATGAGAAAGGAAAAAAAATCAAATGTTTAAGATGTGACAAAGGTGGAGAATTGACCACAAATGAGTTCATAGAGTGCTGTAAGAAGTATGAAATCAAAAGGCATTACTCTGCATCAAGGACTCCACAATAGAATGAAGTTGGTGAAAGAAAATACAGGGCAATCAAAGAGATGGCCGGAACAATGTTAAAAGAGGCCAAGTTACCTGATGGGTACTAGAGAGTAGTCCAAACAACAGTATATATCTTGGACAAAATTCAACTAAGGGTAAATAGTAACAAAACTCCCTATGAACTATGGTACGGAAAACCCACCTCTGTTAAGTATTTCAGAGTATTTGATAGCAAATGCTACATCAAGAGAAAAGAGGACAAATTGGGAAGCTTTAAATTAAGATGTGATGAAGGAATATTTATTGGTTATTCCACTCAAAGCAAAGCCTACATATGTTACAACAAAAGGCTACAAAAGATTGTAGAAAACATCAATGTCAACGTCGAAGAAGTCTTGAAGCATGTTAAACCTGACAAAGACATCTATGAAGAAGAATTAGAGTCTGAAGAGGAAGTAGTTAATGAAGAGCATGAGGAAACAAATGAAAAGGCACCTCCAATATTTGTTTGAAAGGATCATCCTATAAAGTAGAGTATTGGCAATAAGAATGAAGGAATTTAGATAATGAGAAGAGTTGCATAAAACAAGGAGCAAATAAGTTTTGTTATAATGTCTAAAATTGGGCCAAAGAGTTATGTTGAAGCTAGCAAGGATGAGAATTGGCTAAAAGCCACGGAAGAAGAATTGAGCCAAATTGAAAAGAACAAAATTTGGGAATTAATTCCAAGACTTACAAACAAGAATGTGATAGGTACAAAGTGGGTCTTTAGAAACAAACTCAATGAGGATGGAATTGTCATAAGGAAGAAGGCAAGATTAGTGTGCAAAGGATATACACAAGTTGAGGGCATAGATTTTGAGGAAACATTTGCTCCAATTGCTAGATTGGAAGCCATAAGAATGTTTCTAGCATTCTCAGTTTATAAGAAGTTCAAAGTCTATCAAATAGATGTTAACTCTGCCTTCTTGAATGAAAACCTAGAAGAGAAAGTCTTCATAAAACAACCTGAAGATTTTCAGCTATCAAAGAAAGAAGATTATTTTTGTAGACAAAAGAAAGCTCTGTATGGTCTAAAATAGACACCTAGAGCATGGTATTCAAGATTAGACCAGTACCTGCAAAAGCAAGGATTCAATAAAGGATGTGCAGACAACAATCTGTACTTCAAATTAGAAGGTGAGTGTATGTTGATTGTTGTTTATGTAGATGACATTATTTTTGGAGGTAGCAACAACAGAATGTGCAAAGACTTTGCTACTCAAATGCAAAATGAGTTTGAGATGTCTATGCTTGGAGAACTTTCTTTCTTCCTTGGATTACATATAGCACAAACTAAGGAAGGGATCTTTATATCTCAAACCAAGTATGCTAAAGAAATGCTCAAGAAGTTTGGTATGGAAGATAGCAAACCAGTTAGTACTCCCATGATAACTAGATGCAAGTTGAGCAAAGAGAATGAGTCCCTTGATGCAAATCAGACTCTGTACAAATCAATGATAGGTAGCTTGTTATATCTAACTGCATCAAGATCAGATATCATGCAAGCAGTGTGCATGGTTGCAAGATTTCAAGTTGCTCCTAAAGAGTCATATGCCAATGAAGTGAAAAAGATCCTTAGATACATCAAGAGCACAATTGACCATGGACTATGGTATCCTAAAAGTGAGGATTTCACTTTGACAGCATATACAGATGCTGATTGGGCAAGAAGTGTGGATGATAGAAGCACTAGTGGTGGTGCATTTTTTCTTAAAGATAGACTTGTTTCATGACTGAGCAAAAACCAAGAGTCAGTCACTCTTTCTATAGTATAAGCAAAATATGTGGCAGCAATGGCATGTTGCACTCAAGTCTTGTGGATGAAGCAAACCCTCAAAGATATCAAGGTATAGTACAAATCACCTATCTCTATTCTTTGTGACAATTCAAGTGTTATTAACATATCAAAGAATCCAATGATGCATACCAAAACCAAGCACATGTTGAAAATTTGAGCAAGGAGACAGTTGACAATTTTGATATCATGATACAGAAAGCAGTATGAGGACTGAAGAGTTATCATTCCCATTTAAGGTAGCATGGAATTGTCATTGATGTCAAAGGTTGATGTCCTTGATGTCATTGAGATTAAAACTGATCATGCATTAATGCCAAAGGTTGCGTTGAGCAGACTTGTGGAGTAAATCGTGTTTGTGAAGTGCTCTTACTTAGAAGAGGTGGGATAAGTCAAGAAGAATGAAAAACCCGAAATAATCTTGAAGAATTCCTTCAGAGGAATACTTTCAGAAAGAATGGCAAGGACAATTCTTTCGAAAAATCTCTCAAGTCCTTCACGGGCAAGTGAACCTTTCAAAAAATTTGAAAGTTCTGAAGGGCAAGTGGACCTTTTCAAAAAGTCCGAAGGGTATCTTTTGAACGTTGCAAAGGGTATGTGGACACTTGCAAAAAAGCCGAAGAGTAGATTGCAGAAAGTCCGAAGGGTATCTTTTGAACGTTGCAAAAAGTATGTGGACACTCGCAAAAAAGCCAAAGGGTAGATTGCTAAAAAGTTCGAAGAAATGATGCAGACAAAAAGTCCAAAGAAATGACGCAGACAAAAAGTCCAAAGAAAAGATTTCCGTAGGACATCTCCTATTAGAAGCCAATGACGAATTCTTTCAGAGAAATTGAAGGACACTTCAGGATGACATGGACTCGGACAAAAAGTCTGCGAAAATTGTCCGAAAGACACAAAGGCCCGCAACAATTTGTATGAAGGAACCTTCCGAAGGAATTAAAGAAAGGTTAAAAAACGAGCAAGTCTTCAAGGGTCGACGTTGGAAGGAGCATTACAAGAATGCCGAAGAAAATAAGATTACGCCAACATTCTAAAGTTTAATGCTCAATACAAAGGGTAAAGATCGAGCATATTAAGGACAATCGAAAGGAGCAGAACCGAACCCATGATATAAAAAGCAGCGAGATGTGAAAAGGGAAGAAAAAAAGCTCAATGGTTAATGGCAAAGCAAGAATTAAAACTCATGCTACTTTAAAAGATCAACGGCTCATGTCTAATCAGTGTATTAGATCCAATGGTGCAAAGCAAACTCAGATGATCCTTCGAGTGCACACGCATTTGACAAGTGTCAAAAGGTTATAAGGAAAAATCCAACAAAGAAAAGAACGTGAACTTGGCGCGTTGAAAGAAATAAAAACCCTGCATTCATTATTTTCTATTTGTAAAGTGTTGACCATTTTGGTCCTGCAGGCCAAAATCGGTCCCCCCTTTTTTCCCTTGTTGTTCTGAGCCTGTACATTTTTTGATTTTGCACAAGTCTTGTTTCTACGAACTCTGCAGGCCCATTTTTACGGACTCTGCAAAGAATTTCTATGGACTCTACAGAGAATTTCTATGGACTCTGCAGGCAACAAATGGTTTCCCAACACTTAGGCGCAAAATGGACAAGTGCTTTGTTCAATAGTCTGGTTTAGTCGGTTTGGTTCAAGTGCTTGGTTCATCGCTTTGGTTCAACGGCAAAGCTCATCGGCAAAGTCCAACAGTCGGTTCAACAGCTTGGTTCAAAAGAACGGTTCAATGAGAAGGTTCAATAGAGTCTCCCGAAGGACAAGTGCCCTTGCGGAGGGCACTTGGTCGGCGACAGTACCGAAGCAGATTTCCCGAAGGGCACTTTTCGAAGGCAGTCGAAAGAAAAGACAAGGACATAATTCCTTTGGACTTTTGTCCGAAGGAATTCCTCCAAACAAAAGGTCCGAAGAAATTCGGAAGGGCTACGAACGAAAAAAATCCCGCGAAAAATGACTTAAGGAAAAGGCAAAGGCATAAATTGATTTCTTTCGGACTTTTTGTCTGAAGGAATTCCTTTAGAGAAAAGGCCGCAGGAAGAAAACCTGAAGAAATGCCGAAAATCAAACGAAGTGGTCAAAACAATTCTTGCGGACTTTTTGTCCACGGAAAAAGTAGCCGAGAGAAAGTCCGCGGGAAAAGTGGCCGAGTGAAAGGCCCTGGGGAAATAAGCAAAAAACAAAGGGAGAAATCCTTCGGACAAAATGTCCGAAGGAATTCCTTCGGACATTTTGCCTGAAGGATTTCAAGACCAAGGAGCCGAAGGACTTCGAAGGGCAGGTGCCCTTGCGGGGAACTCTCGGCCAAAATGAAAGGACATTTCTCCAAAGCCGAAGGGACACTTTCCCTTCGAGAATGATCAAGAGGAAAAGACCGAAGGAATTGCCAAGGACGGTGACGTCTCTGAAGCCATCAATTTCAGGGAAATAGACTAGCCGTTGATTTTCAAACGGTGACGGGCCCGAGAACATCAATTTTAAAGCAGATAAATAGCCGTTTGATCTTTAAATTCTTAAGCGCCAACCAGAAAAAAGCCCAGAGAACAAAGAGACAAAAGCCAGCAAAAGACAAAACTAGGAAAAGACGGCGTTGGGAAAAGACAATAGTTGAGAATGAACTCAGCGACCTGCTAATAAAAGAGCCCAAGGAGCTAGCAAAGCCAAGAAGATAGCCCCTGAGGGCCAAAGGAGCCAGAAGACACAAGGCAAGGAAAAGACAAAAGAGCCATGTGCAAAAACAGACAAAACAGTCCAAGTGGCGAAGGAAGGCGTCGACTCAAGGAGTTATTCCAGCGGTTGGAATAGTGCTTGCCAAGTGGTCATCAAGGGACGCAAACAGTGAATAGCACGACCCAATTTTCTCTATTTTGCATTTATGAGCAGACAAACCGCGTGGGTGCCTTCAAAGAGTAGTCTTGTTTGTGGACAAACGGCGCAGCCTATGTTCTTAAACACCTGAAGTCAGAATTGGAGCCGACACAGCATTTATATTTCAGCGGCTTCCTCTTCCCAACGCCCTCGGAACGCACATGGGCCACTTGTAAAAAAGGGGCGCCAAAGTCTTTTTCAGAAAAGTCAAAAGTCTTCTTCTCTCTCTATATATTGTAAACTTCTCATTTTGAAAAGGGGATCCTCTTAGCCTGTAAGACAAAGCTCTGCCCAAAAAATCTCTGGGTTTGTAAGGTAGAACTCTGTCGCATTTTACCTTGAATCAAAACCTAGCAATTTTTTACCTCCATTTGAATTTGCACTCACGCATATGTCTATGCCTTTGTTCTGTGTTAAGTCATTTTCCTTTATGCTTTCGCAAGATGATTCAGTATGTCTAGTGCATTGAGAGTTTTCCTTTTGCAAGTTAGCCAGAAGTGTCTCTGGCAGAGTATAGGCGTATGTGAATAGGCTGCCAAAGTGTGTCTCAGAACACCTTTGGTAGTTCTTCCTCCATGTATCTCTACGGACCCCTGACTCACTAACACAGAAGAGTTTCCCACATCAAATGAAGTGTATGTTAGCTTGTCCTTGGTGAAAAGTGTAGGTTCGAGCTAAGTAGATCAAACTTTTTTGGTGTATCACCTTTTAGTTTAGGTTTAGGTTCTGTTTTCAGCATCCTTCTCCCTTTTCAACCGCCCCCCCTTTTTCATTTATTTGTTAGCAGTAGGAAATCCAGGGCCTAAAAAATACATCAAAGGGAGCTAGCTCTTATCTAGAAACTCTCCCCCCAGTTTTGCCAGGCCCACAGGCAAGAAGAGAGTTTCCATTGTTGCGTGTGGAAGGCAAGAGCTTAGCCTCCTGTCAAGGGTGTAATCCACTGCGTCAACAGTTTTTGGCACGCTCGGAGGGACCAACTAGGACAAGTTTGGTCCAAAGAGTTAAAAAAAATTTGGTGTGTTCTTCAACCAACCAGCCTTTGGAGGCTTTTTTCATCAACACCAATGGCAACTCCTAGTTGAATCCGCTGGTTAAGCAGTTTTGGTGCCATCAAGAAATCATATTTTTGTATGTATAATTCCATCGTCCAACATCATGGGCCTTGTTTTCCTTCGTATGGTTTTGATCAAGCTAAGACTATTCATGTAATGCCCTCAAGCAGCTCTCCTAGTTGTCTCCCAACCATAAGGGAAGTGGCGCTGGAGTTTGAGAAGCAGGTAATGGAGATTGACAGACTGGATGAGCAGTATGGATATCAGCAGGAGCTGATGTATAAAGAGGAGTGTTTGTTCAGGCAAGCTCAGGCTTTGCAATCTATGGAGGAGGTAGCAAAATGGAAGAATCCATTCATGCAAGGCAGCTAGCCTTGCGTGCCCCCTCCTATTCTAAAGAAAGCCCCCTCTTGTGCACCAAATCCTTTCTATCATATAGCACTTGCTCATTCTAGCTCATCCGATGCATCAATCGATCCTGCTCTTAATCCCGTGCGCCTAGCTTTGCATCACACCTCTCTTCAGGCAACTCTACCTGTACATGAGCAGACCCTCCCAACTCTTCCCCAACCTCCTCAAGTCTTTCAACATGATCTCTAAATTCCAAGTTGGAAGAAGGAAAATCATGAACCAACTCAGGGCCTTGAAGAGGACAAAGTTGTTGCTTTTTCCCAAGGGAAAAGTTACAATCCCAAGGTCATGAGCTGGAAGCAAACAATGGAATCATGGGGCAGGAAGGAGAAGGAAGGTTTTGCTCAAAACCTTGAAGAAGTCGAGGCTGCTCCTATTCATGATGATGATTGTGACCTCCAGGAAAGGCTCTTCCAAGAAGACATAGCAAAATTGCAGAGTTGGAATCCAGAGCAAGATTCCTCAGCCAACGTGTGATGGACATGTCTGAACACACCTCATCTACACACCTCCAAGAGAGCTATCAGGCCACACCTGATATAGATGAAGTGCTGGCCAAATGGAAAGAGGAGAATCATTCGATTCTAGCTCAAGGACTGCCTCCTCTTCCACATGGTTTTAATCATCAGCCTTCCACTTCATCCTTTCTCAAGGAGGAACCTGTTTTGCAGGAGGCGAGTGAGGAAAAAAAGATCCAATTTGCAGTTTCCCAAGACGCTATAATGGATGTCAAAAAAGAAGAAATTATCATCGATGCTCCTTTTGAAGACATCATCAACAATGGAGAAGACATAGGGCATGCATACATGAAGATGTTTCAGCAATACGAAGAGGAACGTAAGCATGGTGAGCTCTCTCCTTTGTTTGATGAACTTCCTTGTTGCTTCGATGAGGAGGATGACTATGCCGAGGAGCCTGAGTTGGAAGAGGATCAGATGGATGTCTTTGAACAACTAGAGACTCTGATCCTTGAGCAAGAAAAGGAGAGGCTCGTCCATCCTGAGGAAAGCCTTGAAGAAGAGAGCTTTCAACAAAAAGGTAATGTTCTGTGGGATGAGCAATCAATTTGTGATTCTATTTCAGACATCACAACAGTCACCCTTCTTCAAGGAAGCCATGAAGGAGCAGAAGAAGAGTTTGATAGGGTTTTCAATGAAGCAGAAGGGAACGGGTCAAACCATGATGCACTACAAAGGGACTGTGCATATCAGAGGGCTTATGGCGATGAGCCAACAGCGATCGATTTCTTGATAAAATGCACCAGCATGAAGAACCAACAGGAGGCAAGCTTCCAAGAACAAGAAGGATACATATGTGTTGGAAGCATGTTTGCCCCCGATTCAATTGGAGACGAGCCAACCAAGGTGGCAGACAAGAAGGGCAAGTCACCAGATCTCCATTCCATTCAGCCACTTGTCTCGCACCATAAGTTTCCTTGCCAGGAAGAGAACTTAAGAAATTTTTCCTTTGATCCAGGAGGGAGGCAAATATACCTGGTTAGCTGTATATAGTAGTTTGCTTTCAGTTTTTCTTTCTTGTTTTCCCTAAGTGTTGTTTGCACAAGTAGTGTTTTTAGCCTTGTGTGTGTTTTCCTTTGTGTGTGGGGTAAAAGCTCATGATTGATTCTGGGATCTCTCAAGGCTGTTGTTAACCTTTCTTCAAAGCTGCATTCTGACTCCGTGCACAATGGATTTTAAGGCAACTGGTTTCTAAGCATAGCAGGCATGCTTCCCCTGGGAGTCGCCAATTTGTTGACCATTTTGGTTCTGCAAGCCAAAATCGGTCCCCCCTTTTTTCCCCTGCTGTTCTAAGCCAGTACATTTTTTGATTTTGCACAAGTCTTGTTTCTACGAACTCTGCAGGGTTTTCTATGGACTCTGCAAGCCCATTTCTACAGACTCTGCAGGCAACAAATGGTTTCCCAACACTTAGGAGCAAAATGGACAAGTGTTTGGTTCAATAGTCTGGTTCAGTCGGTTTGGTTCAAGTGCTTGGTTCATCGCTTTGGTTCAACGGCAATGTCCAACAGTCGGTTCAACAACTTGGTTCAAAAGAACGGTTCAATGAGAAGGTTCAATAGAGTCTCCCGAAGGACAAGTGCCCTTGCAGAGGGCACTTGGTCGGCGACAGTACCGAAGCAGATTTTTCGAAGGGCACTTTTCGAAGGCAGTCGAAAAAAAAGACAAGGACATAATTCCTTCGGACTTTTGTCCGAAAGAATTCCTTCGGACAAAAGGTCCGAAGAAATCCAGAAGGGCTACGAACGAAAAAAATCTCGCGAAAAAGGACTTAAGGCAAAGGCAAAGGCATAAATTGATTTCTTTCGGACTTTTTGTCCGAAAGAATTCCTTCAGACAAAAAGTCCGAAGAAATTCGGAGAAAAGGCCGTAGGAAGAAAACCCGAAGAAATGCCAAAAATCAAACGAAGTGGTCGAAACAATTCTTGCGGACTTTTTGTCTGCGGGAAAAGTAGCCGAGAGAAAGTCCGCGAGAAAAGTGGCCGAGTGAAAGGCCCCGGGGAAATAAGCAAAAAACAAAGGGAGAAATCCTTCGGACAAAATGTCCAAAGGAATTCCTTCGGACATTTTGCCCGAAGGATTTCAAGACCAAGGAGCTGAAGGACCCTGAAGGGCAGGTGCCCTTGCGAGGGACTCTCGGCTAAAATGAAGGGACATTTCTCCAAAGCCAAAGGGACACTTTCCCTTTGGGAATGATCAAGAGGAAAAGACCGAAGGAATTGCCAAGGACGGTGACGTCTCTGAAGCCATCAATTTCAGGAAAATAGACTAGCCGTTGGTTTTTAAACGGTGACAGGCCCGCGAACGTCAATTTTACAGCAGAGAAATAGCCGTTTGATCTTTAAATTCTTGAGTGCCAACCAGAAAAAAGCCCAGAGAACAAAGAGACAAAGAGACAGAAGCCAACAAAAGACAAAACTAGGAAAAGACGACGCTGGGAAAAGACAAATTGAGAATGAACTCAGCAACCTGCTAATAAAAGAGCCCAAGGAGCCAACAAAGCCGAGAAGATAGCCCCTGAGGGCCAAAGGAACCAGAAGAGACAAGGCAAGGAAAAGACAAAAGAGCCAAGTGCAGAAACAGACAAAACAGTCCAAGTGGCGAAGGAAGGCGTCGACTCAAGGAGTTATTCCAGCGGTTGGAACAGTGCTTGCCAAGTGGTCATCAAGGGACGCAAACAGTGAACGGCGTGACCCATTTTTCTCCATTTTGCATTTATGAGTAGACAAACCGTGTGGGTGCCTTTAAGGAGCAGTCTTGTTTGTGGACAAACGGCGCGGCCTATGTTCTTAAACGCCTGAAGTCAGAATCGTAGCCGACACAGCATTTATATTTCAGCAGCTTCCTCTTCCAACGCCTTCGGAAAGCACATGGGCCACTTGTAAAAAAGGGGCGCCAAAGTCTTTTTCAGAAAGGCCAAAAGTCTTCTTCTCTCTCTATATAATGTAAACTTCTCATTTTGAAAAGGGGATCCTCTTAGCCTGTAAGGCAAAGCTCTGCCCAAAAAATCTTTGGGTTTGTAAGGCAGAACTCTATTGCATTTTACCTTGAATCAAGACTTAGCAATTTTTTACCTCCATTTGAACTTGCACTCACGCATATGTCTATGTCTTTGTTCTGTGTTAAGTCATTTTCCTTTATGCTTTCGCAGGATGATTTCAGCATGTCTAGTGCATTGAGAGTTTTCCTTTTGTAGGTTAGCCAGAAGTGTCCCTAACAGAGTATAGGCATATGTGAATAGGCTGCCAAAGTGTGTCTCAGAACACCTCTGGTAGTTCTTCCTCCCTATATCTCTACGGACCCCTGACTCACTGACACAAAAGAGTTTTCCACATCAGATGAAGTGTATGTTAGCTTGTCCTTGGTGAAAAGTGTAGGTTCGAGCTAAGTAGATCAAATTTTTTGGGTGTATCACCTTTTAATTTAGGTTTAGGTTCTGTTTTCAGCATCCTTCTCCCTTTTCAACCACCCCCTCTTTTTCATTTATTTGTTAGCAGTAGGAAATCCAGGACCTAAAAGATACATCAAAGGGAGCTAGCCCTTATCTAGAGACTCCTAGTTTTGCCAAGCCCACAGGCAAGAGGGGAGTTTTCATTGTTGTGTGTGTAAGGCAAAAGCTCGGCCTCCTATCAAGGGTGCAATCAACTGCATCAACATAAAGGAAAAACTGAAACTGGTGATGAACTTGATATATCCTCACAGATCTCGAGATTATTCAATCGAAGTGATCGAGGAGGCGAAGTAGTTAAGTGCAGTAAAAGTGTAGATGCCAAAGATAGTAAAAGACATTTGTACGTTGTCGTTTGAAGCATGAATCGAGACACGAAGTCAAAGTCACATTGAATGCAGATCAGAAGTGATCGAAGAAACGGCGCAGTTAAGTGCAGTAGAAGTGCAGATGCCAAAGATAGTAAAAGACATTTGAATGTTGCCGTTTGAAGCATGAATCAAGACACAAAGTCAAAGTCACATTGAATGCAGATCAGAAGCTTGCACCGATTAAGAGCAATTGAAATATGAACTCTTTATAAATAGAAAACCCTAAGATGCATTTGTCTATATATGCTACGAACAAAACATTTGTACGTGACTTTTGTTGCTGTTGCGATAATAATTAGTGTTAATTCAAAATTGTCGAGTGAGGACATATGCAGACAGCGTAAAAAGGCAAAGAAAATAAGGTGTGTCAGTATAGAAGATATCAAGACACAAAGAGATAGAGGCAGCTAAGCCGAGAAGGCACACAGCGTGTAGGTGCAGTTACAGACAAGACTTGTAATAGAAAAGTGAACAAGATTCATTTTGAATCTCTTTTGTATTTTGAAGTTGCAGCTTCATTTCTTTGATAGGTTGGTGCCATCAGAAAAACTGAGTTGGTGCTCAGTTAGAAAGTTGATGTTTTCTTAGAGTGGGTGCTCTTGAATGTAACCACTGAGATTTGTCTGTGAGACTTCTTTTCTGTAAGGCTGGATTAGAACAGTAGCTTCTAGCAACTTTTCTCATCGTGGTTTTTCCCTTTGGGTTTCCACGTAATAATCTGGGATTGAACATTCTTATGTGTGTATGATCTCTGTTTTTGTTCTTTAATTTGCATGTACTTTAAGTATCTTGATTAAAAGTTTAAAAACCAGGTTTTAGCTCATCTATTGATTCACCCACCCTCTCAATAGATAGTGTGTTCAACAATTGGTATTAAAAAGCAGGGTCCTTAGGAGAAGCTTAATCGACTCAAGTAAATCATAGTTGGTGAACACAATGGCCTGCCAAGAAGGATATTCATCAAACAAGGCTCCTCTATTCGATGGATCTAACTATGCTTTTTGGAGCATAAGAATGGAAGCATATTTGTCTTCCCTAGGGTTTGATGTATGAATGTCAGTGGTAAATGGTTACATAGCTCCTACTGTAACTCCTATTGATCAGGGTGCCAAAAAGGCTTATGAGAACAACGCCAAAGCTAAGAATGCTATTCTATGTGGGTTGTCAAACTCCGAGTTTGTCCAAGTTTTGCACTGCCAGAGTGCAAAAGACAATTGAAATAAGTTAAAAAGTATCCATGAAAGAAATGTTAAAGTGAAACAGGCCAAGCTGCAAATGCACAAAGGACAGTTTGAAACCCTGAAGATAAATGATGAAAAGAAGATAGTTGACTACCTCCTCAAGGTAGATGAGATAGTCAATGCCATAAGAGAACTTGAAGAAACAATAGAAAAATCAACTATTGTCAAGAAGGTTCTGAGATCCCTTCCATCAAGATACGACTCCAAAATTTCAGCTATTGAAGAAGCAAGAGATTTGGACAAGCTTACCATGGATGAACTACATGGAACGTTTACAGCGTACGAAATAAGGATGGAAGAGACAGACACGGTCAAGAGACAAGCAGTCTTCGAAGTAGTAAAGTCTGCAAAAGAAGAAGCCTCTGTGCTCGATTCTGAGGAGATTGATGGTGAAGAAGCAAATTTTGTCAAAAATTGAAGAGAGGATCAGGTAAGTATAAAGGAAAACTTCCATTCAAGTGTTTTAACTGCGGCAAGGTAGGACACTTCGCTACAAAATGTCCATTCAATAAGGACAATGCCGAGTAAGTTGAAAATATCAAAAAAGTAAAACCGCATTATGCTAAGAAAAAAAAATTCTTCAAGAACAAAAAGGGGTTATATATTAAAGAAGAAAGTGATTCAATAGGAGAAAGTAATAGTGACAACTCTGACGATGAGAATGACAATGCCTTTCTAGTTGAGGGAAATGAGTTCTTATTTATGGCAGAGGATTTCACCTCTTTGAATCAAGAACAAAATGAAGATGAAGATTGTGATGAAAGAGAAGGTGAGATTGATCTTGAAGGTGAACTTGTGTGTGCTCTTGAAGAAATTGAAAATCTGAGAAAAAAAAACTCAACGCAGAAGAGGCATGAGAAGGAGCTTGAAAAGGCTAATCAAATGATTGTAATGCTAAAAACTCAAGTTGAGGAAGCCAACAGAATAGTAGAAGTCGTCAAAATAGATCTCTAGTCAAAATCCAACGAATGCATGAGACTTGAAGCAATAGTATCCTTGAAAAAAGAACTTGAGAAAGCAAGAGACCAACTAAACAAAAGCTTAAAGCTAACGAAAGGATCAGAAGCTCTTAGTGAACTGATCAATGCGCAAAAGCCTTCAAATGAAAAGTTAGGTCTTAGATACGATAAAGAAAAAGGATCCTCAGCTTGTACATCAATGAACTTGTATGATAACTTCAAGAAAGGAGAAACAAAAGCTATGAACAAAAAGATCAGCAAAGAAGCTACAAAAGCAAAGATCAGAAAGAACATAAAGACTAATCTAAGAAAAGATGCAGAAGGATACATCAAAGTGGTAGACCTAAAAAAGCAGAAAGATAAAAAAATTCGGTATACTGAACCAAAGAACGTTATGACCAAGTACGCTCCTTCCTTTTATGGTTATTGTTTTAGTTGTAATCAGTTTGGTCATAGGGCTATTGATTGTAGAGTCTTTCTTACTAAAAGATTTAATTTTGTTAGTAGAAATTCATTTGCTCCTTTGATAGATTCAAATTTAATATGTTACAATTGCAATAATTCTGGACATATAGCTAAGTATTGTACATCTAACATTGTAATGACAAGAAAGTAGAGCTTAGGCAAACGCAAATCTTTAAATGAGAATAGAATTTCAAAGGCCACTCTTAAAGAAAAGAAAAAGGTAGATGAGAGACCCAAAAAAATGTGGAAGGTGAAAGATCAATCCTTGATTGCTCAAATGGCACTCCATGCCAAAGAGCAAAACTTGTGAGTCATAGACAACGGTTGCTCAAAGCATATGACTGGGGACAAAAGCAAATTCACCAGTTTAAGTAGATGCAAAGAAGGGACTGTCAATCTAGATGATAACACTGCAATCAGAATCAGAGGTAAAGGAACCTTGCACATAGATGGCAAGCTTCCTACACATGACAACCTGTATGTTAAAGGACTTAAACATAATCTTTTAAGTGTAAGTCAGATGTGTGATAATGGTTATGAAGTCATATTTAATACTGAAAGTTGTAAACTGAAAACAACGAAGAAAATGATGCAAAGTTGCCTCATGGAAAAAGTCGATGAGAGTTGGTTATGGCATAAAAGAATGAATCACGTCAACTTCGACAATCTAGTCAAAATAAGCTCTAACAAGTGTGTTAGACATATGTTCAAAATAGTCAAACCTACAGACATTACATGCAGAGCGTGCCAATTAGGAAAGCAAACAAGAGTCAAATTTGAAACGAAAAAATGTGACCTCAAAACCCCTACAAGTAGTTCATACAGATTTATGTGGTCCTACTAGGACAAAAGGATCCAAAAGTGTATACTACTTTATGCTATTTGTAGATGACTTCTCAAAGATGACATGGGTAACCTTCTTGAAAGATAAATCACGAGCCTTTGAGAGATTTAAGATCTTCAAGGCCATGGTTGAGAATGAAATGGGAAAAAAATCAAATGTCTAAGATCAGACAAAGGTGGAGAATTCACTTCCAATGAGTTTATAGAATATTATGAGAAGCATGGGATTAAGAGACAGTACTCTGCTGCACGAAATCCATAGCAAAATGAGGT
The DNA here is from genome assembly GCA_037957365.1 of Torreya grandis. NCBI lineage: Eukaryota > Viridiplantae > Streptophyta > Pinopsida > Cupressales > Taxaceae > Torreya > Torreya grandis. The sequence goes on from JARHVA010000004.1 coordinate 9,139,437, forward strand.
TGTAGAAAGAAAAAACAGAATAGTGAAAGAGATGGCCTGAAAAATGCTAAAAGAGGCAAAACTTCCTGATAGATATTGGAAAGAGACAGTTCAAACAACAATATATATCCTAAATAGAGTTCAACTTAGGGTAAAGAGTGACAAAACCCCATATGAACTGTGGTTTGAAAAACCTGCATCCATAAAATATTTCAGAGTGTTTGGAAGCAAGTGCTACATCAGAAGAAAAGAGGCCAAACTAGGAAGTTTCGAGTCAAAATGTGATGAAAGAATTTTTCTTGGATACTCCACTCACAGCAAAGCCTATGTGTGTTACAACAGATGGCTGCATAAAATAGTTGAAAGCATCAACCTCAAGGTAGAAGAAGGATTCAAACAAGTTGAGCCTAATGAGATCAGAATTGAAGAATCAGAAGGTGCAAAAAATGAAGTAGAAGATAGTGAAGAGGAGAAAGAAAAGAGTAAAAGGGCACCTGTAAGGTTTGTTCAAAAAGAACATCCAAAGGAGCAAATAATTGGCAACAAAGATGAGAGTGTTCAGACTAAGAGAAGCACTGTAATAAAAAAGGAGCAAGTAAACTTTGCTATACTTTCAGAAATTGAGCCTAAGACCTTCAATGAAGCCAACAAATATGAAAACTAGCTAACAGCCATGGAAGAAGAACTCAGCCAAATTGAAAAGAATAAAACTTGAGAATTAGTTCCTAGACCCTCGAACAAGAATGTAATAGCAACTAAGTGGGTTTACAGAAACAAACTCAATGAAGATGGAGCAGTCATAAGAAACAAAGCTAGACTGGTGTGCAAAGGATATGCACAAGTAGAAGGCATAGATTTCGAAGAGACAATTGCTCTTGTGGCAAGACTGGAAGCTATAAGAATATTCTCGGCATTCTCTGTTTACAAGAAATTCAAGGTATATCAAATGGATGTGAAGTCAGCATTCCTAAATGGAAACTTAGAAGAAGAAGTGTACATTAAACAACTAAAAGGATTTCAGTTAGCAGAGAAAAAAATTATGTATGCAAACTAAAGAAAGCTTTGTATGGTCTGAAACAAGCACCTAGAGCATGGTATTCACGATTGGATCAATACCTGCAATGACAAGGTTTCAGAAAAGGGTGCACAGACAGCAATCTGTATCTTAAATCAGAAGGTCAGCATATGTTGATTGTTGTTGTCTATGTGGATGATATTATCTTTGGAGGTGGTGATAGTAACATGTGCAAAGAATTTGCCATGCAAATGTAAAATAAATTTGAAATGTCAATGTTGAGAGAACTCTCCTTCCTTGGTTTACAAATTACACAAACTAATAGAGAGATATTCATATCTCAAGCAAAGTATGCGAAGGAGATGCTCAAAAAAATTGGAATGAAGGACAGCAAACCAATTGGTACTCCCATGATGATTGGCTGCAAGCTAAGCAAGGAAGACGAGTCTCCTAATGTAAATAATACGCTGTATAGATCAATGATAGGCAGTGTACTATATCTAATAGTATCAAGACCAGACATCATGCAAGTAGTATGCATGGTTGCACGGTTTCAAGCAGCCCCCAAAGAATCACATTTTAATGTTGTAAAAAGAATTTTCAGGTACATCAAGATCACAATTGACTATGGGTTGTGGTACCCAACTAACGAGAATCTTACTTTGGTTGCATATACTAATGCTGATTGGGTAGGAAGTGTGGATGACAGAAAAAACACAAGTGGTGGTGCATTCAATCTAGATAACAAACTTGTGTCTTGGCTGAGCAAAAAGCAAGAATCGATTACACTCTCTACAGTTGAAGCAGAGTATGTCGCAGCAGCTGCTTGCTTCACTCAAGTCTTGTGGATGAAGCAAACTCTCAAAGACATAAAGGTAGAATATCAAGCAACTATCTATATTTACTGTTATAGTTCAAGTGCCATAAATTTATCCAAGAATCCGGTGATGCATTCCAAAACCAAGCATATTTCCATAAAATATCATTTTTTGAGAGAAAAGGTAGCAAGTCAGGTCACAGTGGAATATGTGCCAACCAAAGATCAAATTGCAGATATCTTTACCAAGCCTCTTCCCAAGGAACAATTTGAGTATTTGAGAGAGAAGATGGGAATTGTAGCTCCCACCCCATATCACTAAACTCTTGTGATAGGTTATAAGTCCAAAGGAAGCATTGCAAGCATTTTATTAAACTCTTGGATTAAGAGTGAAGGCAATCTGCTATGTTCTTTACACATCGTTTGCCATTTGATGTTAAGGAGTAGACTGAGGTATGTTGGATCTATTTTTCTATGCTCATCTATGTAAGAGATATCTATTGTTGATTGGTCTTTCAAAGCAATGTTATATCCAGGATCAGTTGAAACATATAAAAGCCTGGAGAGTCATAGGAATAGTTCAGGTCGGCGTGCATTATCCAAGGGGGAGTCCTTCATAATGCTCTATCCAGACAGGTCCAAGGATCAGAACAGCGCAGTAGCAATGTGTCTTATTGGTTTATCAAACACTCTTTGTCATTAATGTCAAAGGGGGAGAAATCAAAATAAAAGCAAGCAAGAAGAATGAGAAGGGACTTTTGAGAATGTTTTTGCTCTTGAGGGTGTTTTGCCATCAATAACAAAGGGGGAAATTGTTGGAAATTTGAGCAAAAAGACAGTGGACAGTTTTGATATCATGATACAGAAAGTAGTCTGAGGACTGAAGAGTTATCATTTCCATCTAGGGCAACATGGAATTGTCATTGATGTCAAACGTTGATGTCCTTGATGTCATTGAGATTGAAACTGATCATGCATTAATGCCAAAGGTTGAGTTGAGCAGACTTGTGGAGTAAATCGCGTTTGTGAAGTGCTCTTACTTAGAAGAGGCAATCGGGATAAGTCAAGAAGATTGGAAAACCTAAAATAATCTTGAAGAATTCCTTCGAAGGAATTCTTTCGAAAATAATAGGAAGGACAATTCTTTCAAAAAAAATGTCAAGTCCTTCTCAGACAAGTGGACCTTTTCAAAAAATCCGAAAGGTATCTCTTGAACGTTCCAAAAGGCAAGTGGACCTTTTCAAAAAGTCTGAAGGGTATCTTTTGAATGTTTTGAAGGGCAAGTGGACCTTTTCAAAAAGTCTGAAGGTATCTTTTGAACGTTGCAAAGGGTATGTGGACACTTGCAGAAAAGCCGAAAGGTAGAATGCAGAAAGTCCGAAGGGTATCTTTTGAACGTTGCAAAGGGTATGTGGACACTTGCAGAAAAGCCGAAGGGTAGATTGTAGAAAGTTCAAAGGTATCTTTTGAACGTTGCAAAGGGTATGTGGACACTTGCAGAAAAGCCGAAGGGTAGATTGCATAAAGTCCGAAAAAATTATGCAGATAAAAAGTCCGAAGAAATGACACGGACGAAAAATCCGAAGAAATGTCTCGAACAAAAAGTCCGAAGAAAAGATTTTCGAAGGACATCTATTAGAAGCCAATGACGAATTCTTTTGGATAAATTGAAGGACACTTCCGGATGAAATGGAACCGAACAAAAAGTCCACGAAAATTGTCCCGAAGACACAAAGGCCTGCAACAATTTGTATTAACCTTCTGAAGGAATTAAAGCAAGGTTAAAAGACAAGCAAGTCTTCAAGGATCGACGTTGCAAGGAGCGTTACAAGAATGCCGAAAAAAATAAGACTATGCCAACATGCAAAAGTTTAACACTCAATACAAAGGGCGAAGATCGAGCATATCGAGGACAATCGAAAGGAGCGGAAGTGAACCCATGATATAGAAAGCAACGAGATGCGAAAAGGGAAGAAAAGAAGCTCGATGGTTAATGGCAAAACAAGAATTAAAACTCATGCTGCTTTAAAAGATCAATGGCTCATGTCTAATCGGTATATTAGATCCAATGATGCAAAGCAAACTCAGATGATCCTCCGAGTGCACGAGCATTTGACAAGTGTCAAAAGGTCATAAGGAAAGATCCAACAAAGAAAAGAACGTGAACTTGGCGCGATGAAAGAAATAAAAATCCCGCATTCATTGTCTTCTAACTGTCTGTAAAGGAACAATTGGAACTGGTGATGAACTCGATATATCTTCACGGAGCTCGAGATTATTCAACTGAAGTGATCGAGGAAGCGGTGCAGTTAAGTGCAGATGCCAAAGATAGTAAAAGACATTTGAACGTTGTCGTTTGAAACATGAATCGAGACACAAAGTCAGAGTCACATTGAATGCAGATCAAAAGTGATCGAGGAAGCAGTGCAGTTAAGTGCAGTAGAAGTGTAGATGCCAAAGATAGTAAAAGACATTTGAACATTGCCGTTTGAAGCATGGATCAAGACACGAAGTCAAAATTACATTGAATGAAGATCAAAAGCTTGAACCGGTTAAGAGCAATTGAAATGTGAACTCTTTATAGATAGAAAACCCTAAGATGCATTTGTCTATATATGCTACGAACAAAACATTTGTAAGTGACTTTTGCTACTACTGTGATAGTAATTAGAGTGTTATATCAAAATTGTCGAGTGAGGACATATGCAGACAGCGTAAAAAGGCAAAGAAAATAAGGTATGTCAGTATAAAAGATATTCAAACACAAAGAGATAGAGGCAGATAAGCCTAGAAGGCACGCGTGTAGGTGCAATTACAGACAAGACTTATAACAAAAAAGTGAACAAAATTCATTCTGAATCTCTTTTGTATTTTGAAGTTGCCGCTTCATTTCTCTGATAGGTTGGTGCCATCATAAAAACTGAGTTGGTATTCAGTTAGGAAGTTGATGCTTCCTTAGAGTGGGTGCTCTTGAATGTAACCAGTGAGGTTTGTCTGTGAGACTGAATTAGAACAGTAGCTTCTAGCAACGTTTCTCACCATGGTTTTTCCTTTTGGGTTTCCACGTAGAAATCTAGTGTTGAGCATTCTTATGTGTGTGTATGATCTCTGTTTTTGTTCTTTACTTTGCATGTACTTTAAGTATCTTTTTTAAAAGTTTTAAGAACTAGGTTTTAACTCATCTCCTGATTCACCCCCCCCTCTCAGTAGATAGTGTGTTCAACAGCACATATCAATCAGATATCACTTCTTAAGAGAAAGGGTTGCGTATAAAGAGGGCACAATGGAGTATGTGCCAACTCATGACCAAATTGAGACAGAAATTGGGAGTGGTGGCTCTTACATCACATCACTTGATCCTAGTGATAGGACATGAGTCCAGGGGGAGTATCACAGAAGTCTTGTAAATCCCTGGAAGAAAAGAGATAAGGCAACTAAAGTGACTTAGGAGGAGTCGCTCTTAATGTTTTCAAGGTAAGTTCATGCAGTTTCTATTGTTCATGCATTTTTTTTCTTCATAGAAGCCTTGTATGATCAACAAGATTATAGCCATGGAGCTTGTTTGAGAAGCTCAAGCTGAGAAGAGGTTTGATCAATATTAAGGGGAGACTGTAACATCTCTCAAAGATGGTCTCTTCATATTATTAGTCCTTGAAGTCTTTTCAAGTCTGCAGGATCAGAAGTTTTAACCCACTTTGTCATTGTGTCAAAGGGGGAGAAAGTACCTGAAGAGAGGGACAAAGTCTGAGCATAAATTTTGTATTGGTGTTTGACATCAATGACAAAGGGGGAGATTGTTAGAATTTTGTCAATGATGTCTCCAAGGTGTCCAAGGATGTTGATAAGATGCCATGTGTGCTAGAATGACAATGACAAAGTGTGTTTCAATGAGACTTAGTGTTCTTGCATGGTTCTTTAGTGTTTGCCTGAGTGAAGCATTTGATAGATGACATTGTTGGTATGGACATGTTACAGAGCCCCGATGGGGTGTCAAGAGTGCTTAGAGTGAGTTTAAAAGTGATAGGAATTCATCCAGTTCATTATGTTCATCTAGACATTTTGGGTCTATGATAGGAAAATTTGAGAAGACAGTTTGATGACATCACCATTTCTGCGTGTGGATGAGTCTGGGGGAGTTGGTCATATGGTTTTGATCACATTAGTCCCTGGTTGCTATGCGCCAGATTTGAAGTCATGAGATGAAGTGCGGTCAAAGATATGAAGATGTAAAGTTGGCTACATACACAGAATTCACTAAGTTCCTATACCTAGCAAAATTTGCAAAAGAGCTCAAGCAGAGTCAAGTAAGCATGTTGATGAGGTCATCATTTGCACACATGGAGGTGTCAGGACAAAATGATCATATGGGTTTGTTCATTGTGTGCCTAGTTTATATGCATTAAATCTCAAAGCACGCGATGTAGCGTGACAAAAGATATGCATGAGCAAAGTTGGGCTCCCAAGCATTCTGACAGTGCTTTCTAACACAGCGAAATTTGCAGGTTGCAAGAAAATCTGAGCAAGGATTTTGATGAGGTCATATCTTGCATGTATGAAGGTTTCATGAGCAGATGGATATATGGATGGAATCCCCTATGTGAGAGGATCTTATGCGCTAAATTTCAAGTCATGCGATTAAGCACAACAAAAGTTATGCAAGAACAAAGTTGGCCTTCCAGGCAGTTTTAAGCATAGTTAGCTTTGTGGCAAAATAATCTGAGTGAGCAGATTAATGGTGTTATATCTCGCATGTGCGAAAGATTCAGGAAGAAATGAGCTTATGGATTTGTTCATTATCATGCCTAGTTTATATGGTCCAAATTTCAGAACAGGGGGATGGGCGAAGCAAAAGATATGAAGGTGCAAAGTTAGCCTTCCAAGCAGATTGCAATGGTTCCCATACTTCGTCAAATTTGCACAAGGTAAAGTTTGAGCAACTCTTGAAGAGATCAACAGAGCATGTTTGCTCCAAGATGTCAATATGCAACGAGATGAGGACAAGTGGTCGAAGTTTAACACTAAGCAGAGATATAGATCGAGCTTGTCAAAAGATATAACAGTTAGCGCTTAATCGTACATTGAAGATCCAATGAAATGGAGCAAAGTCAAATTGTCAAAGGTACCCCCGAGTAAACATGCAAGTGCCAAGTGTCACAAGCTCGAAGACTGACAATGTGCAGAAGGAACACGCTAGTGACAAGTGTCACAATAGCAGGAACTAACAGCAAAGGTGCAGAAGGCACGCGCTAGTGCCAAGTGTCACACTCACGAGAGCTCAACAAAGATCAAGTTTGATCTTGTCAGAAGATCGAACGGTGAGTGGTTGATCATGCAATGAAGATCTAACAAAGCGAGTGGACTCAATGCAATAAAGTGCTTGATGTTTAATGAGATAGGCGAGTTAAAGACCGAGCTAGTTGATGAGATTGATGAAGCATATTCATTCCAAAGACTTAGGAAACAACGAGATTAGACCAAGTGCTCGAGGTTTAACAACTATACATAAGTAAAGATCATGCATCTTTGGAGATCCAACGACACATGGGAGCTCGGATCCAAGATCTAACGAATGCGTTTTAAAGTAGGAACATTAAAGCTAGGAAGCGTGCAAGGATCCAACGAAGAGCGTGACCCTCTTAGAATGTGGTCGAATGGACGCATTTTAAAGTTGAGCTATTTGAATAAAGACCATTAGATCATGGTGTGAAACTTGAGATCTATGGTCAATATTTAAAGATGTGTTCATCCCAACGGTCAAGCCATGGAACATGCAGGGAACTTGCAGTTAAGCCGTAAATTACGACATAGACAACGAAATTGATTGTTGTGATCGATTAAATTTGTGTAACAAGGCATGTGCATCATAACTAGAGACTGATATTTGCTAAATATAGTAAATGACCAAGAATCACAACAATGGAGCTTGAATTCAAGATGCGGGAAACTTGCAAAAATGTGATGTGTTGCAATCCAAGTGTGGACACAGAGAATAAGCGAAACCTAGATCAAATGCTTATATATGTGTCATCCAGGATACATGAAAAAGCTGTTGGCATTATTGAATTGTGTCAAATATAGAAAAATAGAGACACAAAGACAGAGGGGCAAAGAAGAGAAAAGAAGAGACGAGAGAGAAGTGCAGAGCATGAGCAGTTACAGACCAGACTTGTAATAGAGAATTGAATTGGATTCATTTATGAACCAACATTGTATCTAAAGTTGTAGCTCCATATAGATCTGATTGATGGGTGCCATAAGACAAATTGAGTTGGTGCTCAGATAGGGAGTGGGTGCTTCATTAGAGTTGGTGCTCTTAAATCAAGGGATTGATGTCTCCTTAAGGTTGGTGCCCTTAAATATGTAACCAGTGAGGTTTTTGATTTTGAAGCTGGATTAGAACAGTGAATTTTAACAGCTATTCTCATAATGGTTTTTCCCTTATTGGGTTTTCTATGGTATATCTAGTGTTATGTGTTTTTGTATGTGTGATCTCTGCATATATGTTTTAGTCTACATTAAAAGATTTGAAAAAAAGACTAATTTAGTCAATCTACTAATTCACCCCCCTCTTAGTAGATAGTTGTGTTCCAACAACAACCCTTTAAGCAATCCTCCCTCAAACAAAGTGGAGTGGAAAAGTTGAAGCCATGTTTCTATGGGCCATATAAGATTTAAAGGAGAGTGGGTAAAGTGGCATATGAGATGAAATTACCAGAAGCAAGATCCATAATGTTTTCCATGTTTCTTGACTTAAAAGGGCTCTTGGAAAACATATAATACCTTCCATTGACTTGCCACTTCTTGATGAGGGTAAGTTGGTCTTGATTCTTGAAGCTATCCTCAAGGTTCGTGAGAGGAGGCTCCAAAATCGCACCATCACAGAATACTTGGTACCATGGAAAGATATGCGTATAGACGATGCAACTTAGGAAGGGGCAACCATCCTTCAACACCCAAGTTTATAGTTATTTATGGGCAAGTAATTTTGGGAAGAGAGGATTGTAATGTCCCCCTTTTCAAACTAGTCTTTGGGAGAGACCCTTAGTCTTTTCATTCCCAAGGGCTACGGAATTTAGAGGCAAAAAGGGGAACATTTGTAAGCTTCATGAGCATTTTATGGTAAAGCACTTTATTATCTAATTTTAGGACCTTTTTGAGGGTCATAGTCACTTAAAGCTTAAAATGTATTTATAAGGAAGCTTTATATAAGATCTTTTTAAAATAAAAAGGTAAACTCTCCCTCCTTATTTTGGGTGCCACACTTGAAGGAGGGATATAGAAGGTAAAGAAAGACTCATTTTGAATGGTTATGCATTTTGGACATTGAAATTGTTGATCAAGTATGTCAAGCTTGTTCACCATAACTTGAAGATGAAAACCTTCAAGCGTGATAAGGGTTTGGGAATGAAAAACTCCACTCCTACATTCAAATAAGCTATATTCAATGGTTGTAATTGTACTTCATATTTGCATGGTTGCATGCAATTGGACCTACAAAAGTGTTTTAAAACACCATTTATTATGGAAGATTGACAAACACTTTTAGAGGCTTCATGATTGTATTTGTCCAGGTAAAAAAATGGATGAACTTGATTTGAGAGCTTGGTTGATCTAGGAAGCCATCTTTAGAGTGGCAATTTGCTTTGGAAAAGTAGCGACCCCTCTCAATAGGGCTAATTGGCTTCGGAACCCTTTTCTAGAATCGAAAGGTAATTTTGATATTTTATTATAATATTAGTGAGTTATTTGTGGATCATTTGCAAGGTTTGAGGGCCATTCCGTGCCCTAGGAATATTCAAAAAATTACTATAATATTTTACAACTTGGGCGACTTTCTTGGAAAGGTTTGGAAGGTTGGTGGAAGGGTGAATTCAAGAGTTTGAATACCAAATTTATTTCTCTAATTTTTCTTAAGTATGGTGACTCACTTGGGGAAGTTTTAAGGTTGATTTAGAAGTGGAAATGCAATTGTACCTTAACTCAATAATCAGAATATTTGCAGGGTTAAGTTTCAACCTCCTCATCACTATTACTTGGCCAAAAAAGTAATTTGTTTTTAATTTATTATTCAGCTATTTTAGAGCTACTTTGGAGTGTGTTTTGCTTGAAAATTCTTCAAATTTTTCAGCTAGAGTTTTTTTATTTTTTGAATCAAATTTCAGCTAATTAACAATACTATCTGAGAGTTTGCTGAAAAATCTCAACTTGGTCTCATTTTCCCATTTGGGGACATTACAACAATGCACCTTTCCAACTTTACTTCAAAATGTTAACCATTCATGCCATTATGTAATGTCTCCCTTTTTGGCATAACTTGCTTATGGACCCTTAGGTTGGTTTTGTTCACACAAGGCTAAGGGAAAAAAATATAAGGGAACTATGAGGGGGCTATTCAAAGATTAAAAAGGTTAAAAATACTTAAGTGTTCTAATTTTCAATTGAGTTATGTAAAAAATGTTGTTAGTCTAATTCTCATTTAAAGGGACCTTTACGGTTCATGAGAGCCTAACCCTTCAAAAAAAAATTAAAAAAGTTAAAGTTGCTTATGATTCAAAAGACACATCCTCCCAACTTGGGCGCCACCTTTAAGGATGATTATAAAAAGCAATTGAAGATTCATTTAGAAGGTTATGTTATTTTGGAATATTGAATCATTGATCAAGTATGTCAAACTTGTTCATCACAACTTCATGACGAAAACCTTCAAGTGTGTTAAGGGTTTGGGGACGAAAACCTCCATTCTTATATTCAAGGCAGCTCTATTCTAGGGTTGTAATTGTGCTTCAGATTTGCATTGTTGTATGCAATTGGACCTACAAAGGTATTTTTGGACACTACCTTCACTAAAAATTGAATCAAACTCTATAGAGAGCTGGAAAATTGCAAATTGTAAGTCAAAGAAGATGAGTGAACCACATAAGGGCAGCAAAGTGAGCACCAAAGCTAGGCAACTTTCTTGGAGAGTGGGGCGAATGCCTTAGGGCATCACTGGACTTGCTTCCAGTGACCTAAATCAGGGTTTAAGCAATAGTAATATTTTTAATATTATTATTATAATTTTTTGATATTTCACAAGCTGATTTTGAGTGGATTAAGGGCTGAAAATAAGAGAATTAATTCAAAAAATTATTTGCATAACTTTCGCTAGTGGAGCGATTCACTTAGACAAGGTGTCAGAGTGTTTATGGGCTCTAATTTTAAAGGAAATAATTTAGTTTATATTCTAAAAATTATTTTAATAATTTTTCAAATGGGGCAAATTGATTTGGGGAACTGGAAGACCTTGTTGAGAGGATAAAACAAAGGTTTGAATTTCATATTTGTTTTTCCTATTTTTTCTAAGTGTGGCGACTTGTTGGGAGGGGCTAAATTGACTTTTGGTAGCCCTAATTTGTTCTTTGAAAGCCCTAATATCTTGTAAAGATTTTTGGCATATTTATTGCGAGTTTATGCGAGGGTTTCAATGTTGATTGGAAGGGAAAACACAGTTGTACCAAGGTTTTAAAAATCAAAATTATTAGAAAGAAATTCCAACCACATCGTCATTCCATCTTGCCACAAAAAGATATAATTTATTATAGTTGTATATTTAGTAATTATTGGGGTTATTGTGGAGTGTTATTGCTTGGAATGTGGACATCTGTTGTTGGTAGGGTTTGCTGATTTTTAAGACAGCATTCATATTATTTTCAGTTTTGCATAAGAGTTTGTTGAAAAACCCCAATTTATCTTAATTGTCCCATTTGGAGACATTACACATTAATTTTCCTGCCAACTAAACTAACATTGTTAAGTCAAATTGCTAGATGCTCAAAAGAGCAAGCAGTTAAAATACATGTCAATATTGATAGGAATTTATAGTTGTAATGTCCCCTTTTTGGACATTAAAATAATATTATTACTAAAATAAAAGTATTTCTAAATACTTGAAATAAAATAATAATACTCTAATTTGTTTTTCACTTAAGTTGGGACCTTTTGAAGGTCACGAGCTTATTTAGCTCTTAAGTGATTTTAAAAGTAAATTGTCCTTATAATCCACTAACTCTCCTTTTATAACTAAAAAGTGGATATATAAGGAGATTGTGGATCTCATTTGAAGGCTATACGAATTTGGATATTTTGATTTGATAATCAAGTATGTCAAGCTTGGTTGTTGAAGGTAGATACTTGAAAAATGTTACCCTTCAAGTTCTACTAGCTGTTCTATAAACGATGTCTATCAACACCACATTTTGACTGAAAATTGTACTACATCCTTTAAAGATTTATTTGAAGATTTCATCTAACAATTACAGCTTCAAGGTGGACGATTTGCTTAGAGAGCTTGGACGAATCACTTGGAGGGTTTGTGAAACCATTGAAGAGTAGAGATTTGCTTATGAGGGAAGTTGTTGGTTTTCCTCCTAGGGCGATTTGATTTGGAGCTTAGAATCATCTTTTGAGGGCCTTATTGTTGGTGGAAACCCTCTCCTAGGGTGAAGGTCATTTTTATGTATTTTTCCTAGAGGGGCCAATTGTTTTTGAAATAAGATTTATGCTTCAGAAGTATTTAGAATTATTTCTATATTTTTTCCAAGAAGGGCGAATTGGTTTGAAGGCTTGGGAGGCATTGTTGAAGGTTTATTTCAAGGGTTTGATATTCAAAAAATTATTTGCATAGTTTTGGGTGAAAGACTAGGGTTTTCAAAACTTCGGAAAATCATTTGGAGGACTTTTAGTGATTGAAAAATTCTGAAGCTATTTATGTTTGAAAACTACTATTTTTGTGATCATTTTGAGCTATTATTTGCATTGGGATTCCAAATATTCTGAAAGATGAATTTTCTAAATTTTGGCATGTTGAGGCCAATAATTAATTACTGAGGGCAGCAATTTGACTACTTATCATTTCTGATTTTTGAAGGGCATTCTTTAGTTGATTTTTGGGTTCTAAGTGTGGGGAATAATATTATATTCTCTGATTTATGGTTTGGAATTAATTGCATTAATTTCTCCAAGTGTGGTGACTTTATTGGGAAGTGTTTGTAAGGTGTTTCATGGGTTTGAAGCTTGTATCAGTTGGCTACAAGTACATATAATTCAGACTTGAAAAGAACAGTGAAAAGAGTTATTTATTATTGCATTGGTGATTTGAATGGTTGCTGATTTATTTTCAAAATTATTTAGGGTTTGTAGAAAATATCTATTTTGGTCCTTTGTTCAAATTTGGGGACATTACAATAATATTACTTTTAATAGAGTTAAGTTGCAAAACAACCTTTTTGGTTTAAAAGGCTTCTAGAGATATTGAAAAATTAGTAGAAGTTTTGTATTGTGTTGAAATGTGGAACCAAAAGTTGCATCACAATAGCAAATTATTTGTGCTTCCATGCAAAACTAAATGGTATTAAAAATAAACACCATTCCATTTAAACGAAGGTAAATGAAAATGGATTCAATGAACTTTTACATGTATCAGCTATATTGACAAAATATCTAGATGTTTGGTAATATCAGAATTAAGAATATAGCCTATTATAGGCAACTAGTCCAACCCGATCTAAGAGGTCTCTTTTATTGCAAATTCAGGGTTGGAATCATAGCACTGGGTTTGACACAAGCAATGTCAACAATGGACTTCCAACATTTCATTGTGAAAATTTCTTATCCAGTTTTTAATCCATTTTCACATGCTCATGAAACTAATAAATACAGGATTGTATGGTGCAAATTATTGATGTGAGCATGTCTGTAATGGACTCATACGTTCCACAAATCCAAACTTTTAATTCCAAAAATACTGGTCAATGCATTATTAAAAAAGGTGACACATCCAATAGTTATGTATAATGTTCCAATATATATCATCATGATATTCTAGCGGGCACTTATTTCAGAATGGACTATTGGAAGCAGCAAAGAGAGAATAAATCTTCCTGTACAAGGCCATGCATGTTACATACCGTTGAACATAAAAATAGTGGATGCAAACCAGCATTTATGTCTGCTACTATGTATTTGCAAACAATCTCAACAGAAAGGGCATAATTTGTAGAAGAATCCGTCGGTAATGCTCTAACATTCTTTGGATGTATTCCTGCAATCTGCAATCCAATTCAAAAGAAGCATATGAAAATTTATATCCCAAAGTCAGAATCATGAATGCTTGATATTTGTTACAAATTAAGCTGTGTTTGAATGGATAATTCATTAAAATTTGTCTTATCAGTGAAGTTCTCAAATCCTTCCAAAGCTCCATATAAACTCGAAATGTAGAAAGTGAGTGAAAAAAACACACAAATAGGCACAAATGATTTAGACATCACTCTTTAGTATCATCTTTTAAGTTTGATTTCATTTAATTTAATATACGTATTAATGCCTACTAAATGCCAAAGTTGGCATACGGGACTGCAAGAAGTATGATATAAAAGAGAACAAGGGTAGTGCAAATGCACCTCCTAAAAATTAAATAAAACAAAGAATCTTAGCCTAGAACAAGAAACTCAAAATTACAGGGAAACACTAACCCAGCAGAACAGGGAACAATGAAGAAGCTCAAGAAGAGGAAGGTCTCAATTAAGGAGACCGAATCATGCTGCCCTGAAAAGGTACTTCTAAAATATCAGGTCATAAAAAAAGTGTTTGAAGGGCATGCGACCAAGGGAATCATGGTATCTGCAACACCTCATGGACCTACCATCTGTGTCAAAATGCTGGTCCTGGGATTTATTTTCTCAGGCTGTGATTAGGATGAAAGTAAGAAGTTGTCATGTTCGTGGAGACCACTCTAGAGGACTTGTCTGTGGAAAGCCATCGGCATAGGTCAAACATCTAAAAGAAGAAAAGGGTCAAACATCTGGCAGAAGAAAAAGGCCAAAGCATCTTTGGTTCTCATAAGCCACAAAAGGCTAGAGGGATCCGTGTGAGTCCTGCAAAGACTGAAGAACTGCCATCTGTTTTCATTATCTGGGAAGCATATGAATACAAAATGGTCCTTTGAATTGGCCTCTAAAGAAGAAATCTGAAAAATGTGCTGCTCCAGAGAAATTAAGTGATTAATGTTATTTTCTTTATCTCCAAATGTGAGTTGGCATGCGGTACGCAATCATTGTATATAAGTATAGCCAGTGATGACCTAATATATATTTTGCAGGAAAATTAAAACACTACCAAATATAATGCTAATTGTGGGAGTCAAGCTTATTTTAATTTAACGCATTGATAATGTCATCCATGAACAAGTTATCCTAAAACATTCAACCATAAAGAAGTAATAAATATTACCAGTATGTTCCATGCACCACAGCTACATAACTCTCCACTCACACCTACATTATAGCAACATGCATACCTAGATTGAAAATACATATCGAGTGCAATAATGAGGTTCAGTTTTTTTTAGGGCGGTAATCATGGTTAAAATATTTCTGTTTCAAAATTTTGACGAATGACATATTCTATATTCATGTTAAGGCTTTACTGTCATACTCGATAGAGCACTACGTGAAAGGTTATGCACAAGTGTATGCGCTTTAGAGAGAGAAGAAGAATATAGATTGAAAAGAAATATCTAGTGCAATGACGAGGTTCGGTTTTTTTGGGTCGTAATCGTGGTTAAAACATTTCTATTTCAAAATTTTGATTAATAACATATTCTATATTCATGTTAAGGCTTTATTATCATACACGATAGAGCACTACATGAAAAGTTATGCAGTTTTTGCATCAAGTGCATGCACTTTAACTTATGGTATTTGTGGTACCGTACTAATTAAGATCACATACAGATAGGTGTGATCAACCTTGCTATCAATAGTTTGCAAATATGAAGAAATCATACCATTTTGGTTTCACCTTGTGCTTCAAGGGTAGAGCACTTCAAGGGAATGGGCATACCATGCACCTCTACCCATAATATCATGAGTGTTAGTTTAAGGTAAGTAGATGATGTTACATGTACCCTTAGCATGATAAACTTTATTAGGGAAGTATTGGTGAGTAGATAATGGTAGAAGTCTCTTGCCTTATTTTGCTATCATTGCATTTGTCTATTAAAGGAGTGTATAAGGTTTATGTGTACTCAAGGATAGTTGTATAATGAAACCCTATCTTAGGGCAACGTTACAACTTCATTTTTTATATTTCATATTTGGATCATTGTGCAATTTCTTTATATTCTTCAATTGTGCAGATTTCATTTAGCTATTGTTTTTTTGGGATAATGGTAAACACCTTTTGATGAGAGGGTACATCCATTACAAATACATTTTACATTACATTCCATTTACTCTCTCTGGCCCATACATGTTAATATATGAAGGTTGAGGATGTTGTTATACATGCCACTTCCATGGTACTCTCTCTGGTCCCCTTGATTTTCATTCTGCATTTATGCTATTAGTTGAGTTATGGAAACTTAGGATGGAAACTTTGAATCGACAAGGCTTTGTGTATACTAACTACATCAGAGATCTTGACTACCGAATATCTACAAGTGCCTACATGTTTATATTGTTTGGTGAAGCAATAAGCCAGATGAAGAAAAGGCAAGCAGTTGTAATATCTACAATAGAGGCCAAGTACATGGCATCCACTCATGCCTATAAGAAAGCAGTATGGTTACAAAGGTTGTGTTTGATTGTCGGTCTCTTACAGAATGCTATGTTTGATTGTTGATCTCTTACAGAAAGATGTAAGGATAGACTGTGACATTCAAAGTGCAGTACATTTGGCAAAGAACCCTGCTTATCATTCTCGATCAAAGCGTATTGATGTACAGTATCGTTTTGTTAGAGAAATGGTTAAAGACAAGAATGTATTGCTGGATAAAGTTGATATAGATAAGAATATTGTCGATATGCTAATGGACTGAGAGTACTAAGAAATTTACTTGGTGCATAAAATCAATGGTCATGGTTGCCCTTAATAGCTGAAAGTATGAATATTTCGCCCTTATATCAAGTATTAAACAAGTGGGAGAATGTTGGATATTTATTATATACTTTATATGATTTACACCCCGTAAGTATTGTATACCCAAGCACAGTAATTGGGGTCCGGGGCATCACCCCAATTGGGGGTGTAGAGGGCCCGGATGGGTGATTTAATCCATACTATTATGTGTGGTTTCATAACCCATGTTTTATGGGAACCGTTATGAGTTGTATTCTTGGTCCATGGTTTTGGTGCCCATTGTATTGTAATACCGCTTAGGCAATTACCTATTTAAATGCCTACATATAATCGCACATGCATTAGGGTAAGGCAAAACTTTGAAGTACACCATATTGTAAAATGGTTGAGTTAATACAATAAGGAAGAAGGTTACTGTGTTGGGTTTTATCCTCAAAGAGTTTTCCCAAATGAAATCTTTTGTGTATGTCATTTTTCCTATTTTATTTTTAGATTAGAGATTCTATTAGTATTGCTTCTCTTATATTAGTTTATCGGTCAATTTCTCTTCAGCATCATAGACGACTAAATGGTGTTGTATTATATTATCCTAGTTGTTATGGTCAAGTCAAGATCAAACAAGTCTTCGCAATAGTTGTTGCTCCCATGATTGTGCATATATACATAAAATAGAGATTTTGACCAAGTATAAGGATTGCACAGGGTATGCATAGGGTTTGACGAAGTATGCACAAGAATATGTAGATATTTTGTGTTTCGAGAAGAAGTAATCTACAAGGTTGTGCAAAGGTATATGTGTGCAAGAGTTTTGAGGCTGCATACAACAAAGAGGGTTGTGCAGAGGTATATGATGTGCTAAAATACATGTTTCAAAACAAAATGGAAGACACATATGTTGGTGAGCTAGAAGGGAATCAAATGAGCATCTATTTTAAGATCCATAGGATACTGTAGAAATTTCCTAGAAGAAGCCTTCCTAGATCCAACTGTCATGAGTAGTTCGGAGGGGTATAAATAGGACCCTAGACCTCTTATTTACAACAACTTGGCAAGTCACACATTTTGTATATTTAAGTAAGTTGTATATTTGTAGACCATTTTGTAAGTTTTTTAAGTGTAAGAAGTGATATATGTGCAAAATTAGTTGTAGGCACAGATTTGATAAGTAAACTTTGTATTTGGTGAATTAATGACAAAGATTAATTAATGCTTTTCATGTGTATGTGAAGGCTCAGTGACTAGATAAGATTTGTTTGATAGGATTTATGCGCGTGTCTATCATGAATTCCTTTAATCTCTATAACCTTGTTAATGATGGGATTCTCGATGTCTCTTGTATGCTTTGGATGAAGGCTTAGACTTAGGTTTAATTAATATGCCAGCATACTTTATAAGCTTGGGTTTGGTTAATCTTAAATGTATCCTATAATACCACAACACCAGTGTTTGTTTGTTAGGTTTTTTGTAACTTTTTCATTATTATGACATAGTAATTTTTTTATCTATAAAAAGCATTCACTCTTAGTTTCATAAATCCATAAACATTTTTCGTAATTTGATATGCATTATGTGAAAATTTAGAGACATGTAATCATGATTAGCTATAAGAAAAAGCATTGTTTACTATGAAAGGTGCCTAGGATTAAATTGCAGCCAAATGACAATGAAATTTGGAAAGGAGGTGTATCTCACTATCAATTATTATCATCTGTTGAAAAGCATGAACTCATGGACTCCAGACGATGTCCATGAAAATTGGATATACCAATCTCACATCACGGTGTTATTTTGTTTCCATTGCTTTTTCTCTAGAACATATCTAACTTGTTTGCACTTTATTTTATGTCTCTCTCCATTGTTTAGATCACTTGGCCATGATTATAAGAATCCTAATAATTCTACAAAAGCACAAACGAAATTTCAATCTTCATCCTACAAGTGCCACCCTAAACTTCTCTTCAATAACTTCTTAGATGCATGTCCTATGGCAAACTCATAATCCTACAGTTATATTGATCTCCTTTGAGAGAGCAAATTAAATATGAAGAAACAAGTTAAATTTAGAAAGAATGTGTAGTCAGTGAATGAAAGAAAGTACATTGATTTATAAATTGTTGTGTTTAACTGAAACAAAATGTGATTCACGATGTCCACAATAAAAACCATCAAGAAGGGGAAAAAAGGTGATGTCCTTATAAGGCCAGGGAAGAAAGAGTGACTAAGTCAAAGAAAATAGTAGGAACTTGAAGAAAAATGTTTAAACTTGTGTTTAATGTGCCTTTCACACAGAGCTTCCAAACCAAAGGCTTGTACAATCCAGCCAGGGTTCATATAGCACACAGTTTTTAAATAAAGCTTAAATTTCGTCAATAGAGACGACTGGTTTGCAGAATTAATCTACCTGTTTGTGACCTCACCCTCCATACAAGCGCACACACAACTTTTTTTAATAGAACTAGAGCATGGCTTCATGTGGATATGTCCACAATGGGAATGCCATGCTTGTACTTTATATATACCCACATAAAAAAATATTTCATAATTATAAACTGGCTAACCTAAAGACAATTAACCTAAGCCAAAATATGAATAATTTGGACAGTTTTACAGGCTGCATACACACTTTTCTCCATATCCAAAAAACAAATCCTATATATTTTATAGTTATAAACCCCAAACAAAAAGTTGAAAAATAAAAATCTAGATGTGTTTTTTACTATTGACAATTGTGTAATTCAATTTGCTTTATATATCCGGTAGTATTGTCGGGACCCTTTGCAATAGATGTACAAGATGTCTACAACTATTTAATAATGTTTACCCACTGTCCCTCTATAGTTAACACGCTGTAATCCTTAACCCTGTTTGCATTTTGAAGATTGGTACCCAAAAGAAATTAACTAAAATAGTAGGTCAAATTGAAAGAAATCAATGGTACCCTTGTAGAAGCTCTAAAAGCTTCTCATCAATGTTTAAACGTTATGAGTAATGTCAAAGGGTTGTGATGTAACAGTACAAGGGGGTAATTATAAGATCATGACCCAAGTTCAAATAGCTGTGATGTAACGACTAAAAGTACATTTAAGCATGACCCATGTTTAAAAATCTAAGAATAAGTCCAAGCTTACCCCCACACTTGTTAAAGGTGCACCCAAAACCTCACTCAAAATCTACATAGAAACGAAAATTCCCAAATAAACTAGCTAATAGCAGCTCAAATTGAATGAATTTAACAACAAAAAAATCAAATGAAATAACTCAAAACAGTTCAAACTAGACAAATTTAACCATACCAACATGCCTATCCCAATTATTTAACTTAGCCATATAAAGTTCTTGGAATGCTTGAAAATTTGAAATCGTTATGAATGATATGAATATCCTTTTGTATATTAAAGCTAAATAAAATTAGTTCTTAAAAACATAAAATAAAATTCATTGATCTAAAATCTATGGTAGAACGTAGAATGGGATAAGCTCTTGTGGTAGAAGCAAAAGAGATTTCAAAGTGATGTCCAGCTTCAAACACTAGGTGACATAATAAAGTGGTGAAATTGGGTAGCATGCCACATCCAGCACACTGGGTACAGCTTACCCTAATAGATGACACCAGGTGCATGTCCCCAAGATTTAGACTGAAGATATAGCCCTCAGTCATTGCATCTTAGCCAGATGCTGCCCAAGAAAAATGAATTTACCAAAAAAACAAATTACTCAAAAACAAATAAAGTAATACCATCGAACCTTACCTCACCAATTAACCTACATATAAAAACTTCTTAATAATGCTTGAAAATTGTAATCAGTGATATGAATATCCCTTTGCATATTAACAAAATCAAAGATCCTTAGAAAAATAGAAAATAGAAAACCCACTGATTTAAAATCTGTGGTAGAATGCTATATTCTTATTTTTATTTTTAAGACATAATTATTAAAAAAACAATAATATAATTTTAGTTTTAAATGGCATAAGTTCAAATGGTAAAACATTGAGACTTTCGAAGTGAAGTCTCATGTTCAAATCCTTAGGAGACGTGATAAAGTGTTACAATTGGGTAGAATACTCCATCTAATTGAAATTAAGAATAATGTTGCATCCAACTCGTTGGGTGAGCCATATTCTACCATACATGGTCAAGTGCAAGCCCAAATGAATTTAACATAAGAGATACCATTTAACAACTATAATTAATTCAGTAGAGGAGATACATGACAACTAAGCCAAAGGTTACCCTAAGGTACAATACCACGTCCAATTGAAATTTGGTTATTTACAACATCAAACTTGATGAGTGTAGCATAGTCCGACAAGACCTGGTGTAAGTCATGGGTGAATTTAATAGGAGATAGAACTTGGAAACTAAGCCAAAGGCTACTGTTGGCCATTTTTGGCCCACATACTAAAGCTCTTGCATGGTTTGATGAAGCAATGGATCAAAGGCTAGAAAGAGGATCCAAGCAGGTTTTCAAAGATCCAACAGCAGTGTTCAAGGATAAGCTTGCAAGCCAAAAGCTAAGTGCAAAATCTCTTATTCAGCTAAGTCTTTACTTGTTCATTCTTTTGGACTATGCGGGGACTAAATGTTTCTTTTCTTTCAGGACCCTTTTTGGCTAAGTTTTGAATTCTTTCAGACAAGTTGTTCGAGACAAGGTTTTCGAAGGAATAATTCTTTCGGACAAAATGTCCGAAGCAAAATGCAAAGACCTTTTCTTTCGGGAAAATTGTCCAGAACAATTTTCCCAAAGGGTAACTCTTCAAGAAATGGTCCTTTTCAAAATTCCCGAAGGAATTCTACAGCAAAGTGCCCCAAAAGGTTCTTTTCTTGAGAAATGGTCCAGTTAAAAGTTCTGAAGGAATTGGTCTTTTCAAAATTCCCGAAGGGTATTTTCTCGGGAAAATGGCCCACTTCAAGGTTTCCGAAGGGTACTTTTCTTTCGAGAAGTGAACCTAAATAGAGTTTCCGAAAGGTTATTTTCAAGAGAGTTGAAGGGTACTTTCCTTTCGAAAAGGGCATTTCAAGCGGAAAACGGAGCACTCTTCAAATATCCGAAGGTCCATTTTCGAAAAAAAGTCCGAAGAAATGGTTCAAGTCCAAAAGGTCTGAATGAATCCTTTCAGGAGAATCGTCCATTACAAAACCCTGAAGACATAATTTCCTTCGGACTTGTCTTTAGGAATTGTTCAAGGCAAAAAGTCGAAGAATTTATTTCAGGAGAGAAGTCCATATAAATTCTTTCAAGACGAAAATGCCGAAGCAATAAGCCGCGGACAAATTGTCCGAAAGAAAAGTCCATATTCCAAATGCCGAAGGAATTCCTTCGGGAGAGGATAAGTCTGCAGAAAAAGAGGAAACAAAAGGCCGAAACAAATAGTCCGAAGAAATAGCCGTTGGGATTCAAATATCCCATGGCGGGCCTGCAGACGTCAACTTCAACCCCTGCAAGTAGCTGTTGGCATTCAAAATATCAAAAGTGGAACCAGTATGTAGATAAAGGTCAGACTCCGTCGTTAAAGCTCCTCGAAGACACAAGTGGGATATTCACACCTACTACCACAAAGTGGGTCGATGACTTAAACGAATAAGTGAAACCATGCTTCCGATCAGTCCCTGACATCCAGAATTCAGGAAAACCAATATTTTGGATTGGTTTTCCTCCATAATGAGCTCGGGTCTAGTTTTAAAGTGAGATTTGATGTATGCATTCAATGAAGAGCGTCCTGAGCCATACCCTCGACAGATAGCCGCCCAAAACAAATTCGATCATGACATTGCCAAATGCATAAGTATGGGGACCTTGTCCTGGCAAACAAGAGGAGACTTGAATGCGCAAAAGGCTCAAGGAGATTTGCAACGATCGTAGGTAGTTCATCTCATGATCAAGGCAGTTGCATGCTTTGAATACAAAGGAACTCAAGAACAATAGTGGTGGTTGCAGCCATTTATGAGACCCTCTCTATTTTTTGGCATAAGTCCTTCTCTCTCATCCTTTTCCACTATATATACAGGCTATTGAGCCTTAAAAATGGATCCCTCGACTACTGATAGAGTTACTCTATCAAAATCGCCTTGTAAACACTCTCATGAAACAATAAGATAAACTTTTTGATTCTGGTTTGAAGTCAAATATACATTATTGGAGTTTAACTTGCAGATGTATGTCCCTTTTCATCCCCTGTAGATTCTCTACGTATCTTGCTTTGATTCTTTTGGTTTCTTGCAGGTTGTGTGAAGTGTTAGACATTGGTGTCTTCCTTGAAGTGTCACAAGTTTATAGTGTCTCACAAAGACCTATTTCTTTCTATCCTTCAAATTGCAGGGTTTCCCTTCAACCTCCACACAAAATACTTATGTTTGTGGTCTTGAGATAGGATCAGATTAGTCTGTGTCTTGGTAAGGTTCATTAGTAGTGGTCAAGGTTTCCAGGCTGAAAGTGGATCATTTCATCTTTGGTGCATCACCATCCTTAGCTTAGATTTCCCTTTCATGTTATCTTTCTCTCTCTTTTCCTTAGTCAGCAGTAGATTTTAGTGTGGGAAACAAGCTGAAGTTAAGCATCTAAGGAGCTAGCCTCATTAAAAAGCCTAGAGGTTCAACCTCATTACAGGATACCCACACCCTGAGGTTGTTCCAATATTGTAGCAGGAAGTGAGGGAGCCTAAAAAACTCTCCCACAAAGGTGTAATTTTAGCCTACAACAGTTTCTGGCACGCCCAGTGGTACCTCTTTTGAGGAAGATTGGTCAAGTTTGATGCTGGTTTGATCAATTTGTAGCGGTCATAGATTTCATACAACAGTATCTGACGACTCCGAAGAACACTCAGCAATTTGGTGGCAGAATAGTAACTATCTTTCATGCCAAGGGCGACTACAAGATCAGCTTGTAGAGGTATTCCTTTTGAGTTTGTTGAACTCCCCTTAAATTTAGCGAAAAGGTTAAGGTTCACCCATACTCACCCATATGTAGGAAACCATTTTCCTAAACCAGTCGTGACGTGTACCTATGCAAGAAGACCTTTGTTAACCCCTTTTGTTACCATGATTCCCTAAAGAGCTTTTATAGGCTTCAGTGGCCAAAGTCCTTTGAATCTGCCACAATACGATCCTATGCTAGTAGCAGCTCTCAAAAGAGTCCCATATTTTATAGGAGACCAAGCCATAAGCCCTGCTAAACACATCAATGACACAGCGAATTTTTGCAATATCCATAATGTCATTGCAAAAAATATAGCTATTAGACTATTAGTTGTATCCCTTAAGGGAAAAGCTTTAGATTGGTATAGAGGCTTAGCTCCTAATTCTATTCAATCATGGAATCAGCTAGGAGAGGCCTTGTGTAAAAGTTTGCAGACAAGAGTGACCATTTGTCACTAGCAGAACAGCTTACCACAATTAAGAGAGCCCCCCATGAAGTCATGCAAGATTTCAACACAAGATTCCAAAAAGCTTGAGACAAAATTCCAGCCTCTGTTAGACCATCCCCTAACTTTGCGTTCCTATACCACTTGAAGGCTCTAAATAGCGATATAGCTATAATGATCCAATCCATGGGAGGGGACATTACCAGATGTTTATGAGGTGGCTATTAAAACAGAAAATTGCCTAGGTCAGGTTGGCATGCTTTCTCCTAGGCCTCCAATGTCTCTTTTCCCTGAAATCAAACCACCCCCTACGGTTATTCTCCCACTTGATGTTATTCTTCCAACTCCAACAATTGTTGTTATACCTTCACCTAAACAGGGAAAGGCAAACACTAGCAGATCAAGTGATTCCCAAGAGCAAAAAAACTATCTAGAACTTAAGAGCATGCTCCAATCCTTGGGAAATGATGTGGTAAATGTTAAAAGGCAGCAAGCTCAGTTCAATAAACCTTATCAAGCTTCATATCAACCTCAGCAACAATCTTATCAAGGGAATAGACCACCTTTCAAGGGAAATTTTCAAAACCAGAACCATGAGCAAGGGCAAGGACAACCTAGCAACAATAAGCAGAGCAGCTATAACCCAAATGCCGCAGGTTCTTCCAACTCCTTTGTTCCTATTCAAAACAATATCGCTCAAGAGGCTGAAGGGACCATACCTTGGAATCAATCTTTTGGGCAATCCATTGTCCCAACTAATGGTTTTAACCAAGCCTTCAATGACCAATGGCAGCAGGTTGTTGCTTATGGATATAATCAAGCTTTAATGGCTCAAAACACAAAGACCCCCATGATGACAAAACCAGGACAATCTCCACAAGACTAAGGATTTGATCAGGTACCAAACATTTTATCAGATACCAAACCAGTTGGATGCTACAATGGTCATCAGTTGCAAGACGAGTGTTATGCACTCAAACCGCAAGCTAGTTCTAGCCAAGCATACATTCTAGTGGCAGCTAATACAAGATTCAAAAGAAGGAATATGGATGGTAATCAAGAGGCAGTCAAAGAACCTCCTATCATTACTCCTTTATTGCCTAAGCCTAATGAGCTTGCTGCCACTCCAAAGGTCCCGGCACCTCCTAAAAATCAGAATCAAGGGGCCCGTTTTGATCCAATAAACTCGCAAATTCAACAAACAACAGTAGTGGCCCTCAAAGCTCATGCGAAGGTTGGTGGTCCACCAATCAACATTGTTGAGCAAATGAAGAAATCTAGTGTGAGTGTACCAATGTGGGACATGCTTTCCATGCCCAGTCAGGTGGATATCCTTCAAGAAGGTTTGTCCAACATAGGTGTTACAACAACTGCAGGCAAACAACCAAGCAAAGAAACTGAGGTCCTCAAGAAGGATCAAGTAAGATAGTCAAAACTCCTCCGTTCTACATTTCATTAATCATTGGTGATTCTTTGGTGCATAATTGCTTAGTAGATAATGAAGCTAGCACTTCAGTAATGCCAAAGTCTATAGTTGATCAGCTGAACCTCAAATGTGAGCCGCATACTAAGGGAGTTCTATAACTTGATGGTTCTTCCACAAAGTTGTCTGGTATCATCAAAAAATTGAGCTTGACCCTACATGTTTGTCCTAATATTTCGATGGTTTAGGGTGTGTTGATCCTTGATGTAACTACTCGCTTTGCGCTATACCTCTCTAGAGAATTCACTGCCAAAATTGAGGGTTATCTAATAGCAAATTGGTCCTACATGGCATTCAGAACAAGGTATGGGACTAAGGTATCAATCAAGGCTGAGCCCATGGCACAATTTTACATTGAACCCCATCAACCAAATAGCATAAACCTCAATTGTACTATCCTTGATAAGGAGGAATTTACAATTGGTCAAGAACTGAATACTTATCTTGAGGAGATTCCAGACTTGTTCTTGGATGAGCTATGGGGGGATAATTAATTTCTCCACCCTTTGAAAGGTGTTGAAGAAAGAGACATGGGTGTCTATTTGCTACATGAAGAAAATCAACTCATGTCTTCCCTCATTGGACTTAAAGAAGACCTCAATGGTATGTAGAGGTTGTTCTTTGACGATTCAAGGAGCAAAAATGGAGATGTAGGGGCAATGCTGGTTTTCTTTTCAGATAATAAGTATTTCTCTTTTTATAGGTTCCATTTCAGTTGCTCCTCCAATGTAGCAAAATATGAAGGCCTAATCCATGGCCTCCAATGGGCCAGTAAGAGGGGAATCAAGTCAAGCAGTTGCAAGCATATGGAGACAGTGAGCTTATAGTGAACCAAGTCAATGGCCTGAATATTATGAAGAATCCTTTGATGAGGTCCTAAAAAAATAGAGTATGGGACCTAATTGAATATTTTGAAGCCTTTAGCATTCAAGTTGTGCCAAGGAACTAGAATCAGCATGCTGACAGGTTGGCAGCTGTGGGACCCCAGTTTGATATTCCAAGTAAGCTAAAAGAGGCCAAGGTTCAGCCATATGTCAAGGTGGTGGTGAGGCCATCAGTACCAAATAATGAAGCCACTGGCAGGTCTTCGAAAATGACAAACAAATTGCTTGTTTCTTACAGTAAGAAGAAAAGTTCTCCGCCAACTAGGAAAAATTTCAACATCAGTATGATGATCAAATTGTTCAACTAAAGTCTAACAAACTTCTTAAAGGGTTGGTCACCCTTGAAAGTCTTTTCCATGAGGGAGACCATATAAGGAAAGACAAGGTAGTGGTGTCAACTGATGAGGAGTATTATGAAAGAGTCCTTATTTTCAAGGACAAGCTCCTCAAGCTTGGGAAGGTAAACAATGAGGCAGAAGGGCTGGTCACCCTTGAAAGTCTTTTCCATAAGGGAGACCATATAAGGAAAGACAAGGCAATGGTGTCAACTAATGAGGAGAACTATGAAAGAGTCTTTATTTTCAAGGACAAGCTCCTCAAGCTTGGGAAGGTAAACAATGAGGCAGAAAGGCACACTTTCATTGAACTTTGTAAGGAATATTCAGACATCTTCGCTTCGAAATATAGTGACCTGAAAGGTTTTGATCTAAAGTTAACCCAACATACTATAGAACTGGAGGCCAATGCTAAGCCTGTGAGGCAAAAACAAAGGCCTGTTAACTCCAAAATAGAAGAGCTTATGAGGAGAGAGCTGACCAAGTTAATTGAATCCAAGATCATCTTTCCCCTCAAGCACTCATCATGGGTAGTCAATTTGGTGCCTATAAGGAAAAAGAGTGGGGAGATTAGGTTATGTGTTGACTTTAGAGATCTAAACAAGGTCTCCTTGAAGGACATTACCCTCTACCATCAATGGAGCAGCTTCTTCAAATAGTTGCAAGTTCAGAACATTTTTTTTTTTATGGATATTCAGGTTACAACCAAGTATTAGTAAAGAAAGAAGATCAATACAAGACTGCCTTCACCACCAAATGGGGCACTTATGCGTACCAAAAGATGCCTTTCGGCCTATCAAATGATGGGGCAACTTTTCAAAGACCCATGGACATGGCTTTCCAAGGGCTGCTGAATCAAATGGTGTTGATCTAATTGGATGACATCACAGTTTTCTCCAAAGACGCCAACGAACACATGGACCACCTGAGGTTAATCTTTGAGAGATGCAGAGGGTATGGGATCTCTTTGAATCCCAAGAAGTGTGTGTTTGTCGTGCATGAAAGTAAGTTGTTGGGTCACATTGTCTCAAAACAAGGATTAGCTATTGATCTTGATGGAATAAGTGCCATCTTGGCCTTATCCTTACCCAAGCATAAGAAGGGACTCCAAAGTTTCCTTGAAAAAATAAAGTTTGTGCGAAGGTTTATACCTGGTTTTGCAAACTTGGTCAAACCCATCACTGCCATGCTGAAGAAGAACCAAGTGTTCACTTGGTCGAATGAAGGAAAATCAGCATTTGAGGCTATCAAGCAAGCCATTGCCCAAGCACCCATACTCATAAATCTTGATTTCTCAAGAGATTTCATATTGTGTGCCTTTGTCAATATTGACAATATATCAGCTATGTTGATGCAGAAAAATGGTGAAGGACTTGAGCAGCCAATAGCATTTTTCAATCAGGGGTTTGAGGAGTATGAGGTGAGGTATACGTTTATAAAAAAGCAAGTCCTTGCAGCAGAAAGAAACCTTAAAAAGTTCAAGCCAATGATCTCCAATAACAAAATCTATCTTATGGTGTCTCATCCTGGAGTAAGAGACTTCCTTCTTAACAAATACTTGAATGAAAAGAGGGTTGGTTGGATTACCAAGGTCATGGAGTATGACGTGGAGATCAAGGTCACTAAGCTAGTATGAGGTAAAGGCTTGTGTGAGCATATGGTTGATGACCTTCATGAAGACAAAGAGGTTATCTTGATAACACAAGACAATTCATAGACAGATGCACCACGACCTCACACTAGTTGGCTCCATGATATGATACATTTTCTGCTAACAAGTGAGTGCCTGTAAGGTATGGACAGGGCAAAGAGAAAGTATTTTAGACTTCAGTCCATACTTTATGCATTGGTTGATGGGGTTCTATTCAGAAAGGACCTCGATTGAGTGCTCCTTAGGTGTATAGATAATGATCAGGTGACCAGGCTCTTGGAGCAATTCCATGATGGACTTGTAGGAGGTCATTTTGCACCTAGAACCACAGCAGCAAAAAAAATGAGGTATGGTTATTATTGGTCCACCCTCTATAAGGATGTGTATGCATAGGTAAGAAAGTGTCAAAAGTGTGCTTTCTTTGTGGGTAAGCAAAGATTGGCAGCCCTTCCTCTCAACCCAATTCAAGTAGAGCAGCCCTTCATGCAATGGGGGCTAAATTTCATAGGAATGATCAACCCTCCATCAAGTGCAAGGCATAGATGGGTGCTTACTACAACTAACTACTTCACCAAGTGGGTGGAAGCCATTGCATTGAAAGAAGCTAATGAAAGTGCAGTCCTAGACTTCTATGACAACATTGTGACCAGGTTTGGTGTTTCATCCGCTATCGTATCTGATAATGCATTAGCATTCATTGATCTGAAAACGAGTGAATGGGCTATCGAGATGGGCATCTACCTTAGCACCTCTTCTAACTATTATCCTCAAGGAAATGGACTAGTCGAGTCCACGAATAAAAATTTGCTAAGAACCATCAAGAGAACTATGGAAGCGAATCAAAGGACATGGCATACTAAACTAAAGACAACCTTGTGCCCTGACAGGGTGACTCCTAAGGCTGCCATTGGCAATTCTCCATATGTCTTAGTATATGGAAGGGAGGCCAAGTTTCCCATTTCTCTTGAACTGCCTGCATTAGAACTAGCACATCAGCTGGAGTTGATGGAAGACAAGCCAATGCATGTGAGACTGGCAGAACTCATGGAGCTTGAAGAAACGAGAGACCTTGCAATGAACACACTAGAGTCACATCAAGCTCACGTCAAGAAAGCCTTTGACAAGAGAGCCATAGCAAGGGACTTCAAGGAAGGGGATCTAGTCCTCGAGTGGGATTCAAATAACGCCAAACCAGGCAACCATACCAAATTTAATAGCTTGTGGAGTGGTCCTTATTTGATCCACAAATGCAAACAACATAATGCTTTTCAGTTGGCCCAGCTAGATGGAGGGGTGTTACCCATCCCAGTCAATGGGATTCATCTAAAGCCTTGCTATTAGAAGAGTTTGCAGCCATTGTGTATATTGTACTTTTGTATAGTTTTTCTATGTTTTCTCCTAAGTGCCTTGTGCACATCTTTTCAGTTGTATTTTTCCTTTCCCTGAGTGATTTGGGCACAGTGTTTGTTTTGTTCTTGTTGTCCTTATTGCTTCAAGGGAAGTTTCTAGATAGGGTCAGCGTTGTCAAATAAAGCAGTAACTCCATGCCCAATGGATCGGATGAGGCAAATGAGCTGGTTTCTCAAGCATAGCAGGCATGCTTACCTGCGAGTCACCAGAAATGTTGGCCATTTTTGGCCCACATACTAAAACCCTTGCATGGTTTGATGAAGCAATGGATCAAAGGCTTGGAAGAGGATCCAAGCAGGTTTTCAAGAATCCAACAACAGTGTTCAAAGATAAGCCTGCAAGCCAAAAGCTAAGTGCAAAATCTCTTATTCGGCTAAGTTTTTACTTGTTCATTCTTTCGGACTTTGCGAGGACTAAGTGTTTCTTTTCTTTTGGGACCCTTTTTGGTTAAGTGTTGAATTCTTTTGAACGAGTTGTTCGAGACAAGGTTTTCGAAGGGATAATTCTTTCGGACAAAATGTCCGAAGCAAAAGGCAAAGACCTTTTCTTTCGAAAAAATTGTCCAAAACAATTTTCCCGAAGGGTAACTCTTCAAGAAATGGTCCTTTTCAAAATTCCCGAAGGAATTCCACAGCAAAGTGCCCCAAAAGGTTCTTTTCTTGAGAAATGGTCCAGTTAAAAGTTTCGAAGGAATTGGTTTTTTCAAAATTCTTGAACGGTATTTTCTCGAGAAAATGGCCCACTTCAAGGTTTCCGAATGGTACTTTGCTTTCGGGAAGTGGAACTAAGCAGAGTTTTTGAAAGGTCATTTTCAAGAGAGTCGAAGGGTTCTTTCCTTTCGGAAAGGGCATTTCAAGCGGAAAAAGGGGCACTCTTCAAAAATCCGAAGGTCCATTTTCGAAGAAAAGTCCGAAGGAATGGTTCAAGTCCAAAAGATCCGAATGAATCCTTTCAGGAGAATCATCCATTGCAAAAGCCCGAAGACATAATTTTCTTCGGACTTTTTGTCCGAAGGAATTGTTCAAGGCAAAAAGTCAAAGAATTTATTTCGGGAGAGAAGTCCGAATAAATTCTTTCAAGACGAAAATGCCGAAGCAATAAGCCGCGGACAAATTGTCCGAAAGAAAAGTCCATTTTCAAAATGCCGAAGGAATTCCTTCAAGAGAGGATAAATCCGCAAAAAAAGAGGAAACAAAAGGCCGAAACAAATGGTCTGAAGAAATAGCGGTTGGGTTTCAAATATCCCATGACGGGCCCGTAGAGGTCATCTTCAACCCCTACAAGTAGCCGTTGGCATTCAAAATATCAAAAGTGGAACCAGTATGTAGATCTTTAAAGGTCAGACTCCATCATTAAAGCTCCTTGAAGACACAAGTGGGATATTCACACCTACTACCACAAAGTGGGTCGCCAACTTAAACGAAGAAGTGAAACCATGCTTCTGATCAAGTCCCTAACATCTAGAATCCAGGAAAACCAATATATTGGATTGGTTTTCCTCCATAATGAGCCCGGGTCTAGTTTTAAAGTGAGATTTGATGTCTGCATTCAATGAAGAGCATCCCGAGCCATACCCTCAACAGACAGCCGCCCAAAACAGGTTCGATCATGACGCTGCCAACTGCATAAGTATGGGGACCTTGTCTTGGCAAACAAGAGGAGACTTGAATGCACGAAAGGATCAAGGAGATTTGCGACGATCTTAGGCGGTTCATCTCATGATCAAGGTAGTTGCATGCTTTGAATGCAAAGGAACTCAAGAACAATAGTGGTGGTTGCAGCCATTTATGAGACCCTCTCCATTTTTTGATGCAAGTCCTTCTCTCTCATCCTTTTCCACTATATATACAGGCTATTGAGCCTTAAAAATGGATCCCTCGACTACTGATAGAGTTACTCTATCAAAATCGCCTTGTAAACACTCTCATGAAACAATAAGATAAACTTTTTGATTCTGGTTTGAAGTCAAGTATACATTATTGGAGTTTAACTTGCAGATGTATGTCCCTTTTCATCACCTATAGATTCTCTATGTATCTTGCTTTGATTCTTTCGGTTCCTTGCAGGTTGTGTGAAGTGTTAGACATTGGTGTCTTCCTTGAAGTGTCACAAGTTTATAGTGTCTCACAAAGACCTATTTCTTTTTGTCCTTCGAATTGCAGGGTTTTCCTTCGACCTCCACACAAAATACTTATGCTTGTGGCCTTGAGATAGGATTAGATTACTCTGTGTCTTGGTTAGGTTTATTAGTAGTAGTTAAGGTTTCTAGGCTGAAAGTGGATCATTTCATCTTTGGTGCATCACCATCCTTAGCTTAGATTTCCCTTTCATGTTATTTTTCTCTCCCTTTTCCTTAGTCAACAGTAGATTTTAGTGTGGAAAACGAGCTGAAGTGAAGCATTTGAGGAGCTAGTCTCATTAAAAAGCCTAGAAGTTCAACCTCATTACAAGATACCCACAACCTGAGGTTGTTCCAATATTGTAGCTGGAAGTGAGGGAGCCTAAAAAACTCTCCCACAAGGGTGCAATTTCAGCCTACAACAGTTACCACAAGGTAAAATACAACATCTAGTTGAAATTGGTTAAAATTCCACATCCAACTTGTTGGGTGCCACGTACTCCAAACAACGAAGCCAGAGATACTTTTTGGCAACTAATCCAAAGGTTACCCCAAAGTAAAATACGGCATCCGATTAAAATTGGGTAAAATACAGCATCCAATCAATGAGTCCGGCATATTCCAAGGGACAAGTCAAGGTGCATGTTTCGAGGTGAACATTACCCCTATATTCTTGACCAGGTGCAAGTGCCAAGTGAATTTAACAGAAAAAATATTTCTCAGCAACTAAGCCCTAGGCTACCCTAAAGTGAAATACGACGTCCAATTAATATTGGGTAAAATATTACATCCAGCTTGTTGCATAACAAGTTTTAATAGGGTGAATTTGAGAGAATTGTTACTTATCAGCAATTAAGCGGAAAGTTACCCCAACCGAGGCTACATACAAGTCTCAGATAAATTTAACAGAAGAGATACATCTTAGCAACCAAAGCTAGCTAAAGTTGCCACACCACCTGACAAAAAAAAATACTATAACAGAGATACCTCTTAGAAACTAAGCCCAAGGTTACCCCATCATCAAACCAGGAAAATACACTGCAATTTTAATACATGCAGCGTACGGTTTAAATGCACGATGAAACTTTTAGAGTTTTTAAGTTTGCTGAGCTCGTGAATTATAGAAATAATGCTTCTGGAAAACCTGTGATGCCAAATAGATAGAAAATTGAAAACGATGGAACTTACCCGAGCGTAAAGCGCATGCAGTGAAATCATAACCAATAATAATTAGGGTTTATATGTGCAATCGTATCCTCTTTGCCTATTATAGCTATGCGTAGAATGAAACAGCAAACCTCTTTCCGGCAGGAAATTTTCCAAATGTGGTAAACGTTTGTCAATTTGTTGCGTAATTGGACGGTGGGATGAAATATATTGTTAAAGCAGAGTCCAGACAATTTATTTATAGTTTCACTTAAATAAATAATTTTGGTTAATAAATTTTTTTTTTTTTTTTTTTTTTAAATATATGTGGAAGGTTTCCTTTTTTTAAATTGGATCATCAAAAAAAATTTAATTTATTTATTTAAATTTTACTCCTTAAAAAGTAAGCATGTGCCAATTTTTTAATCTTATTGTAGCATATAATTATTATTTTTAAATAAAAATCTTAAAATTGATATATATGTAATTATTGAAATCTCCGTTGTTGTCATTATACCTTGAAAAGATTATTGTAGATTTAATTGACCTTCAAATGAATATGTTGTGTCTAAAAAATAAAATAAATTATAGATGTATTATATTATAATATTCCCTAACTACTTAAGGTGACTTGGTTTGGTTTGGTTTAGTTTATTTGTTATATCATTTAAATTGATAAATATTGTGGTGTGTTCTTGTCGAATTAGTGTAATAATATATCATTATAAACACCATGCCAAACTTTTTTACTAAATTAAAAACATATTCACCACATTTTAATTTGCTAAAGAGTTAACTCTACTTCCCTGACCACAAAATGAGAAACATTTAAAATTATATTAAATTAAAAAAAAATTAAAGTAAAAATGGTAAATAAAATATGCTTATCACATATTGTCATTTTTTGAAAGTTAACTCTATTTTAAAGTTGCATTAAATCTTTAAAAAATTAAAATGTGAAAATATTAAATAAATAAATAAAATTAAATCAATTATTAATAAGTTACCATTTTCATAGTCATTAAATGTAGAGCATTTAATACTGAGTACTTAAATAAAAATTAAAGAATATTCCAATATTAAATGTCATATTTTTTAAGTATTAAAATAATATGTAATTTTAAATCATCTCATTTATTCAAAGAAAATTGTTTGATAAAAAATGATTCTTATAATTTTCGAGGATCATTGAATGACATTATTTTGTGTACATAAAAATATTTAAACATTTTAAATAATTAAATTTTAAATTTTTAAATTTTTTTAATAAAAAATATTCTTCTTTACACTTTCATTGATGAAAAGTTTTAAAATATTATCAATCAATGCAAATTAGTTAACATCATTTAGGGTTATAAACCTCATCTTTGTCCTCTCGAATTAGTGACATTGGTGACATTGATAAAATAAAATACATCCACAAGTGACTACAAAATAATGTAAGGTATGGCTATCAAAATCATATGTTTGCAATATATATTGTATAAATGAATAACTTTTTTTAATAATGTCCATGAGATCAAGTAATTTATATGTCTATGAGATTAAGTAATTTAAATGTGTATGCGATCAAGAAATTTATGGGATCAAGAACTTGTACCTCACTTCATAAATGGATGGCTTATTTTCAGTTTTGAAACTTTAGTTCAGTGTGTTCAAAGAATGTTATGGTGGTGCCATGTGGTGGGCAAAGCGTCGACTATGGGGATAGAGGACAAGCGGTACCGAATGCTTTTTTGAATAAAGTTGATAGGATTTGATTTCCGTCATTGTGTTTTCCTCTTGCATCTTCATTACAGCCATTTCTACCTTTGTTGAACCAAAATGATCCTATCAATAGTTCAAAAAATAATAAACCAAGGTTTCCTTGATGTTATCTCCACCATTAGCGAAGGAGGTAGATCATCAAAACTATAGGTTTCTAGTTCATATTTTATTGAAATCATGCAGTCCAAGGTATATGACATTCGATTGTTTGAGTCCTTTTATGTTGTTATTCTTGTAACAACAAATTTGTATATAAATAATGATAAGAGTGATTATATTTTGTAGGGCATGGTTCAAAAATGCTAGAAAGGACCTGAAGAACTGAAGACGTGAGAATGGTGCATAATAGAAATAAGGAGGAGATGGGGTGACAGGTTCTTGCGGCGTTGAAACCCTACATCAATAACTGTGGATTCTTTGACAACCCAATGACCATGAATCTCTACTCCAAGTGATATAAAAACCACGTGTAACTTAACATGAACACAACACCCATGTTGACATTTCAAGAGTTTATGGGGTTTTGATACCTAGAACCAAGGTTTGTGATTCAATCTAAGGAACCACAAAGGTAGACAAAGATGAACAGGTTTTTTTCATGATGGAAGCCAAAGAATATTTGAAAATCATACCCATAGACTAGGTGAAATTGGGGATAAAACCAAGGGATTCAAACATGGAAATTATGAAGGGACATTTACTCCAGTTGTATGTGTTCTCAAAATTAATCTTAACTTGAAAAAGAAAAAAATTGTTTGTGAGTTGGGCCTATTCCATCACTTAACAAACAATCAAAATGTTTTCAATAATGTACTATTACTAGTAAAGCTAGTTTGATCATGTCAAACAATGTGAGGCAGAAGGTTAAGGACCCTAAGATCAAGAGCCTTTGTAATGATCTTGTAAAAGACATCATTAAGAGCGATACATATCTAAATAGATATAATCTCATGATTATTTACCTTGTGAATGAACTTGATACTCCACATGTTGATAATATAGTTTAGAGATCCATGATGAAAGGATTCAAGGAATGTTTTGTGAAGGTTAGGATTTATAAGGAAAGTTGTAATCCATTAGGATTTATCATTATTCATTTGGAAAATTGCCTCATGCAACTCATCAATGGATGGAAATCAGTGCCAAGCAATATGATGGGCCATGGAAACCTAACATAACACAACATCAAGACAAATTTTGATAGCACCCACAAAATTGATGAAAGTGAGACAAAAACAAGGGCTTGAACTGTGGAAATTATGAAGGGGCATTCTATTCAATAGTATGCTTTCTCAAAATTAATTTTAACCATTTTTATTTTTATTTTGGTAAGAACATGTATTACTATTGATAAAGCTAGTTTGATCAAATTGAAAAGTGTGGGGCATAGGGTTAATGAGATTGAGTTCAAGAGCCTTTGCAATGATTTCTCTTTCAATGGGACTTGTTGTTAGGCTTGCCAAATCATTGAGTTCATTCATAACTCAATGTTGGTTTTACATCTACATTTCACAAAGCTTTCAATAATTTGTGCTTTCTATTTTGATTTCAATGGTTTCTATTCTTATGTTCACAACTCTTATCATAAGAAGTCTTTCAAGACGTTCAACACCTCTACTTTATAGTTTGTTCACACCATGTGAACAAGGCCACAAGGAAGTAAACTCTCACTATAATCATATATCATATCTTTATGAGTGTATTAAAAAATAATTAAAATTTTCTCAATATATCACATAACATTATTATGATGAACACAAATTCATCTACTAAATACCATAATACATATATTTGTAGTAATAAATATAATTCCATCTACTTATCTTGTCTCTCAACAATCAAAATTGTTGTATTTGGAACCATATTAATAACCATGGATTACATAACATGTTAAATTAATATAACTTTAAAGTGATAAGTATTCAATATACATTTTTAGGGGTAGTTTAAATTGTTTTATTATATAAATAGTTATTTTATAATGGTAGTCAAAGATGGTGGTGGATGATTCTAATATTTGTGAGTTGTTAACAATTAATGTTTAATCTTGAATTTAATGTCCACTTTATTTTTATTTATTTTTTTTTAAATTTTAAATCATCTATTAAAAAATTGTAATATCTTCTATCTAAAGATTAATATGTATTTTTTTAAATAAATATATTTAAGATGCATACACACTAAAAATTTATAATATCTTTTATTTAAAAATTAATATAATTTTTTAAAATAAATATATTTAAAATGCATCTACTAATTTAAACTCATATTACTAACTATTAATTACATAATATGTTAAATTAACATAATCCTAAAAGGACAAGAGAATTGATAAAGCATTCAAGTTAGAAAGAGGCCAAGAATTCCTTAAATGCACAAGAGAATTGATAAGGCATTTAAGTTAGAAAGAGGTCATGAATTCTAAAAGAGTACCATAAGTGATAAGGGATGGGAGCAAGGATTAAATTTGAGGGGCCACCTTCCTTTCATAAATTTTTTAAAGACATGTAAGTTAGAAAGAGGTCATGAATTTTAAAAAAGTACCACAAGTGATAAGGGATGAGAGCAATGATTAAATTTGAGGGTCCACCCTCCTTTCATATATATTTTTTAAAGATAGTTGTTTATTCAATATTATAATTTATAATAAGAGGTATATATATTCATTTTTTTTAAGATGTTAATATCAAAATATGAATATCAAGAAAGTTATCTCGAAGTATTGAATTGCAGTGTTCTGTAAAACAGGGTTTCCCTTTTACTCTATACATATTTATTTTAACAGCAGATGCCCTTGATCATCTTCTTATAAATTATACTAATGTTGGTTTGATCCATGGAATTTCTCTTCCACATTACCTTGATCAACTTATTTACAACTAATTTGTGAATGATAATTTTCATTTTCTTGAAATACAAGAAAGGTGTATTGACAATGCTCTACACTATTTAGACACTTATTATAGAGCTTCGAGCTCTATGATAAACTAGTATAAAATGAAAGGTATTCCCATGTCTTATGTTGATCCTCTTCATTGGGATTTTGAAGTATCAATGGAAGTGGTTTAAACTTGATACCTATTTTATGCTTCTAGGCATACCATTTGCATTTCACACTACTCCAGTGCAGTTTTGGCATTATGTGCTTAATAAAGTTAATACAAAAGTTGTAAAATGAAGTAGTCAGCCATTATCTTTGGTAGGTAAATTTATTGTTTGCTCAAAAATTCTGAAAAACGTGTATATTTACTATTCTTCCTTTATGGCCCCCTCTAAGTTTACCTACAAAAATCTAGATAGAGTTCTCTAAATTTTTGTGTGTGGAAATAATCATAGTCAAAAATACTTTACCAAAGTGGCCTAGTAAACTTGTATGATGGATAAAGATGTAGGAAGTATTGGTTTTTCTAATTCGTATATGCAAGGTATTTTCTTGCTGCTAAGTGGGTAATTCGCTCACTAGAAGGAGATGAGGCTTAAAAGATTATTGTGTGCTATAGGGTTTCCAAAGCTCTTCTTTGTGGTATTAAAATATGGGGTCATACCCATAGGTTGAATTGGTTAGTTACTCTTGCATCAATTAAAATTCAAGGTTCTATCATGTTGCAACAAATATGGAAAGGTTGGGACAAAATAAAGTCTTTACTTGCTTAGGACATGTTAAAGTGTGATTATAAGTGGCTTTCCTTTCATTCAATTTGGTGGTCTCCACTTTTGTCCAATCCTGAGGGGCCATTAACTTGGGATAAAACTCGTTAGAGTGTGCAATTTTTTAGCAAAAGAATATTGCATAGAGGAGATGTTCTAAATCAACACAATGACACTCTTTTAGATTGGCCCTCTTTTTGAAGAAAATTCAAACTACTGGCCAAAAATAAAAGAACTTTTGAGGTTATTAGGAATAAATTGGAGGCACTAATCATTTCTAGAGTGGGTTTTCACTATAGTCATTATTGGTGGGATGTTTTGTGTTAGCTAAATTAGGATGCATTATCTAAATTTGTTATGAGTACGACTTCAATTTGGTGCAAGCTAAAAGCTTTTTCATTAGTTAAGTTTAATTAGTGTTAGGCTGTTCATGACATGGAAGTCACTCGGGGCCAACGTTATCGAGATCTCTAGAAGCATGTGGCTCAGCAAAAAGTGAAATTTTTTTCTTAGCCACTCCTGCATCAAATGTGGCCCATTGGTGAGAGATTTCAACATTTTGGAATAGAAGACCTTAAATGACCAATGTGTGGAGAATTGGATTCTTTTTGACTTATTTTTATTGCCTGCTCTATTGCTAAACAGTTACGGCGATGTGTGGCTTCGGTTCCAGGGCTCTTAAGTGCTACTTTTTTATGCATCATGTTGTTTTGGGGGATAATATTACCTATGCAAGGTTGAATGTGCTTTAGCATGCTCTCAAATTTCAAATTTTATTTGAAATTTGCAAAATTAGATTGCATCTTCATTTTCAGAGGTAGTTATTTGACGTTTCTATTAATCATTCATTGTAATTGGGTATCTTTGAATCAATCACCTTACTACTATACATCCGAACAGAGAAATAACCTATGAACTTTGAATTTTTAAAATAATATTCTAAATTTATTATAAATTCTTAACCTTCTTATTATTTTTAGCTTATTTGATGTTTACTTGTTGACATTCTTGTTCTCATGTTCTTTATAATTTATTTTTAATCTAATAAAATTTCAGGTTTTTCAGAGCCACCTTAACAACCCCTACATCTAAATCTATTAAATCATTTTATGCATATAAAAATTATATATAAAATGATTGAATGAATTTAAATGATGTGTAAAGAAAAAAATAAAAATAAATCGAATATTATTATACCATAAGAGTTTTCCAGCACCACTACCTCACGAAGATGGGAGATTGAATTTAATGCTATGCACAGAGACTGACTATGTAAATTATGGCGTGTCGATATGAGAGAAATTTAACTGTGCCCACAATAAACCCTACTGTGTTAATTTATTTACTCAACACGAATCAAAGCCTCATTTATCATGATTATAAACTTTGATACAGTGATACCTTAAAGCAATAAAAATCTTTAATGCAACACAAAAGTCGATGAAACATTTATTTGAAGGTATGAGTTATGATTTACCAGAAGACAGAAAAGAGTTGGGTAGATTGAGCATTTTTCAAAGCCAATCAAGCACTATTGTTTCTAGCTCTGTGGCAGCAGGAGAAGATATCCAATTCAGACCCACAGTTGCAAATCCACTGCTCAGCATTTCCCCAAGAAAAGATGCAGTGCTCGCGCCAGCTGGAAAGTATGCATAAAAATTTGGACTGTACCAATGTGTTATTCCAGGCATTATCTTCTCTTTCACATATGCAAAGTCCATCGACCAAAAAAAAAAAAAAGTGCATAATCAAATAAATTAAATACATTTTAATTAATATTAGAAAACAATCTAATTTTAAGGTTAAAATAAAGTCAGTAAGAATTTTATAGATATTATTGAATATTATTATACATTACCTGTAAGAAGGCTCTCAAATGAATCTGGATGTTGTGGCGCAGAATCAGGTATTAACGAACTTAAGGATCCAGGCTGAAAGCCAAATCATTCCCCACAACTTAGTATATACTAAATTTATATTAATTACTATTTTCAATCGGAGCACAATTTTTTAAAATAAATTTATGCGTAAGAAAGAGTAAACCTAACTTTAAACAATACACATATTTGGGGTTTGATATCAATGGAAAACATGATTGTCTCATGTAAATCAACTAACCTAAGAATAGGGAAGTCCTAAGAATCGAGAAGCAAATACATCTATATTCGATGAAATAGGACAATTATATTTTGCTATTAATTTGTAGTAATGGCCTTTTCATTTGATATGATAAGTCAAAGTCAACATTTAGAGTTTGTTTAAAAACAGTAGATGAATTGAAACAATCTTCTTAAAAATTACTCCAAAAGTATTAAAACATGCTTTACTGTTTTAAACAATATTTGCATAGCATTTTTTCCTCAATAAGTTCAAAGCAAATAGTCTTGGAAACTTTAACAATAGTGCATAAGTATATAATGCGTGCCTGCACTTGACTAAGAACTGGGAAGCTCTCTATATTATGATAATAGTCTGCAATGAAGTCCACCATTGTGTGAGCATGCTTTCTAAATTCTTCTATGTCTAATGGCCTCTTCAGATAACTGTGATTGACAGTGTCGTTGCATTTCTTGTGGGTGCTTGAGCCATTGCATTCATCCTCGCCATTCATCTTAACACTTTTTAATAAATCCTTGCCGTTCATCTGTTCATGAAAAACAAATCATATTAAGTAATCTTGTTTTGGTTCAAGTAGAAAGTATAATCATGAAACAAGAGCTTTGGAAATATTATGATAAATGTGCCTATAATATCCCTTTAAACCTGTTTCACCATTTCCTTATAATGGAAATCTTTTAGACAAACAGATACACTCTTATAAGTCTTGTAAGTCACCTGGTCTCATTGAAGCAGCAGTATAATTATATTACTTTAAAAACATATATTATCAATTTGATAGCAGAATATTCACATTAGAAAAGAAAATGAGCTCATATTGAAGTGCAAAAATTATACTTACATTATGAAAATGGAAAAAATCTGCGCTACAGGGAAGAGCTAGGCCAAAAATGCAGCAGTACAATGTGGGTGTATATTGCAATGCACAGGCTAATGGCAAACAAGCTATTAATATAAATTGGTGGTGCCAAAAGATGGTCCGAAAAAACAATCCGATTTAAGAAGCTAAATCCATGTGGGCAATTAAATTTTAAAAAAAAAAAACAATCCAATGTAACAGTTGGAATACGTAAAGCATTTATTACAATTGGGATGGCTAAAGCATTTGATGAATGATTGGTTTGCAGGTCGTTAGATATTAAATTCTGTCATAACGCACATTACACCACACCATAATATGTACCAGCTATTAAAGTGGAATGTTAATAAATACCAACCACTTTATAATTAAAAAACAAAACAAAAAACTATATTTTATAAATATTTTTTTTAAAGAGTTGTAAATATTTTAGGGTTTTCTCTATCTATCATACCATCGTTATAATATTCAGCTTTTTGGAATTTTTCATTATTTTAATTAGCATTTAATAGTGTCAGGTTGGATATTTGCCTTTTGGATCAATGTACTCTTATTTAATAGTTTTTTAATAGAGGGTTGTATAGATGTAATTTATTCTAGAAAAAGTAATAATGATAGCGAAAAAAGTAAGTAATTTTTTTATGTGAAATAATATACCTTCTTAAGATATTCATGTTGATATTTTATTTGATTTCTTTAGTTTGATAAAACATGTTAATGACTTGAATCTCATACCTTACAAGCTATTAATATAAATTGGTGGTGCCAAAAAGTTGTCCAAAAAAACAATCCGATTTAAGAAGCAAAATTTATGTGGGCAATTAAATTTAACAAAAAAAATACAATCCAATATGGCTAAAGCATTTGATGAATGATTGGTTTTCAAGTCATTAGATATTAAATTATGACATAACACACATTACACCACACCATAATATGTACCAGCGATTAAAGTGGAATGTTAATAAATACCAACCACTTTATAATTAAAAAACAAAACAAAAAACTATATTTTATAAATAATTTTTTTTAAGAGTTGTAAATATCTTAGGGTTTTCCTTATCTATCATACCATTGTTATAATATTCAGTTTTTTCAAATTTTTCATTACTTTGATTAGCATTTAATAGTGTTAGGTTGGATATCTGCGCTTTAGATCAATGCATTCTTATTTAATGGTTTTTTAATAAGGGTTTGCATAGATGTAATTTATTCTAGAGAAAGCAATAATGATACTGAAAAAAGTAAGTAATTTTTTTTCTGTGAGGTAATATACCTCCTTCTTAAGATATTCATGTTGATATTTTGTTTGATTTCTTTAGTTTCATAAAACATGTTCATAACTTGAATTTCATACCTTTATTGGTTACTTTGTGGGTCTTATACCTGTTGAATCTATATTCAAGATTTGAGTACAAGCACAAAGGTAGCCCCATGGCATTAAGCTTATTAGGCACAAAATCTAATTACGGGTTTCTTCCTTTTTAGGTTGGAAAATCATGAACATTACGCTGCCATACACAAATATGGTCAATAGAATTTTAGAAAATCATTGCTTGTGTTTTCCCATTAGATCAATAACTTTGTCATTTTTGACAAAGCTAAGCTCATGGTATTGGTTTGTGTGGAGTTCTTTGGCCTACCTTATGTCATTTGGTCCTTTTTGGATCAATTGGCTAAGCCTCTCGGTTAGTCCATATGTTTCAAAACTCACAGATTTTACATTGGCAGACCTAAACAATGTGTATTTGTCAAGATTGAAATTACATAAGAACTTCGTGAGACCATTCATATTCAAATTGGAGGGCAGTCCTTCACCTAATGGGTGATGTATATCAACCTTCCCAACACTTAATTTTAGTTCCAAGCTTCAAACCACATGTTTAAGGAGTGTATGCTCATGACCATTGTGAATCCTTCAAAAAAAGAAACAGTTGAACCCATTTGAACCCTACAAGATCTAGTGATGGGTCATCAAAATAATCAAATTAACCGCATTAATAAGTCTCCTACCACCAACCCTAAGATGTCTACAACCACCATTTTGGCCAACCCAAAACCAATTGTCCAACTCTCATCTTCTTAGGTTTCACAAGAAAACCCTCACCCAGTTGTGGCAAGTACTCCAAACATTGCCAATGTGATTTTAAAGACACATGAGTCTTTGACTACCGATTTTCCATATTTTCAATCACAAGAATATTCATCATAGAAGGCATTTATCATGGATTTAAAGCTAATGGAAACCCACCACCCCTCATCTCCAAGTGATGTGATGCTCAGGAAGCTCTTCCCTTGGCATAAATGAGGGATATTTATTGTATAATGAGTGGTAGCTAGTTGTGCTTGCAAACTTTATTGCCAAAGGTTAGTAGCATAAGTTTATAAACAATGGCTTTATGGTGCTTGAAGGTGAAGATGGTCAAACCATGAATCTTAAAATGGCTTTCAACGAATGTATGTTCATGGAATTTCTATGATTTAACTAACCTAACATGCAAGTACATGGTCTGGGCTAGGCATTAGAATTTTTTAGATTTGCATATTCTCTATTTTTAAGAGGTGAAGATTAGTGGTTTTGTTCTCCAGATGGTAGATAAAACATTTGGCATAACGCTACATGTCACATGTCTAACCATGACATGGTACATGGCAAAGTCATTACTATGATAGGGCCACTTTTTTCCTCATTTGTAATGGATTTGGTTTTGGACCCTTCTAATTTTTGCTCTTTGGATGGTATTCAATTTTGATAGGTAGACCCTTATAAGTTTGTCAATCTCTATGCCTCTAATGACACTGTTGAACAAGTGAATCCTTGCCTTTGGCTAATGGAACAACTTCTTATCATTCACAAGTTAATTTATGGAGATTTCAATATGATTGAATTTGCAGAAGATAAAAAAGAAACACTACCCATTAAGTGATGTGTTGAAGAATGAGAGGCCTACTTTTATATATAGAACAAACTAGGGATATTCGACCCTAATCACTACCACAGATTCTCTACCCCACCCATTGGTTCACTTGGTCCAAATTTTACCAAGGGAAGGAAGGGGTTCTCAAGAGACTGGATACATCCCTCCTTTCTGATCATTCTCTTTTTACCATAAATTTGACAGGTCAGTTAATGTTCTCTCATATGTTCTTCTTTTAGACCACCAACCCATTAAGTTTTGTATTGAATGGTTTGCTCCATCGATGAATCTTTTTAATAACCAACTTTATCTCAAAACTTCACATATACAACATAGACAAACCCTTGCTCACATTAAAGGGTTTGGAACCTTGTATCACACCCCAATGATGCCTCTTGTTGGATTAAATGGTGGGAAGTTTTCGGAAAATAATTAGCCTTGTTTAGGAAATGGGCCAACTATGTTTATATAAG
This sequence comes from Torreya grandis, assembly GCA_037957365.1. Lineage (NCBI taxonomy): Eukaryota > Viridiplantae > Streptophyta > Pinopsida > Cupressales > Taxaceae > Torreya > Torreya grandis. Next base: position 9,184,320 of record JARHVA010000004.1, read on the forward strand.
ACAATTCAATCTGGTTTCTCAGGAACTCAAACAAACCCCCTTGAATGAAACCATGCAAAATCAAGTTGTTGAGCTGAGGCAAAAAATTAAACTAACAAAATTTAATTAGGCTCATGGATCCTAAATCCGAGTCCACATCCATTAGCTCAAGTTTGGGGACATAATTTCCAAGGATTTTTTCAATAAGATTAGAGCTTATCATGCTACTATGCAAATCAAGGCTATAAAAGATGTTGGTGACTGCGTTAAAAACTAGAAAGCCACAACAACATGATATTGGAGAGTATCACCATTATACACTAATAATTCACAATCGTACCATTATTTATTGTCCTTGTTTTATTTTATAAGACTTGTTGTATCATGATGACTAGTAGTTTTAAAATAATTCCACTAAAAAAAAGTTAAAACTATAGTTTAAGGGAACAATTCTTTTACCTAAAATTTAGTGAAAAAAGAGAAAGTCAACTATCCAATCAAATGTCATATCAATTTTTTTTTATAAGGGTAAATGTGAGGGTTTTGACAGGAGCCCATAACCCAAAAAGGGGAGTTTTTACAAATATTGGAGCTCTAAACTGGATTTGGAACACAAAAAGGGCCCCAATGCCCAACAACACCAAGCCAAAAGGAAACACTAAAGCATGCAAACAAAACCAAGACCAAACAAAATAATCCAAAAGAAAATATGCAAAAAAATAACCCTGGGAAAAAAGACATAAATTAAGCTACAACTCTTCAACAACAATTTTGTACAAACACCCAAAGCATAACTCGTGAACACCTCCCAACCAACATAAAAAAACACTATACACAAAAGTGAAACAACAAGACTGAAAATTAAAGAAGAGGGGACATCATCTGTAGGTGGGGATCAATCTTCTCCTAGTATGGAAGTCATATAAGCTCTGCTAGGACACATCTTTGATAAGAACTTCAACACAAAACCTGCAAGACTAAAGGTTGTATGCAAAGTATTTGACAATATTCCTTGAGCCTCTAATCTACAGTCTGAGGTTTGGATTGTCAAGGGATATTACAGGTTTTACCAGACCAAGTCATCTTTGGGACGATCCTCCATTGTATTCCAAACCCATTGATGATGAGAAGAAACATAGACAGAATAAGAGACAACACAATAACCAAAAAAGTTGCAACGAAAGCCCTTGAAATATCATATCATTTTCAACTAAATATAAAATATGTATCTTTCAAAAACTTTAACCTAGACATTAAAATTTGAATATAGTAAGTGATGATTAACTACATGAATAAATAATTGAGTTGAAAAGGTGTCTACTCATGCAAGATAATAAAAGTATTACTAACATACTATCATAGTCATATCATTGTATTGAGTAAAAAATTAGGAACCATCATTTTTTTTGAGAGAGATGTTTACTTATGATGGATTTGAGGTTTTCTAATTAAAATATCCATTTTATTTGTCAATAACCAAAAGAGCGAAAACTCTTAACAACTAATACCCTAATAAAATACAAGCTTGTGTGTGTGTGTGCGCGCGTACGCATGCATATGTATGTGTGTTTTTTAATTAAACTTGTGAATAGAGCAAAAACTTGCTAACAATTATAGATTTGAAAGCCACGTGTATCCACGTGGTTATAAAAAAAATCCCAACCCTTAAATATTTAAAATTTTAAATAAAAACTCATAAATTAAGATAAAATGATGTAAGTTTGTTTTTATTTATAATTAATATGATTTTAAAAATAAAATTTTAAATAAAAACTCATAAATTAAGATAAAATGATGTAAGTTTGTTTTTATTTATAATTAATATGATTTATAAAAAAACATTTGGTAAATTAAAATTTTAATTTACAAGAAAAAGTAAAATAAAAAATATTAAATATTTGTAGATAAAGATCTCACTTCTTAAAAATTTATTTATTAAATTATTTAATAGAAAAATAAAATTAATGAATAAATAATATTTAATGTATGAATAAGATTTTTAGGTGATTTAAGGATATGTATTTAGAAGATTAGTTATTTAAGGTAATATTAGTGTAAAGATATTATAGAGTATGATTTGTTTTTGCATATTTTTTTGTTATATATATTTTTTAGTTTTTTAGGTTGGTTAAAATTATTTTTACATTTTTTATTTTTTAATTAATATTGTATTTTTTAACTTGTAAATCAATTTTAATCTCTTCAAAATATTAATAATATTATTTTATATTAAAATAATAATTTAGAAAGACAATTTTAATTTCAAATTAAGAACATTAATAATATTATTTTATATAATTTTATGTTAAGACAATAATTTAAGATCTTTTTCTTTTGTTTTATCTTTCATATTTTTTTGGGTGGGTTTTTTGTGCTACCTATTTTATACTACAAGTACATTAATTATCCAAATACATTAATTATAAAAGATACATCTGTAAAAGTTTGAAATCATTATTTAAATCATAAATGTCCCTTATCTATGTAAATGAATAGGAAGTATATATTAAATACTTATTAGTATCACCTATTATGTAAGGTGAAGTCATTACCTAAATAGATGGGAAGTATATATCAAATATTTAGTGTCATTCATTTTGTGTCTCAAACATATTAATTTATATATTTATATTTGGTGGAATCATTATTTTTTTAAAAATGACTATTACTTTTCTCAATTTATATATATATTTTAATTTAAGTATTTATATTAAATGGAATCAATACTTTTCAAAGTGACTTTTACTTTTTTCAATTCAATTTTTTTCCATTTATTTTAGTATAATATTTATGAAACATTTTACAGATATATTACAGTTTCTTGTAAAAATTAAATGTACAAAAACATATATTATTTAAGATGTTAAATATGTATCAAACCCTGAAAAATGCCTTCATGAAATATTGAATCCTCTATCAAAACTAACACTATAACTATAATTATATATATAAATATAAATGTTAAAAGTATTTGATATATAAAAATTAAAAGTAATAAAAATATTTGATATATATATCAAATACTTTTAACTTATTCATATATAAATTATATATTAAATATTTTTAATTTTTATATAAATATATATCATTTTTTAAAAATATATATCAAATACTTTTTAATCTATTTATACATAAATATTAAAAGTATTTGATATATCAAATATTTTTAATTTTTTAAAAATAAAATAATTTAATTAAATATTAAATAGATATTTATATATATAATAAAGTGTTCGTCTAATATTTAATTAAATATTTTTATTATTTTTTCTTTTAAAAAGATAAAAATATTTGATATATAAAATATATTTATTAATTCTTAAAATTATTTTAAAATTTGATTATTTTTTAAAAACTAAGTGATCATCTTTCCACAAATAAGTGAGATTAAGGGTTCTTGTAATATTTTTAAAAATACTTTGAATTTTTTTCAAACGATAAGTGAGATTAAAGGATCCCATCTATCCAAAAATGTTAGTTAGAAGCTAACACTCAAAATTAGCTCAAATGGTATTATACCACTTATATTGTAAAAATTCAAAATACACAATTTTTTAGTTTTATTTATTATTATTTTTTTAATGTATTTTAAATTTCAACATGGAAGAAGTCATGAAGAACTATCATATTAAACTTATAAAGAGGACATATTATGAAAAAACTTAAACAAATTGCAAGCAATCGAATCATGTTTTTGTGCAATTAGGGCATAATTACAACACCTTGTTGTTACATAGGCAGAGCTATACTCAAGCACAGTTGTAGTCTACGTCAAGCACAGGTATGGCACTCAGTCTATTTGTAGCCAATGACATGAGGATGAAGGGGTATGGTTCTTAATAGACGTTGCTCGCCCTATGGCCCCTCTAACTCTGACCTCACCTATAATCTTCCCTAGCCCATACATTGTGGAGAAATCAGATGCTATCCCAACAATGGACATCGCTCTTCTAGAAGTAACTAGGTTAATTTATTCTTTTCAAGATTATACAGTTATTTGCAGGTTCAATGGATTTTGGCATCGGTCATAAGAGTTATGTCAATAGGTTGATGCTACCTAGACCAAAGATTGTGTGATCCATTTATGTTCTAAATGTTTTTTCACAGTCCAATTTATGGAGCTTAAGGATTATCAGAGAGTTTTTAAGAAGGAACCTTGGTTTTGGGGAAGAGTTGAGCTCTTTATTACCCCGTTGTTTTGTAATTTTTATCTCTCAATAATGGTGGTGTCCAAAATACCAGATTGGGTTCATCTCCTAAATTTCCCTCTTCCCTTTTAGCACCCCTCAATATATGAAATTATTGGTAATACGCTTGGAAGATTCATCAAGATGGATTGTAAGCGATCTTTACAAGGGTTGTTTACCTATGCCCATATTTCTGTGGAGGTTAACCTTAGCAAAGGTCTTCTAGATTGAATCAAAATGAAACATGTTAATTCCCATTAGTTCTGGATCTTGGATTATAAAAACACTACTTTTATATTATATCTTTGCCACTAAATTCCATCTCTTGGGGTTTGCCCCCATGCAGGTAAGCCAAAAAGAAAAAGGATCGTTCTTCTCATCCTAAAGGTTGTGTATGAGCATACTTTTCTGACCAAGGTCACAAAAGATTCCAAAGATGATACAGCGAAGAAAGAAGGTTCAGAGTTTTACTTCCAAATGACATTTGAAAATAATGCTACAGGAGGTGGTATCAAGAGATCACATGAATTTGAAACTTCAAAATCTAACAAGGATCAACCCACATGTGATCCTCAGCATAATCATGAGCTTTCAATGGTTATTTCTAATCCGATGAATCTTAGTCGTCTAAAATGTTGCACTGAGGTTCAAATAAAAAATCACAAAAAAGGTCATATTGTGGATACAAGCTTTGGCCATTCTTGATTTTTGTGTTTTATTTTTTTTTCTTGTTGACCTTTTGGTTTGTTTCACCTAGTATGGCTTGGTTTATGGGGTGTGACTTCTCCACCCTTATTTTTTGTACGACTAGCATTGTACTATAAAAAAATTTATCAATAAAAATATGTTTTTCAATTAAAAAAAATCCCCTGAGAGTTCTTCAAATAATCCACTATTAACAAGATTTATAAAAATCATGTAAGCAACTAACGTTGAAGGTCAACAAACTCTAATTGAATATTGGAGCCATTCTCATTGTAGGGTATAATCATTAGTGTCACTTACCTATATAAGGTGAAATCATTACTTAAGTGGATGAGAATTATATATCAAATATTCATTATCATCTATGACCATTACTTTTATCAATTTAAACTTTTTAATTTATTTACTTATATTTTAGATGGAATCATTACCTTTTAAAAATGAGCATTATTTTCTCAACTCAAACCTTTTAATTACACCGATACAATAGCATTCAGGGGTGGAGGTTAGGCTATGTAATGGCATGAGAATGTTAGCAATTAATTATTTGAATGCTGACAACATAAAATAAAAAATAAAATAATTTAATTATTTCAAAGCTCACAAGATTAAATAAAAAATAAAATAATTTAATTATTTCAAAGCTCACAAGATTAAATAAAAATAATAAAACAACCGACATAATATAATGGTTTAAAAAAATAAAAAATATATAAATACAAACAAATTCAAACCAAAAAATAAATAAAAATTTAAAATAGACTGTGGAAAATAAAAATTAAAAAAGAGTAAAAAAAAAATAAGGTAAATTGAAATGTCATTGCAATTGTGGGAGGTAATTTTGTGTAATGATATAAGTGTCTTAACATTTAATTATTTTAGAGCTAACATTATAAAAAACCTATATCCTCTTTTTATTTACCACTTAAAATATATGATAGGTGAATTATATTTGTTATTGTGGTAATTTTATTTATTTTAAAATAAAATAATTTATTTATTTATTTTATATATGTTATTGTGATAATTTTATTTACTTTAAAATAAAAGAATTTATTTATTTATTTAAGTTTGTAATTATTTAGTCAAACAAAATCAAAGAAGATAGTGAGTTTCGAAATAGCTTATAAATCGTACAATATATATAAATATAGAATACAATCACAATCATAATGAACTTTATTTTATATTAATGTTTTGTCTTTTTTATTTATTAATTGAGGAATGAGGGATTTAATATCTAACAAAATGAAAATGAAATGCTTGATTTCTCGCAATTTTTCATATATTAATTTATGTCAATCTCTTCATTCAATACATGATATTATCCCTTTAATTTTTGAAAAAGATAAATATTTAACATTAAAAATGAGATGAAAATAAAAAATTAATAATTAAAATTATGATAACTTAAATTTTAAGATAACAAATATTTGACATTAAAAATGATATAATAGAATATAACTAACATACATATCTTAAATAAATTTATGCAAAATATATATTAGTCTATTTTACATAGATTTATTAAGATATATATGCTAGTTTATGTATTTATATCAATAGAATCGTTACTTTTTAAAAGTGATAATTACTTTTCCCAATTCAAAATTTTTGGCTCATTTTATTTAATGGGACATTTATGAAGTATTTTGTGAACATATTACATTTTCTTGTAAAGATTAATGTATGATAACATATATTATACAAAATGTTAAATATGTATCAAACTCGGAAAAATGCCCTCTCGAGACATAAATCTTCTATCAAAACTAACAAAGTATATATATATATATATATATATATATATATATATATATATATATATATATATATATATTAAATGTTAAAATTATTAATATAAAATATTTATTTAATAATTAAAGTTTTTTTTAAATGAAAATATAAATAAAAATATATAGAGTTGAAAGTATATAAATGGTTGGTGGGCTTCGGAAGGGGCGGTTGATAGGATGATTGAGGAGGTACAGTTGTTACCGATAGAGGTTAAGGAAAATATGGAGAGAATTTTATATGAGGATAGGACTGGTTTAAAGGAGTGATGTTGTTGGTGTGATTGTGTGTGGTGTTCGGGGGTTTTCCGGGCTTTGACAGGGATTTGCATTGTACTTGTTTTTCTGAGTTTTAATAAAGTTTTTACCCCTTTTTTTTTTAAAAAAGTATATAAATAATTTTAAAAATATAATGTCCATTTGATATTCAATTAAAGATTTTTATTATTTTATCGTTTAAAAAGTTAGAAAAAAAAATTATATATAAAATATATATATTTATAATTCTTAATTTTTAAAATTATTTTTAATAAATTAATTATTTTTCTAAAAATAAATGAGATTAAAAAATAAAAAATATTTAATTTAAAAAAAAAAAACAAGTGAGATTAATGGATCCCACCTATCAAAAAAAAATTTAATTAGAAGCCAACACTCAAATGATATTATATAATTTATATTATAAAAATTGGAAAAACACAATTTTTTAATATAAATTTTAAAATCCAACATAGAAGAAGAATCATAAAGAACCATCATATAAATCCCCTAAGGACTTCATGTAACTTAAGAATCGTATAAGCAACAAACCTTGAAGGTATAAGAATCGTATATCATTAAATATGAGAGCCATTCTCACTCTAGGGTACCCCTACCTTTGTAGAAGATTAAAGCATTGATGAACCTTCACACTGTTTCTTAAGTTTATGTATTAAATTTTAATTTAGTAATTTAAATAAATAAAAATTATTGAATATTTAAATTATATAAAATATATTATTTATTATGAAGATTTGAATATAAAAAATATGTTGATATTGAGCTTTTTTTTTATAGAAATATTAAAAAGATAATATATTTAACTATTTTCTACGATGTTTTATTTGTTGTTTGAGTATAATTATCTGAAACACTAAAATTGATTTATAATCATTCGAATCAAGAAACAAAGTGTCAAAATCTGCTTGCATGCTATTGGAAAGGATTAGACCCCTGTGACAACTTGATGGGGCCTGTTGACCAATTTTGGTCCTGCAGGCCAAAATTGGGCACCCCTCTTTCTTTTTCTTGCAAACCCTGTTAGCCAGTTTCTGATGAATTCACCTTACTAAAATTTTTGGGTTTTCCCCTTGTGACAAACCTGTTTCTATAAAAAAACCAAGTGATTTGAGTCTTACAGGGATTTTGGGTTGATTTGGAACTCATTTCATTTCAAGGAGTTCCGCAGGGCAAACAAATTACCCTGGGCAAGCCTTTATCGGCAGAAAGATGGGCTAGTTTCAAAGGGGCAAAAGTCTTTTGCAAAAAGCTCTAAAATTTAGGTACCCTTGCGGAGGGCAGGAAAGCAACGAATGGAACTTTTCAAGGAGTTCCAAAGGGCAACCTTGGACCCAAAGTGCCCTTGCGGGAGGCAGAAGGTCCGTTTGCAAAGGGCCAAGCCAAAAAGCCAAAAAAGGGGGGTTTCCTTCGAAAAAAGTTTGAAGACAAAGAAGGATACCTTCGGACAAAATGTCCAAAGAAAATCCATGAAGAAGCCCAAGGGACGAATTTCTTCGGACAAAATGTCCAAAGGAATTCCTTCAGAAATTTTGTCTGAAGAAATTCACCAAGGAAATCCAAGACACTAAAAGCATGAATTCTTGCGGACAAATGTCCGAAGGAATTCCTTCAGACATTTTGTCTAAAGAAATTCAGAAACAAAATCCCTAAAGGGTAAAGTGCCCTTTCGGAGGACACTCGGCCGTCAAAAAAGGGACCTTCCCATTTTTTCGAAGGGTTACTTTACCTTCAAAAAAGTCTGCTTACAGAAGCTGAGCAAATTGCTAAAGGGTAGTGACGGGACCAAGAACATCAACTTCAACATGGTAAGCTAGCCATTGAAAGTTCAAATGTATGGTGATAGGGCCGCAAACATCAAATTCAAGGTAGTGAAAGAGTCGTTAGTTTTAAATGGTGACAGGCCTGCGGACGTAAATTTTGTGGTGATAAGATAGCCGTTGATTTTTAAATGTTTATGGACGAGTTTGCGCATGTCAAATTCATGGAAATGGGTTAACAGTTGGAGATAAGCTAAAAAATAATTCTTTCAGACATTCATCTGAAAGAATTCCAGAGCGTGAGCCTAAGCGTCGTTAAAATTTGGTGTTAAATCTCAGAGAGAAGAAAGAATTACTTTGGATAAGTGTCCAAAGGGTTTCCTTCAGATATTTTATCCAAAGGAATTCAAAGGATCCGAGGCTCGAAGATAGACTCAGTGACCCACTAAGAAAGGAGCCCGAGAGGAGACAAAGAATAGCCCTGAGACCCTGAATATCCAGGAAAAGATAAGTAGCAAGGAAAGAGAAAGTAGAATAGTAAATCCAGAATGCGGCCACGCACACATAAGACAACACTTGGAACATTCCAGAAGACACATCCAGCCAACCACAAGAATGAACCAAATCAATCTAGGTAGCACAAGAGGTGTCGGTAGGAGAAGTAATTGCTTGCAAATGGAATAATCTCCACCAAATAGCCATCAAAAGAACTACGTGAGAATTCAATAGAGTGGCCCATGTTTTCTTATTTAGCATTAATAAGCAAACAATTGCATGAGTTTTCATAAAGAGGCAGCCTTGTCATTCAAAGAACAAAATGACTCATGCTTTAGCAAGAATGTTTAATGCAGCTTGGGTAGCAAAGTCAATGTCTAGGACATCTACAGCATGGTTCTTTCAGGTGCATTTATGGAAAAATGATAGCAGCATGGGCGGATTCCTCTTACCAAGGTGTTTAATGCAGTATGGGTCACCTGCTCTTGGGAGGGACTAGGAGCCTTTCTCTAAATTCTATATATTGTAACCTCTCAGGTTTTTAAAAAGATATCTCTCACGTGTGTATGGTGAAGCCCTGACAATTTTGCCTTTAATCAAAAGAAACATTTTTTTACCTCTATCTAATTCTTTACATTTTTGCATATACCTGTGTATTGCCTTATGTTTAGTCATTTATTTTAATGCTTTCATAGGTCGATGCCAATATATCTAGTGTATCTAAGATCTTATTCTACAGAATTAACAAGAAGCATCCAGGTTGTAATATAGGTGCAGGGGAGCAATCATCCAATAGTGTGCTTCTAGGGCACCTATAGTAGGTTCTTCTTCATTATGCCTCTATTAAACCTCTTGTTAAAACACTCATGCAGTCTGGTCTCTTGTTCAAATGAAGTGTCTGTTCGCTCCTTTTGGTGTAAAGTGTAGATAAAAGATGAGTAGATCGAATCATTTTGGTGCATCACCATTTTAGTTAGGTTCTACTTTTGTAACATCCTTCTCTCTTTTCACCCCCCCATTTTTAGCAATATAAGTTCAAGACCTCAAGGTGCATCAAGGGGAGCTAGCCCTTAATGTAGAGATTCATTCCTCAAACTTGCTACCCACAGCAAGAGGAATGTCTTCATTGTGTTGCGCAGAAGAAAGAAGCTGAGTCTTTTTTTAAAGGGTGTAATCCACAATGTCAACAGTTTTTGGCACACCTATTGGGATATTTTTTTATGCCCTGTGAAGTTTTAGGATTGGTGTTGGTCTTGTTACTGCAAGAGTGAGCAAACTAACCCAGCATCTAGTAACTCCATTTTAAGAACTCAGTCTCTAGTTAGTGATCAGCCTAGCATCCCATGCCTAAAGTCACCACAAGATCTTCTTCTAAGGGTGTTCCTTTTGAATTTGTCGAGTTGTCTTTAAACTCAGCAAAGAGGCTAAGGTTTGCAATGACTCATCCATACACAACAAACCAATTTCTCAGACCTACCATAAAATACACCTACACAAGGAGACCTAAGTTGAACCCTGTCACAGCCATGGCTTTACCTTTTATGGCCTTCAATGGTCAGAGCCCTTTAAACATTTTGCAGTATGACACAATCCTAGGGACAACCCTTAAGAGTGTTCCTCCTTTTAGTGGAGAGGGGCCAGTTATCGCTATTGAGCATATCATAAATATAGCCAACCTCTACAATATCCATAATGTCACTAAAGAAAATGTAGCCATCAGGTTACTGGCATTGTCTTTTAAAGGAAAGGTTTTGGACTGGTATGAGACCTTGCCTATGAATTCAATTGGCTCATGGAATGAATTAGGCACCCTCTTGACAAATAGATTTGGAGAGAAGAGTGACCATCTCTCTCTAGCTGAGCAATTGACCACTATGAAAAGAGCTCCGCATGAAATTATGTAGGATTTTAATACTAGGTTCCAAAAGACTTGGGACATAATCCCCATTTTAGTGAGGCTGACCCCAAGCTATGCTTTCCTTTACTACTTAAAACTTTGAATAGTGACATTGCTGTCATGATACAGTCCATGGGTGGACAAGTGTTACTCGTTGCTTATGAAATAGTCATAGCTGCCAAAAATTATTTGGTGCAAGCAGGAAAGATAGCTCCTAGACCTCATATGTCACTCTTTCTTGAATTGCAACCCTCAATTCAGACTGTTTCACCCACTTTAGCTCCTCTACGTAGTGTAGAAAAGCCAGTTGGTACCTCGCCAAATGACCTCCATGAAGTTAAGAGTTTGTTACAAAGTGTTACCAATGAATTAGTGGCCCTCAAGAGGCAATAAGCTCAAGGCTATTGGCCAAATCAAGGATACCAACAGTTCAGGAAAATGAATAGACCTCCTTTCCAGAATTATAATCAAAGACAGGGTCAAATTACCTAGGTCAGACCTTATCAAAGTTATAATCCAAGTTCCCCTTCATCGTCCAAGGCTCTTGTCCCCACTCAAAAATAATTTGTTATAGGAACAACCTAATTGCTCACCCCTGGGGTATGTTCCAGACTAGGTTGTTTATGCTAATGAGCTACCAAATCAATGTATGCACACTCAAGGTGATCAAACAACCCAATTCTCAAGTTTTTAGGCATCAATGCAACCTAGAATGGACAACAGGAAAGTTCAATCTGATTCCACTCTTATAAACCACCTGAAAGGGGAATTCTACGTAGTAAATTATGTGGGGAGTACAAATAATCAAGATGATTGTGTTGCATCCAACACCAAGTCCAAAAAGAGAGCTATGGAGGAAGCTCAAGCAGCTACTCAAGCATCTATGGCATCTTTTACATCACAAGTGAACCAGAAATTTCCCAATTATAGACAACCAGTTGCAGCTTCAACTCCTCGGGTTGCACCTCAAGTTGCAAATGCCCCCAAAGAAAACTCAAAAGGGGGAAACCCTCCAATAAATGTGGTGGACCAAATGAAGAAGCTACACATGAATATCTCATTATGGGATTCTTTAGCAATGCCAGGACAAAAGGATATACTTCAAAAGGAATTGCATGGACTTAGTGAGCAAGTTGTTCCAGTAAATACTAATAATGTGTTGATTATGAATGGGGCTCCTCCCACCAGAGCTCAAGCAAAGAAGGATGAAAAGGTCCCTCCTTTCTATCTATCCTTGACTATTGGAGATTTATTGGTCCATAATTGCATCATTGATAGTAGGGCAAACACCTCAGTAATGCCTAAATGCATAGCTGATAAGCTAGGACTCAAGTATGAGAAAAAGACTAAGGGAGTTCTACAGTTGGACGGATCACCAACCAAGACATTGGGAGTGGTGAGAGGTTTAAATCTAACTCTCCATACCTATCTAACCTTCTTCATTCCCCATGATGTGGTAGTGGTAGATGTTCCCCCTTACTTCACTCTTTGCTTATCCAAGGATTTCACGTCCAAGATAGGTGGGTACTTAGCAACAAACTAGTCTTACATGGTTTTTAGGACCAAATATGGAACCAAAGTGAAGATTGAGTCGGAGCCTATCCACAAAGATCACCTAGAGCCATACTCATCCAAGGTGGTAAATGTCAACTACGCCATCATTTATGAAGAAGAATTCTAGGTAGACCAATCCCCACTCTCTTCCATTGAAGGAGTTGTTGACCTAATCCTAGATGAATGGGGAAATGACAATTTTGAACATGATCCTTACAAGTTCATTGAAGAGGTAGGTCTTAGAGTTTACTGCATGCATGAAAAAGGTACTTTCATGCCAAATTTGATGAAGGAAACCAAGAGAGTTGTGCTTTGTGGCAACTTTTCTTCGATGGATCAAAAAGCAAGTTGGGAGTTGGTGGTGGAATAATGCTAGTTTCACCCTCAAAGGAAAAATACTTTTCAACTTTCAAGTTCCAATTCTCCTGCACTTGCAACATTACAGAGTATGAGTCTCCTGTTCATGGTTTAGAGTGGGTAAGAAAAAGAGGAATAAAAGAATTACAAGTTTTTAGAGATAGTGAGTTAAATGTAAACCAGGTGAGAGGTCAAAACTCGACCAAAACTTCCTTGCTTAAGTATTACAAGCATAGTGTGTGGAACCTAATGGAAAGCTTCATTGCTTTCAACATCATTTCCATCCCAAGAGAGAAAAATAAGTAAGCAGATAGACTAGCAACAATTGGTGCTTAGTTTGACATTCCCAAGGGAATAAGTCAGGACAACAGTCAGCACCATTTAAAAGTGATAATAAGACCCTCCATATCTGATAATGTCACCAATTGGTAAGTGTTTGACAGTGACCAGCAGATAGCACTTTTCTTACAGGAGGAGGCTGAGTTCACTTCTAGGGATCAATCCAAGCTACAACAATAATATGATGGCCATATTGTTCAGCTGAAGAACAACAAACTTCTTAAGTGTTTGGTCACTCTCAAAATCATCTTCAATGAGGATGACCAACTTAAAGATGACAAAGTAAGCATCACAACCAAGAAGGATAATTATGAAAGGGTCAAAATATTCAAGGATAGGTTGCTTGCACTTGGGAAGGTATGTACAAATGATGAAAGGCATTCTTTCATTTTGTTATGCCAAGAGTTTGACAATGTCTTTGCTTAGGAGTATAGCGATTTGAAGGGTTTTGACCCAAGCTTGGCCCAACACACCATTGAGCTGGAAGAAGGTGCCAAACCCATCAAACAAAAACAAAGGCCAATCAATCCAAAGATTGAACCTCTCATGCGTAAGGAACTCACCAAGATAATCGAGTCCAAGATCATTTTTCCTATCAAACACTCTTCTTGGTTGGCCAATCTGGTCCCCATTAGGAAGAAGAATGGGGAAATCAGATTATGTGTCGATTTCAAAGACTTGAATAGAGTCTCATTAGAAGATCTCTATCCTCTCCCAAGTATAGAGTAGATCCTCCAGATGGTGATAGGTAGTGAACATTTCTCCCTCCTAGATAGGTACTCTGTGTATAATCAAATTCTAGTGCGAGACTACGACCAGTACAAGATAACCTTCACCACCAAGTGGGAAACATTTGGCTATAGGAAGATGCCATTCAGACTATCAAATGTTGGAACTACCTTCCAACGAGATATGGATATGGCTTTCCAAGGTTTAATAAATGACATTGTGTTGGTTTATCTTAACGATGTGACAATTTTATTTAAGCATGCAAGGCAACATCTGAAACACCTTAGGCAAATTCTTGAGAGGTGTCGAGAGTTTAACATCTCTCTCAACCCAAAGAAATGTGTGTTCACTGTCCATGAAAGCAAACTCCTGGGTCATGTCATTTCAAAAAAGGGCTTGACCATTGATCCAAAGAGATTACATGCCATTTTAGCACTGTCCTTACCTAAACACAAGAAGGGCCTGAAAAGCTTCTTTGGAAAAATAAACTTTATTAGGAGATTCATCCCTAATTTTGTGGAAATAGTCAAGACGCTAACTTTTATGCTGAAGAAAGATGAGACGTTTACATAGACAACATGAAGAAAAGATAGTTTTGAAGGGATCAAGCAAGCTATCACCCAGGCTCCCACCTTGACCAGTCCTGACTTCTCTAAGGACTTCAACCTCTACACCTTTGGCAATGAAGAGGTAATCTCTGCCATGCTCACCCAAGAAAATGGTGAAAACCTTGAACAACCTCTCACATTCTTTAGCCAAGGTTTAGAAGGCTATAAAGTTAGGCACACATATGTTGAGAAGCAAGCACTTGCAGTTATACAAAGTCTGAATAAATTTAGATATATGTTGTTAAACAACAAGATTCATATCATGGTACCACATCCTAATATCAAAGACTTCTTGCTGAGCCGTGACTTGAATGAAAAGAGGCCAGGGTGGATCACCAAGGTAATGGAATAGGATGTGGAGATCAAGACCACCAAGCTAGTAAGGGGAAGAGGGCTATATGATCACCTCACTATAGACCTCAAAAAGTAGAAGGTGGGCATTTTGATACTCCATGATGAAGCTGTAGTAGAAGTTCTTGTGATCATAAAGAGCTAGGCACAAGACATGGTTCATTTCTTTTGAATTGGTGAGTGCCCGCAAGGCCTTGATAGAACTAAGAGGAGATATTTTAGGCTCCGGTCTCTTCCTTATATCCTAGTTGATGGAGTGATATTTAGAAAGGATTTTTTAGGGGTATTGTTGAGATGCATCGACTCAAATCAGGTCGACAGGGTATTGTCCAAATTTCATGACAAACCAGCTAGTGGTCACTTTGCTCCTAAGCCCACAGCTGCAAAGACTATGAGGGATGGCTAATTTTGGCCCACTTTGTTTAGATACACTCATGCCTGGGTACGGAGGTGCCATAAATGTGATCTCTTTGATGGAAATAGTGGCTATCTATAATTCTTTTTCAACCTAATCAAGTGGAATAGTCATTCATGCAATGGGGTCTGGACTTCATAGGGATGATCAACCCTCCTTCTAGTGTTGGCCACAAGTGGGTCTTGATTGCTACAGATTATATCACGAGATGGGTAGAATTTGTCGCTCTGAAGGAAGCCAATGAGAGTGCACTCCTAGACTTTTATGAAGGCATGATGATAAGATTTGGAGTCCCAGCTACCATTATTTTGGACAATGCATTGACTTTCTTGGGAATCAAGACAAGCAAATGGGCATTAAGATACAACATCTATCTTAGTACTTCTTCCAACTACTACCCACAAGGAAATGGGCTAGCTAATTCCACCAATAAAAACTTGATTAGGATCATTAAAAGGACAATGGAGGAGAATCAAAGGACTTGGCATGCTAAGCTGAAGATAGCCCTATGGGCAGATAAGGTCACTCTAAAAAGAATAGTTGGTAATTCACCATACACACTTATCTATAGAAGGGAAGCTAGACTTCCTATTTCACTTGAATTACCAGCCTTGGATCTTGCCCATCAGATGCAATTGGAGGAGAGAGACAGCATGGAGGTCAGATTCTATGAATTAATGGAGTTTCAGGAGGCAAGAGACTAAGCCATGGTTTCCATGACCAACTGTCAGCAGCAAAAAAAAGCATTTTGACAAGAAATCCTCATCAAAGACTTCTCAAAAGGTGACATTATCTTGAAATGGGATAAAGACTGAGCTAAACCTGGAAAGCACACGAAGTTCGATGCCTTATGGAGTGGTCCATATGTCATCACCCAGTGCAAGTAACATAATACATTCTAACTCTCCATGCTAGATGGTAGAGAACTACATATCCCAGCCAATGGGATATATATTAAACATTGTCACTAACCTTCCCTTGTTGTGTACATAGTTTCCCTATTTTTACCTCATTTTCCCTATTGCTTTTATGCATGTTTGTAGTTTTTTATACTTGTGTGTTTTTTCTTTGCCTTTTGGGGTAAAATCTTCATTTGGTTATTAAGTTTTCAAGGTTATTTCCAGCCTTTCAAGCTGTATCCTAACTCCATACCCAATGGACCTGTAGTCCATCAATTTTCTTAAGCATAACATGCATGTTTACCCTGTGAATCACTAAATACGTTGACCAATTTTGGTCTTGTAGGCCAAAATTGTGCACCCCTCTTTATTTTCTTACAAACCCTGTTAGCCAGTTTTTGATGAATTCACCTTACTATAATTTTTGGGTTTTCCCCTTGTGACAGGACCATTTCTATAAAAAACCAAGTGATTTGAGTCTTGTAGGTATTTTGGGTTGATCTAGAACTCATTTCATTTCAAGGAGTTTCGTAGGGTAAACAAATTACACCGAGCAAGCCTTTATTGGTAGAAAGATGGGCCAGTTTCAAAGGGGTAAAAGTCTTTTACAAAAAGCTCTGAAATTCAGGTACCCTTGTGGAGGGCAGGAAAGCAACAAATGGAACTTTTCAAGGAGTTTCAAAGCACAACCTTGGACCCAAAGTGCCCTTGCAGGAGGTAGAAGGTCTGTTTACAAAAAGCCAAGCCATAAAGCCAAAAAAGGGGGATTTCCTTCAAAAAATGTTTGAAGACAAAGAAGGATTACTTCGAACAAAATGTCTAAAGAAAATCCATGAAGAAGCCCAAGGGATGAATTTCTTCAGACAAAATGTCTGAAGGAATTCCTTCGAACATTTTGTCTGAAGAAATTCACCAAGGAAATCTGAGACACTAAAGGCATGAATTCTTGCAGACAAATGTCCAAAGGAATTCCTTTAGACAATTTATCCAAATAAATTCAAAAAAAAAATGCCCAAAGGGTAAAGTGCCCTTCCGAAGGAGACTCAGTCGTCATAAAAGGGACTTTCCCATTTTTTCAAAGGGTTACTTTACCTTCAGAAAAGTTTTCTTACAAAAGCCAAGAAATTTCTAAAGGGTAGTGATGGGCCTGAGAACGTCAACTTCAACATGGTAAGCTAGCCGTTGAAAGTTCAAATGTATGGTTACAGGCCTATAAATTTCAAATTCAAGGTAGCAAAAGAGCCGTTAATTTTCAAATGGTGATGGGCCCGTAGACATTAATTTTATGGTGATAAGATAGCTATTTATTTTTAAATGTTTAAGGATGGGCCCATGCATGTCAAATTCATGGAAATGGGTTAACAGCTGGAGAAGAGCTAAAGAATAATTCTTTCAAACATTCATCTGAAATAATTCTAGAACGTGAGCCTAAGCATCGTTAAAAGTGGGTGTTAAAGTTTGGAGAGAAGGAAGAATTCCTTCAGACAAGTGTTTGAAGGATTTTCTTTAGATATTTTGTTTGAAGGAATTCAAAGGCTCAGAGGCCCGAATATAGACACAGTGACCTGCTAAGAAAGGAGCCCAAGAGGAGACAAAGAATAGCCCTGAGAGCCTGAATTGCCAGGAAAAGATAAGAAGTAACAAGGAAAGAGAAAGTAGAATAGTAAATCTTGAATGCGGCCACACACACATAAGACAACACTTGGAACATTCCAGAAGACACATCCAGCCAAGCACAGGAATGAACCAAATCAGTCTAGGTGGCACAAGAGGTGTCGGTAGGAGAAGTAATTGCTTGCAGATGGAATAGTCTCCACCAAATAGCCATCAAAGGAACTATGTGAGCATTCAATAGAGTGTCCCATTTTTTCTTATTTAGCATTAATAAGTAGACAGTTGCATGAGTTTTCATAGAGAGGCAGCCTTGTCGTTCAAAGAACAAAATGACCCATGCTTTAGCAATAATGTTTAATGCAGCTTGGGTAGCAAATTCAATGTCTGGGACATCTAAAACATGGTTCTTTCAGGTTCATTTATGGAAAAATGATGCAGCATGGGCAGATTCCTCTTACCAAGGTGTTTAATGTAGTATGGGTCACCTGCTCTCGGGAGGGACCAAGAGCCTTTCTCTAAATTCTATATATTGTAACATCTTAGCTTTGTAAAAAGATATCTCTCACTTGTGTATGGTGAAGCCCTGACAATTTTGCCTTTAATCAAAAGAAGCATTTTTTACCTATATCTAATTCTTTACATTTTTGCATATACCTGTGTATTGCCTTATGTTTAGTCATTTATTTTAATGCTTTCATAGGTCGATGCCAATATATCTAGTGCATCTAAGATCTTATTCTACAGAATTAACAAGAAGCATCCAGGTTGGAATATAGGTGCAGGGGAGCAATCATCCAATAGTGTGCTTCTAGGGCATCTATGGTAGGTTCTTCTTCATTATGCCTCTATTAAACCTCTTGTTAAAACACTCATGCAGTCTGGTCTCTTGTTCAAATGAAGTGTCTGTTCGCTCCTTTTGGTGTAAAGTGTAGATAAAATATGAGTAGATCGAATCATTTTGGTGCATCACTATTTTAGTTAGGTTCTGATTTTGTAACATCCTTCTCTCTTTTCACCCCCCCATTGTTAACAGTATAAGTTCAGGACCTCAAGTTGCATCAAGGGGAGCTAGCCCTTAATGTAGAGATTCATTCCTCAAACTTGCTACCCACAACAAGAGGAATGTCTCCATTGTGCCGCATGGAAGAAAGAACCAGAGTCTTCTTTTAAAAGGTGCAATCCACAGTATCAACAAGCCCATTGTCTACTAGAACTCTCTATAATTGTTTTCCAATCTGTTTTGCCATAAATTGCTACACCTTTTTATTGAGATATTTTTTGAGGAATCTTGTGTCCTCGATCATGTGCACATATTTTTCTTTTGTTCTCATTTGCCTTCAAACCCTAATTCCACTTATGACCCTTGATTCATTTGAAAAGAAAGGGTAAAATATGGGTTGGACAATATCAACCACACCTTATTGAGTGATTGAGTGAACTGCCTATGTTTCAATATTTTGAAGAGGGCTCAAACTATACATAGTTCTTTCACTTATATGTATATGCATTGAATAGTGATCTACTGGAATGTAAATAAACTCTTTGGCTTTTAACATTTGTCAATATGCAACTTTGGCATTGCCTTAGTTGTTAAGACTTGTTTAGGGATAGCTCCTTTAATGGGTTTTTCATATTTGAATGCTTTAGGATTGTGCCTCAAGGATGTACAATTGTATTCCTCAATGTGCAAGTCGTCTTTTAAGTGAACTCTAGATAAGTGTAGTCTTAGGCTTGATATATATTTATAGATGACTCTTTAGATCATTTCCCTCCATAAATAAAATGCAAAATATATGGGCCGACTCAAAGGAACGGTTTGAATTTGAAAAATATTCATGTGAATAACCTTGGACACTACTGACAAAGGCAGACACTATCAATAAACGATAGCATTTGATTGTTGCCAACATTGTCTATGATGGAGGAATTAGTGATTTGAAAAATAGTAAAAGCTTGCTTAGGATAATATAACAATTAGGCATAGATTACAAAGATAATATATATGAATGATAGAAAATCAGGGAGATAAAGCTCACAAATAAATGAAAGGTTAGAAGATAATGTAAGTGAGAGTAAAATATATATACATAAATCATATACGTTAAAGATAAAGTCAAAACCAATATTATCAAATGTCGAATACTAAATTTATATATCTATAATTTCATAAAAAAAAAAATTAATATATAAATACTCTCAAATTTTCTCATAACCATATGCATTCAAAACTATATCAAAATTTTAATACATCCCATTCACTCTCTATTATCTTTCCTTGTCAATCGCTTAGATCAATTTTTTACAACTATGAATGAAAAAAAATGTAAAATCAGAATACTAGAATACCTAAATTCTATTATTAATTTCCTAACATGAAAGACTCTTCCATGTTTTCCTCACATTTCTCTATTATAAAGTTCATTTTCATAGTCCCTCAAGCTAAGACTCATAAGAAAGGGAAAATGAGGAGACATAACAGCAAGATAACACCATCTACTACTCATTTACCTATTTGAAATTCAATAAATGCCATGTTCTCTGACGAAAAATAAAATAAAAACTCATAACTTCCATGTCAACAAGGTAATACCTGATCAACTATTCTAAACGTGTTGATAATTATGTTAACTATTCAGTGAACAATTAGAAATGATTCACGTCAAAATCTAAATGTGTCAACAAGATAAGCTCCTGCCATTCAGCCTAGGAAAACTATCTTAAGAGTCCCCCCACACCAAAATAACAGGGTGTCCTTTTTTTATTCAAAATAACAGGGTGTCCTTTTTTCATTTAAAATTCATAAGAATTTTCATGGTTGCTCTTACAGCAATCTCAATCATACTTGGTCAAATGGAAAAGAGAAGAGATACTTGCTCACCATTTTCTAAGCGGCTTCAATAATTGATTTGATTTGAGATGCTAAGCTCCAATCTTTCCTCTCTTTATTATATTAATTATCATCTGTAAATCTCTTTTTGTTATTAGTTTATTTTGGTTTTTTTAAGGTTCAATTTTCCAATTTTGTTGTGATCACATTGCCATTTTTTTAAATATTATTATTGATTCAAAGAAAATCGTTTGATAAAAAATAACTGTTATCATTTCCATCAAGAGCTATTAAATGATATTGTTTTGTATACATAAAAATATTTAAACTTTTCTAATAATTAAATTATAAAATATATTTTCATCATTTTAATTGATGAAAAGTTTTGGAATATTATTACCCTAAGCAAAATAGTTAACATCATTTACAATGATAAACCTTCTCTATGTCCCTTCTAATTAATGACATCAGTGACATTGGTAAAATAAAATAGTTACGAGAAGTTACAAAATAATGTCACATGTCTCAAGTTTCAAACATAGCTATCAAAATGACATGTTTGCAATATATGGTATAAATGAGCGAAAGCTTTTAATAATACCCAGAAGATCAAGCAATTTATAGAACTAAGAGCTATGATAAAATTGTACCACACTTCATAAATAGATGACTTTTTTTTTGTTTTGAAACTTTAGTGCAATGCATGCCAAAAAAGTTATGGCAGTGCCATGCGGTGGGCAAAGCATCAACTGTGGGGATAGAAGACAAGCAGTACCGAATGTTGTTTCGAATAAAGTTGACAGGTTCTAGTTTCCATCACTAGCATTTAATCTTGCATCTTCGTTACAACCATTTCTATCTTTATTGAAACAAAAATAATCCTAGCAGCAGTTCAGAAATGATAAACCAGCGTTTCCTCGATGTTTTCTTCACTATTAGTGAAGGAGGCAAACCAACAAAACTATGGGTTTCTAGTTCATATTTTATCTGAAATCATGTAGTCCAAGGTATGCAATATTCGATTATTTGACTCCTTTTATGTTGTTGTTATTGTAACAACAGATTTGATAACAATGATTTCATTTTTTAGGGCATGGTTCAGAAATGCTAGGAAGAACCTAAAGAACTATAGACCACTAAAGAGCCATGGTTAACATGAACACAACACCCATGTCATCATTTCAAGATTTATGGGGTTTTGATACGTAGAACCAAGGTTGGTGATTCAATCTGAGGTGCCACAGAGGTAGACAAAGACAAACATGGGCTTTTCATGATGTAAGCCAAAGAATATTTAAAAAACATACCCGCAGACTTGGTGAAATTGGGACAAAAACTAAGGGCTTAAAATAAGGAAATTATGAAAGGACATTTACTCCAGTTATAAGCTTTGTCAAAATTATTCTTAACCCAAAAAAATAAAAATAAAAGTTTGTGAGCTAGGCCCATTCCATCCCTTCGCAGACAATCATTTTTTTTAAAGAATGTATTACTACTGATAAAGCCAATTTGATTAGATTGAAAAATGCGGGACAAAAGGTTAAGGAGCCTGAGATGAAGAGCCTTTGCAAAGATTTTGTAAAATACATCATAAAGAGGGATAAATATCTAACTAGATATAATTGAACAATGTGGGGCAAAGGTTAAGGATCCTAAGATCAAGAGTGTTTGCAATGATCTTGTAAAAGACATGATATAATGGAATATAAAGTGTTTGTCAAGGATCTAACATTCCATTCTATCACTATTATGGAATATTATCAAGGTTCATATCATTGTCAATCTCATATAGGGAAAAGTATCTATTTTCTAAAAAGTGTTGCTAAAAAATGGTGACATCAAACTAGAAAAATTTAATCCTCAATCTCTAAGGAATGGTTATCAGAGCAGCTAACCATCAATTGGTGAGGAGATGATGGATTAAACACTAGTTGTGACACAAAGGTGGAGGTGTGAAACCATAAAGAGTCAATGCATCTTGTACACTGAGTGTTTGTAATTATATTAGTTGCAGCGAGAGTTTTATAAACAAAATGGGGTGGTGTAAGCATAAAAGGTGAGGAAACTAGGGTAGGATGAGGTTGTGCCACCACAATATATGAGAGTTAGACATTAGAATCTGCCTTCTAATTAGCATTTGTGTTATTGTTATGCTTTAATGTAATGGTCATCTAATTGTTATTTGACTCAACAATGGCTTTGTCCTTATTAGGAGCATGATTAAAGCAAGGGCTCTGGTTAATGATGATAAAAGGGTAATCTTTTACCTTGTGCTTAGTCGATTGACACTGAAAACAAGTGTTTGGATAATTAATATACAAATTTTTTTGAGAAAAATAGTTGAAACCAACCTATATATAATTAGAATCCTTTAAATCGTCAGACAAGTTGAATTCATCGTAAATCCTTTTATACAAGCTAACGGTGTAAAACTTGGCTTTTTCATAGCAAATAAAATACCCTAATGGATCAACAATATAATCAATAAACACCCATAGTGGAAGGGGAAGGCATGCACTCTCAACCTACTTAGTAACCTTGAGGTTATCTTTATTTGAGACAAAAAAATCCATACCCCAATAAACAAGTAGAGTATTCCTAATAAACCATGATCCATGGTTCATAATGGTCGTGTTGTAATATCCCTTTTAGGCCATATTTTGAAAATATGAAAATCAACCATAAACCCTAACACCAATAATAGAAATTTCTATTTTTTTAAAATTTCAAACCCTAACAAAAATTTAGATTGTTGAAAGTGTGAAATTAGCGTACAAATTGTAATATTTACCATTAAATAATTGACCAAAAATTTAGAATAACTACAGCCACCAAAACCTCTTCAAATCTGATTTTTAACATCCAAATATAGGCTTGAAAATTCACAAATAAATACTAGTTATTTGTTTGATGAATCAAAATATCAAATATCATAAAACTACTTTAAAAACATGCACATTAGCCTCCCAAGGTGGGTTGCCAACCTTGGAAAAGCCCTCCAAGTTGGAAACTAACCTCTAAGGGTTGTCAAGATGATTCACCACCCTCAAAAAGTATCTTCAACAACTATGTTCACACACATAATCCCTGTTAACTATTGTGCTCCACAAATGATGCCCTAAAAATCCACAAACTGCTCAAATTTATCCAAATATAACCTCTAAATGAGGCCACCCAACTGAATGTGAGGGTTTTCATCCCCAAATTCTGATTACCGAAGAAGGGTTTTGTCTTCCAACATAGCAAGTTAAGCAAGCATGCTCACAGTCATAAATTTTATTCAAAAACATGGTAATCTCTCAAATGATCATCACTCCTCTTCTTATACTCTTCTTTTTCAACAAACCCTTCCCAAAAAAGGGCACTCCACTTGGAGGGAGAGTTATAGTAGTTTTAACAAGAACACGCCTTATCTTCATTAAGGGTTAAGTTAACCCCTGCTCAAAAAGGCCCTTTTTAAGTCATGATTAGAAAATATTTATCAAAAGTATCTTTTTATAACTTAAAAAAGAGAACCAAAGTTTCCATTTGGTTTTACCTTCCTTTAGCCTACAAGAAACATCCAGGAATTAGGCTAAGGGTCTTAACCATTCATACTTGAGAAGGGGACATGACAGTCCTCCCTTCTCTAAATTATTTGTCGTCAAGTAATTATAAATTTAGATGTTACAAGATGGTTGTCTCTCGCCAAGTAACATCCTTAATAGGCAAATTCTTCCAACTAACCATGCATTCCATGATACTTCGGTTCCTAAATTTCCTCTCCCAAAACTCAATGATAGAATTTGGAACTAAAATATACTTACCCTCATCATCAAGCGGTGGAAAATCATTGGAAGGAGTGATGCACTGCCCAAGTGCTTTTTTGAGGCATGAAACATGGAATTCATTATGAATCGGACTACCTTCGGGTAGCTATAGCTCATAAGTGACTTATCCAATCCTCCTTAGAACCTTGTGGGGACCATAAAATCAGGGTTTTAGATTTTTTATCTACTTTGTCTGATGGAAGACTGTTTATATGGTTGAAATCTCAGAAATACCATGTCGCCAATCTCAAATGTTTTCTCTATTTGATGTTGATCCATATATAATTTATGTTGGATTTGTGCATGTTGAAGATTTTTTTTGAGCTATCCCAAAATCTCAATATTCTACTGTACCAAATCAGCAGCCCCAAGCACTTTGCTATTGATTAAAATTAGATCTACAAATGAAAAATCATCATACTCATACAAGGCCTTGAAGGGTGACATACCAATTGACATGTGGTATGACATGTTTTAGTAATATTTATCCATGTGCAACCACTTATTCCACATCATTTGATACCCATAAACATAGTTTCAAAGCTAGTCTTCAACCCAGTTGTTCACTATTTCAATCCGCCCATCGATTTGGGGGTGGTAGCTAATACTAGGAGATAACTTCATGCCCACCAAATGGAAAAATTATTGCCAAAATATACTGATGAACCTATTATCTCTGTCACTTACAATGTTCCTAAACCACCCATGAAGTTTGAACACCTTGAAAAAGATATCAACCACTGTAAGAGCATTATACTTGGTTGGAAGTGAAAAAATGCACATATTTGGTGAGTCTATCCACTGCTACAAACATACTACTCTTACCTTGTGCCACGGGCAACCCCGTGATGAAATCCTTTGATATGCTTTCCCATATTCATGTGGGAATCAGTAGGAGATGCAAGAGACCAGCTGGAAAAGTGTGTTCCTCCTTGTTCCGTTGGCACACAATGCACTCATGAATCTATTGAAGGACCTCCCCCTTAAGACCTTTCTAAAATAATATCTCTCTTTCTTACTTGATTATAGGTTTTGAAGTACCCTAGATGACCAGCCATGGGAGTGTCATGTACAACCCTCATAATTTGTTGTTTTAACTTGGAATTAGGAATTAAAAGGACCCTATTTTTGTACAAAATCAGCCATTCAACCACCTTATACCTCTCATCATCCACCTTTCCTTCCATAAAATCTATGGTAAACTCATTTTTTGCATACTCAGTTGTGATTACAACATTCCAATCTGTTGTAGTTTCATTCATAGAACATAAAATGGGTTTCCTAGACAATGCATCAGCCACTACATTATTTTTCCCCTTGACATACTCAATACCAAAATGATAAGATTACAATTTACTCATCCGTTTTTTTTTCTTATCACTCAAATTAGTTTGGTTGAGGAAATACTTCAAGCTATTGTGATTTGTCTTCACCACAAATCTTCCACAAATCAAGTATTGTCTGAATTTGGCCAAGGTATGCATGATGACCAACATTTCTTTGTCATAGATGGAGAATCTACACTCTACTTCATTGATTTTCCTAATTTCAAAAGCAATAGGATGTCCTTATTACATTAGGACAACCCCTATACCTTCCTTGAAAGCATCACATTCCAAAATAAATAGAATGGTGAAGTTTGAAACATCGATTATAGGGCAAGTAATCATCACCTCCTTGAGCCTTTCAAATGCCCCCATGGATATTTTTGACCAACTAAAACTCCTTTCTTCATGAAATTTGTTATTGGGGTAGCGAGTTGTGAAAATCCCTTCACAAACCACATATAGTAGCTACACAAACCAAGAAATCCCCTCAAATGTGTCCTAGTAGTGGGGTGTGGCCAATCCAAAGTGGATTGTATAATTTTTTGGTCCACATGGACCCCTTGGGCATTGATTATGTACCCTAAATACAAAATTTTAGAAATTCCAAACTCACATTTGGATGTTTTGGCGAAGAGAGCTTATTATCCCAATATTCCCAACACTATGTCCAAGTGTTGTAACAGAATGGTGAAGTCTAAAACATCGATTACAAAGCAAGTACTCATCACCTCCTTGAGCCTTTCAAATTCCCCCATAGATATTTTTTAGCAACCAAAACTCCTTTCTTCATGAAATTTGTTAGTGGAGCAGCAAGTTGTGAAAACCCCTTCACAAACCATATATAGTAGTTGCACAAACCAAAAAATCAACTCAAATGTGTCAAGTAGTGGGGGGTGGCCAATCCAAAGTGGCTTCTACATTTTTTTGGTCCACATGGATCCCTTGGGCATTGATTATGTGCCCTAAATACAAAATTTTAGAAACTCCAAACTCACATTTGGATGTTTTGGTGAAGAGAGCTTATTGTCCCAATATTCCCAACACTATGTCCAAGTGTTGTAGATGCTCCTCTCATGTTTTACTATAGGCAAGGATATCATCAAAGAAGACTAAAACAAATTTCCTCAAGTATTATCTAAAAACATGATTCATGCATGATTGAAATGTGACGAGAGCATTGGTTAAGAGAAAAGGCATTACTGAAAACTCATAGTGTCCAAAGTGGCATCTAAAAGTGCTTTTTTGCACATCCTCCACCCTTACCCAGTTTTGAGGGTACCCTATCTTCAAACCAATCTTGGAGAAGTACATTGATTCATGGAGCTCATCTATCAACTCATCAATTATATGTATGGGATTCCTAATCTTTATGGTCTTCTTGTCCAATAATTGGTAATATGTGTACATCCTCATTATCCCATCCTTCTTCTGTACAAGCACAACTAAAAAATTGAAGGAGCTATCTAACTAGGCCTTGTGTGACCCATCTCTAAAAATCTCTTTGATATATTTTTCAATCTATTATTTGTAGGCCCTTGGGTGGCAATAAGGTGTAATAATTATCACTTTGGTGCTCAGTTCCAACTCAATGATGTGCTCAAAACTCCTATCTAGATGTAGCCCATAAGGAATACTATCAAACACCTTTGCATGCATATCAAAGATGGAATGAATATCCTTGTGTTGAGGCCTCTATCCCAAATCACAATTTGTAGTACTTAAAAAGCATTTGACAACCCAAATAATATGCCCTCTATGGAAGGCTCTTTCCATCCTCTTTGAAGTCAACACCATGGGTGTTCTGTTGCTCAAACCACGTAATACCATTTCCTTACCTACTACCCTAAATTTTAGTTCCATTGTTTGATATTTTTGGATGAATTCCCCAATTGAGTGTAGCCATTGTACTCCAAGAACTAAATTAGTTTTTCCTATGCCAACCACATATAAATCATCTTCAATTTATGCTTACCCAAATTGATGTTCAACCTTGGAATCTTCTTAGTGAAATGGATGGTAAAGCCATCCACCATGATCACATTAAAACCTCTAAAATCAATAGTTTTCAAACCACATCTTCCTACCAATCCTTCATCAATAAAATTTTGGGTGGCCCTAACTATCAATGAGAACGGTGACCTTCTGATCTTGCAAGACCTCTCTCACTCTAAAGGGGTGGTATCAAGGAGCTCCACATAATGTGGAAAGGGTGCCATCCAAGTTTCCCTTTTCTCCTTTTTCCACTTGTTCCTCTTCATAGATGGTTGTCCTCACCTCTTCTTATTCCTCCTCTTCTCCATTTGAAACCATTTTTATGTAGTGGACTTCCCCCTTTCTAAGGCAATGATGTGCCAAATTCTACATATCTTTGCATTGAAAACACAAAATTTTCCTTCTTAGTTCATTCCTTGACTCTCCTCCATCTTTATTCATCTTTGCCAGCTCCTTTTGCTGCCCAAACCTTTGTTGATAGAGCTTCATTTTTGGTTGATTTTGGTTGTTCCATAATTGTCGTCCTAGGCTACCCAAAAGTGTTTATCCTTTGTTGTCCAAAGGGACCAAAAGTATTAGTTTTCTACAATCCCAAAGGCATAATTTTGCCCCTAAAAGTTGTAGATTCAAAGTCAATGGCATTCTAAATGGCCTCTTGAAGTGTATGAGGGATGAAAGCCTTGACTAAACCCCTAAGTGGGCTAAATCAGCCCCTCCATTAACAACACTACAAGCTTCCTCTCTGAAACATCTGCTACCATGACTGAAACCCTCTAAAAAATAGCCACATATTCTTCCATAGAAGCCTTTTATTTCAACTAAGCCAATTCGCTGAAATGAAGCTTTGGATCAACCCTATCAAATCTCTCAAATATTCTCCTACTTAGCTCCTCATAGGTGTTTATAAGGTGGTGCCCTTGTGTTACCAAACCATGCTACCACCACTCATGGGCAGCTCCCATCAAATGCAAAGTGAAAATTTTTATGGCCTCATCTTCCATCATAGGCCAAATTGTAAGGTATGTGTCTAATTTTTGTATTCATACCCTAGTTGAAATTTTGGTAAATCCATCAAAAGTGGAAAGTATGAGCTTTCCCAATGCATACTGAAGATCTCTTTGGCTATTTTTGGGTTTATGACTAGCCCTTGAACCACCCTTGCCTTTATTCAACCCCACGAAATCAACAAGACGCATATCCTCTTTGATTTTTAGTGGAAGAGTCATATACTCCTCATAAATTACAACCAAATCATTCTGTGTAGAAGGATAATCCTCCCCCATTAGAATGACCTCCTCTCTTTGAAGTAACTTGGGCTGATTAGGCCATCATGTAGATCCCACCATCACCCTTGTTGGAGGGGGAAGATTGTTGTTTGTACCTAAATTGCTACCTTCACCATATTATGGCATACGTCCACTCATATCCTTCATGGTGTCGATGAATTCAACTATCATCTCCATCAAACTTTCTTGAGTTTGAGGGAATTTCTCAAACCTCTCCCTATCTGAGTCACCCAAGTTGCTATGACTTGGTTGTTCCAAGTCTTGCCTTGGTTACTCTTGATCTTGTCCCTATTTTTTGGGCCCTTTTTCTTTTCCCTTTCATAGTAACTCACTTTCCTATCACTGTTTGGCATGAATCCAATTCCAACTCCCACAACTAGCCAATAATTTTGGCTTTGATACTACTTTAATATCCATTTTAGGGCATACTTTGTAAATCTAAGAATCAACCACAAACCCTAACACCAATTATAGATATTTTAGACTTTTTCTAAGTTTCAAATCCTAACAAAAATTCAAATTGCTGGAAGTATGAAACTAGGGTACAAATTACAATATTTAACATTAAATAATTGCCCAAAAAATTAGAATAATTACAGCCACCAAAACCTCTTCAAATATAATTTTTAACATGTAAATACGGGCTTGAAAATTTATAAATAAATACTAGATATTTGTTTGATGAATCAAAATATCAAATATTAGAAATCTACCCCAAAAACATGCAGATTAGCCTACCAAGGTGGGTCGCCACCCTTGGAAAATCCCTCCAAGTTGGTCACTGACCTACAAGGGTTGTCAAGATGATTCACCACCCTCAAAAAGTGTCTTCAACATCTACTTTTCACCCACAAGACACTTGCCTGATCTAAAACTTAGAAGTTTTTGTTGAAATATATTTCAAGAACATGAAAATAACATAGTAACAATGATTTCTCTGAGAAGAGATGTTTTATTACTCATAAGATTGTAAATTACTATTTTTATAAACTTACTATTTTTAGACACCACTATTAAAATTGAAATTTAGGGCATTTCCATTGGGTTTTTCAGGAATAAAAACCATCAAGCATAACTCATACCATTTCATTGTGTTCTCCTCGTTCTTAGCTTTCCAACGATTCAAACGGGGAGTAAACCAGAGCTATGGTGCAAAAGTTATGGCTCTCGAAAGTTTCACCACCAATTGGGGTAGGACCGTCACCCGAATTGTCACCTGAAGTGTTACCCAGATCATTACCATCTACTACATTCCACAAGTGATGCTCTAAGAATCCACAAACTACTCAAATCTGCCCAACTATGACCTCCGAATGAGGCCACCTAGCTGAATATGAGGGTTTTTATTCCCAAATTCTAATTATTGAAGAAGGTTTCATCTTCCAAGGTAGCAAGTTAAGCAAGCATGCTCAAACTCACAAATTTTATTCAAAAACATGGCAACCTCTCAAATGATCATCATTCCCCTTTTTATACTCTTCTTTTTCAACAAACCCTTCTCAAAAATGGGCGCTCCACTTGGAGGGAGAGTTGGAGGAGTTTTAAAAAGTTTTTGCTTTATCTTCATTAAGGGTTAAGTTAACCCATGCTTTGAAAGCCCATTTTTAATTCAAGATTAGAAAAGGTATATCAAAAATATCTTTTTATAACTTAAAAAAAAGAACTAAAATTTTCCTTTGATTTTACCTTCTTTTAGCCTACTAAAAGCATCCAAGAATTAGGCTAAGGGTCTTCAACCATTCATACTTGACAATGGGACATGACACATGCAATGAACAAGGTTTAAAAAGAGAAATAAAAAAGCCTATAATCATATTTTGAATGGCTTCTAGATTGATGCCATGAGCCTTCTAAGTAACTTAATCTAACTTTGTAATAAATTGTAAACAAGATTATAAGAAAAAATAACCTATGAAGGTATGTTGCTCAAACCACTAACAAACATTATTAAAAGCAAATATATCTATAATAGTATCAGGGTTAGTTTCTTTAGAAGGAAAAACATTACTTTGCAAAAAAAAAAAATGGGGATGATGTTCTAAGCTTTTTTGGGTCCCATGTTACTATAAGTTCATGAATCAAGAGAGCTACAATGAACAAATAATTTCCCTACAACACATAAAGAGAGGGGATGCACAAATTTCGCTAACAATTTTGTAGCGACATAATAGGTGGCAACAAGACAAACACTCCTTAAAGTTTCGCTTCTAGATCCATCAACTAGGCAACCTCATTTTCATTATTCTCAATTTTTTTCTTCTCACTACTACTTTACTTTCTTAAGATTTTTTTTTATCAATTATTTTTAATCTTTATCTTTATCTTCCAAATTAAAAAAAAAATTGTAATAATTTATTATATATACATTAAAATATAATTTTTATTTTTTTAAATTATATATATATATAAATTTAAATAAGTTAAAATATTGTTAACCTTATTTTTTCTCCAATGTGTTATTCCCGGCATTATCTTCTCTTTCATGTCTACAAAGTCCATCAACAAAAAAAAATTATGTGCATAATTAAATAAATTAATACATTCTAATTAATATTAGAAAACAATTTAATTTTAAACTTAAAATAAAGTGAATAAGAATTTTATAGATATTATTGAATATTATTATACATTCCCTGTAAGGTGGCTCTCAAATGAATCTGGATGTTGTAGCACAGAATCAGATATTTGTTGAGACATGGACCAGCTAGGACTCGAACCTAGGACCATTCATATGCTGCTGAAGTGTTCTACCACTGAGCTACTGGCCCCTTTTGGATCAGTCCATCTTCGATCTGAGTGTGACTTAACACCAACAATATTAACGAACTTAAGTATCCAGGCTGAAAGCCAAATCATTCCCCACAAATTAGCAAATACTAAATTTATGTTAAACACTATTTTCAATCGGAACACAAGTTTTTAAAATAAATTTGTGTAAAAAGAGTAAATCTAGCTGTAAACAATACACACATTTGGGGGGTTAGATATCAATGGAAAACATGATACTCTCACTTACACAGCGGTAAATCAACTAATCTAAGAAAGGAGAAGTCTTAAGAATCGAAAGTAAATACATCGATTTCATTAAATAGGACAGTTTTATTTTGCTATTAATTTGCAGTAATAGCCTTCTCATTTGATATGATAAGTCAATATTTAGAATTAGTTTAGAAACAGTAGATGAATTGAAACAATCTTCATACAAATTAATCCAAAAGTATTAAAACATGCTTACTGTTTAAACAACATTTGCATTGCAATTTTTCCTGAATAAGTTCAAAGCAAATAGTCTTGGAAACTTTAACAATAGTGAATAAGTATAATGCATGCCTGCACTTGGCTAAGAACTGGGAAGCTCTCTATGTTATGATAATAGTCTGCAATGAAGTCCACTCCATTGTGTGAGCATGCTTTCTAAATTCTTCTATGTCGAATGGCCTCTTCAGATAACTGTGATTGACAGTGTCATTGCATTTCCTGTGGGTGCTTAAGCCATTGCATTCATCTTCGCCATTCATCTTAACACTTTTTAATAAATCCTTGCCATTCATCTGTTCATGAAAAACAAATCATATTAAGTAATCTTGTTTTGGTTCAAGTAGAAAGTATTATCATGAAACAGAGCTTGGAAATATTATGATAAATGTGCCTAAAATACCCTCCTAAACCTGTTTCACCAATCCCTTATAATGGAAACCTTTTAAACAAACATATACACTCTTATAAGTCGTGTAAGTCCCCTGATCTCATTGAAGTATCAGTATACTTAGATTTCTTAATTAATTATATATATTATCAATTAATTATATATATTATCAATGTGGTAGCAGAATATTCACATTAGAAAAGAAAAAGAGCTCTTATTGAAGTTCAAAAATTATAGTTACTTTATGAAAATGGAAAAAATCTGAGCTACAAGGAAGAGCTGGGCCAAAAGTGCAGCAGTGCAATGTAGGTGTATATTGCAATGCGCAGGCTAACGGTAAACAAGCTATTAATATAAATTGGTAGTGCCAAAAGGTGGTCCAAAAAAAAAGGAGGAAGAGGTACGGTACAGTGTTTTTTGGGTTCATATTAATTGCTGTATTATGTGCATGGCATCTTGGCCATATATCATTGTATATGATATATGGCCAAGTTTGTTTTAGTTTTGTTTTATTTTTATTTTGAAAGAGGCCATTATCACGAAGTTAATTTTTGTAATTTTAACTTGGGACAGTTTGGTGGTAGGTACTATGTTCCTATTGCTGCACCCTGCCCTTAAGCTAGTGTATGGCCAAGTTTTAATTATAATAACAGTTTTTAAGGGTAGGATGGAGTGATAAGCTGGAGTATTTATTGGAGAGACCAAATTTTCACTTTTTTAAATATATCCCGTTTAACTTGTGGATAGGTATTTGTGGCTCAATAAACAAGGCCGTGAGATGGAAAATCCGAAAAAAAAAAGATGTACGTTGAAGTAAGAGAAGAAAGTAGAGTAGTAATTAAAGTTGAGAGTGAAAGTAAGTTGTGGAGTTATTTTTAATATGTTTGAATGAATTTCGATGTATGTTTGAATAAGAGAATATAGGGGAGATAAAATGACATTTCATTATGGAATGTGTAGTCTATAATGACATCTGCATCAAGTACAACGACAGCTTAAGGGTTGACAATTTAACTCAATTGTTTGAAGAGGAAAGATTAAATAGAACAACAATTTTTTAAATCAAGATCCATAGTATAAGAGTTAGCATTAAGAAGAGGTTTAAAATTTTGCATGATTAATAGGATAACCCTTGTGTCAGGTGATTGTGTTAGCACAAAACAACATTGTTACAACGCTTGGTCCCATAGACTACTTGGTCTCATAGACGTTTTTAAAATATTTTATTCATTCATTAATGTGTGAAGTGAACATTATAACAGAGAATTATGTTATGAGAATAAAGGCATGAAAGATTCATTACGAATACATTTTATTTTCTTTAAAAAATTCCACATGCATTGAATTACCACACTGCAGGACAGTTATATTCTTCAAGCAATTAAAATGATAGTGCAAAAAACATTATAATCCATCAGATATATAGTCCAAGGGATGCCAATATAATATCTAAGCATACAAAAAACAATGTAAAACAACTAGCATGATACAAACCTCAAAACAAATTGGATGATTATGATGCATATAATTTTCAATAAAGGGCGTGCCTTCTACAAAACAACTAAATCAAAAAATTGTTATATCTTGGCCTTACAGTTGAGTTGTATATTAAGGCCATCTATCACCATTCAACTAGAAATTTGTGGAAAAGGTGAGTCATATAATCGTTAATAAATATGGAATTGTTCAATGGGTGAAGCTATGTATCAAATATCATATAGGACCTTGGGGATTAATACATCTCGATATTTTTTAAATAGATAAATTAAAGATATCTATACTAGTTATGTTGATAGATGTAACCTACAATGGCAGTGGGGTTGTTGGTGGTGTTTGAGTATAATAGTGGGAGATGTCAATTAAAAAAACCAGACATTAATTTTGACATCTATTTTACCGTCATATAACATTTAAGATCTTAAATTTGACATTTATTTAACTCTCATATAAAAAGAAAAATCTTCTTATTTAGAAGAGGTAATTGAAAAATTGTGATATCTTGAGCATATGGTGGAGTTTAGAATCTGCTTCGATCTTGAACATATGGTGGAGTTTAGAAGAGACCTTGCTTATTGGATCACTAATCCTCTATCTCTTGCAGGCAAATTTCAAATCTACTCTAAAGCCCTGGTTGCTAATCATGTTGACTACTCTTCCTATTGGGCTCCCTCTAAGATGGACTCAAGGAAGCTTGAAAAATTGTGAAGAGACTTCCTCTAGGATAACTTGGAAGGAAACATAGGTTTTCATAGAGTCCCCTGGGAGATTTGTTGTAAACCCATGGAAGCTGGTAAGCTCGAGCTCATTGATATTGTCAAATAGGTAACTCCCCTCTATGACAAATGGATCCCCAGGGCCATTGAAGGACAAGAAACTTGGAAAATTCTATTTAGGTACTATTTCTCCTTTGAAAATCCTTATGGTAGAGGTGCTTGGAAGAATCTAGGGTTTCAAACTCTACTTGTTAAACCTGCCTTGTCAAAATCACAAGTACCTTTGTGACTAAGATTTTATGGAAAGCCCAAGAAACCATCAAACCAAGGTTGGTATGGAAAAGGGTGAGGTTTAGATCTTTCTTTATGGTGGTCCTCAATTATTACCATTAATGGGAAGCCCCTCACAATAAGAATAGAAACCTTTGGCACTTTTTTTAGGCATTTAGGTCATAAGACATATCTTTGATAAGAGATTTAGATTTTGGGTAAATTGCAAGATTTAAAAGCTAAATTTGAGCTCAATAACTAAGATTTTGAATCTATCGTAGGAGTCTAGATGGTGGTCAAAGATTATGGCTTCAAGAAAATTGGAGTTAAAGGCTTCAATAAATAGTGGAAAGATTGGAATTGGAATGTGTGCACTCCCATGCTTCGATAAAAACCTCAACTTGGTTATCAATGACTATCTCTAAATAATGTGCTTTAGAAAATGCTCAAAAAATGGTGGAATTTTAGGAGCTCTTCGAGTCTTTGAAGCAAGAGGTTCCAAACCGTCTCATCTACAATTGTGACGCCCAAAAAAGCTACCTTTTCTTGGTATATCTTATACCAAGGTCTTCCATCAGGGAAATCTCCTCTCCTAGATGCCCTGCATATGATCAAATCGAGTTTTTAAAAGATTATTTTTGTTTTTTGTTAAAACCCAAAAAACTTGGAGATTGATTAATTCCTTCTTCCAACCCTTTCAAATTTGAACCCTTACCCTATAAATATGATGAGAACAATGAAATATCAAACAACTCAATTTATTTTCATTTATTAATGTGATTTATTTTTATTTATTAATCCCTATTATGACCGATAATTATAAGTGTCCCTTAAAACAAATACTTTTGATCATCTAATTAATAAATAATAAATATTTTTATTTTATTTTCTAAAAATTCCTAAAATTATTTATTTATTATTTTATTAATTAAATAGAAATAACAATATTTTAATGTTCCGAATCATTTTTTTTATAAAAATAAAACAAATACCTGTTTTACAATTTTTAAAAAAATTTAAAATAAAAATTACCGAAATGACTTGTACATCGCAATTAATTTTTACATCAATGTTTCATTATGATGGCATGTACAAAAATGAATTAAAAACATAGAAATTTGAAATATTTTATAGGACATCTGACATCCCAAATTTAATACAAAATAGTCATAAACAAGCTAAAGAACGGCCGAGATAAACATAGGCTGCACAGATGTTAAATAAGTAAGTCACTAAAATAGCTGGACTCTGGCTATTTTCAGCTTTCCTCCACCGCCCACATGATGATCTATCCAAATAGATCTTATTAAATTGAAATACAAAGGGTAAGGCTTAATAATCAATTTTAAAGTAAGATTTTGAAAGATTTTGAACAGCTAAAATATTTAATTAAAACTTATAGACAGATTATAAATTTAAAAAAAAAATTATGTTTTCACAATCCATAAAATAATAAGAGATTTTTTTTAAAAAAAAATTATGTTATTTTTAAGATATCAAATATCTATAAAATGTCTAAAAATGTTCTCCAAAAATATCAAATCTTATTTTAAAAATAATAGAATATCTATATATTTTTTAAAAAGTTGAAATTATTAATATATACTAATTATTTTTAATTAAAAATATACAAATGATCTTAAAAAAAAAAGTATTTATTTAATATTCAAAGAAAGATTTTTATTATCTAATCTTGTAAGAAGTTAAAAGTATATAACATACAAAATATATATTTATATTTATTAATTTTTACAAATTTTTTAAAATAAACGAAATTAAAAGATTTCATAGTATTTTAAAAAATATTTGAATTTGCATTTTTCAAAAACTAAATGAGATTAAAGGATTAGACTTATTAAAAATAAATAAAAATAAAAAACAAAAAAATTATATTATAAAAATTCAATATACACAATTTCAAAGTAAAAAGAAGAACCATAAAAAAGCAATAATATTAATCTCTTAAAAGGTTTTTTATGGAACTCACTATCAATACGTATAAAAATCAAGGTTGTTCGGTGTGGGTGGGTTACATCGGCAATCTCCAAAAGATTAGTCTCGCTTCCGCTCGTTTCAATGAAAATCGTTGCAGAGTCACAAAATCCCAAACGAGACAGGAGATACCTTAGATTTTTTTTTATAAAAAAAGTCGTATAAAAATCATTGAAGCACCCAATGCCAAATGTTAAAAAATCAACAAAATCTCATTACATATTGGAATCATTCTCACAAGACCCCAACTTTGCATGAGATTATAGGATTGATCGACCTTTCACATTCTTTTCCATAGGTTTCATAACTCTAAAAAAAAATCAATAATGAAATAATAAAAATATATGTAGTATTCTTATGTATTATTTTATAATTAATTATAATTTTTTAAGATAATAAAATATTATAATAATAATATTGTATAGTTACACATGTTCATACATAACATGTTTCTTCAAAACGGTTTCACAAAAAAAATCATAATTATTTTTATCCAATCAATATAAATGAGATAATTACATTTCGACTACACTAGTGTATTGCCACGTTAGGATCCTAAGCTTAAGGATGGAATTTCAATATAAAAAAATAATTGGGTTGCTATGGGGTTAAAATAGAGCTCATCGTTAGATTAAGAACATTTGAAAATATAAGAATTGCCTATAAATGAGGCTAGATGAAGAACTCTTAATTGGCTTTGGATTCTTGACCTTGATTAATTAAACATGATTCAATTCTCCTAATCAAAAGTTCTTACATAAAAGCATATTTTACACAAGAGATCGTGGCTCCTTTTATCTTATTTTAATTTAAGTCTTAATATCTAATCAGTCATATTTTATCGTGACTTTGGTCGAGATCTAGTTAATGCCATAGAGGACACTTTACTGCTTAGACCTCACTAATTGCAATATAAGGTTTAGTCCAAAATGGACTGGCCTTTTGCTATCTAAGTTTCTAATTATGCGTCTAAGTTGGTGTCCAAACAAGCTTATAGAATTAAGAGCACATTACAAGCACTCTGCTCACAGGATTCCTTGACTACGAAGCTCATAATTAATTATTATATGCCACTTGTCCTTATTCGAGGCTACATGGCATAATTTCATGACTTCTTAGTGCTTGACCTCAAGCTTATGGAAACTCAAGTCATGAAGATCTGAGCTAGTCATCTATTGCCATGTGTTGCATTTTCATGAAATTACAACATTTGAACTTGGTCACGAGTTTTATACTCACTTGTAGCCAGCCACAATAGAATGTGTCATCATTACATCGCATCACAACTTCATAGGTTGTCACAACCCTTAGAAGGCAAGTCTGACTTGGTGCTCTAATCCACGTGGTATAATTTCACACCATCGCAATGCTCACAATCAAGACCTTGTATAAATTAAGTTGTAAAGGGGATCCGGGTTGGTAAAGCAGTGCCATGCATTTTGATTTCTCACTCTCGTACACTTGTAAGTTAAAAAATAAGTTTACACATTACTTGAGGATTGCAGGGTTGCAATGCAATCATCATTGTCCAAGTGCCACTATTTTGTGGCTTCACAGTTTTGCAATTGCATGCAAAACTAAAAGGGGTCTGACATTTTGAGGTTGTAAATAAGTCATAACATGTCACATGTCATCATGTCAATGCCCACACAACTTCACAGTTGCATTTACACTATTGATGCAAGAGGATCTCTACTAGTGAACAAATCAGATGGTCTCAAATCTTCCAAAAACTGTCAACACATTAAAGAGCTTGTCGAAAGCTTTCTAATTTAATTTGAATAGGGTCAAATGAACATTGTATGTGAAAGTTATAGCCTATTAAAGATGACAACAAATAAGGAGAAAAATATCATAGTGCTGACATCATCAACTAACTAGACCTATACAGCATAACATGTGGACCAATCATAGGCTTCAACATGGAATTAAGAAAGCTCCACCAAGTGCTATGAGTTCCAAGGCAAGTTCCACATAATACATGGTCTCATGACCAAGTTACAAGGCTTGAAGTTTATCTCTTAAACAACTCTTGATTTTTATCCCCACCAAAGTGGGATAAAACATTATCTAAAGCCCAAAAAATCCTCCTCATGAGATAATGCATTGGTTGGAGGTGTAGTGGGGTTCGACCCCCTCACCCCACTTGGCTTATTTTTAAACCCTAATAACAAGCTATGCCATATTTGGCAAACTAAATGCAAGATTTTGTATTTATCCCTTAATTTTCGGATTTCTTGCTAAAAACAAAAGATATGAGGCATTTTCCAAGGGGATTTGAATCCCTAATATTATGTATAAGGGATAAGACTTTAACCAATAAATCAAGAGCCTTGGAAACACTATAGAAGGCTCAATATTGTAATTAAAGAGAGAGAAGAAAGCTTGTAAGCTTTAAGCCCTTATAAAAGAGAACAAAAGAAGAAAGCTTGTAAGCTTTAAGCTCTTGTAAATAAGAATAGAAGGAGAAAGCAAAGTTTCTATATCTGATATTACATGAGTGTCACATTAAATTCCAAGAGCCCATTTGCACAAACCTCCTAGAGACATTACAAGGAAATTTTAGCCCCTTATTGGGAGACAAAGCAAGTTTGTATGTCTATGTTACCAGAGTAGCAATTACCGACCAAGAGCCATTGCACAGACATTCGAGAGACATTACATTATACTTGTGTAGCCCCCCATTTGGGAGAGACAAACAAGAGATAATCTAGAAGAGCTAGAGCCAAACTTCCTAGAGGACATCAAACACTTATTTGCAAATTGAGAGTCCTTTATTGGGAGAATTTGATGTAAGAAATTGTATTTTTGCATCATTTTAATCAATCAATTTAGCCTTTGAATAGACCTAGAGACATAGTCTAATTTTGGATGAACTTCGTTATGAACTTGATTTATGGATTGTCTTTATTCTTCAGTACTTATTTTTAATTTTAGTTTATAAATTGTAAATTTTAAACGTTTAAGCCAATTTTCACGTAAAAATATGAGAAATTGAGAAAGTCATTAAAGTATCTGGAAATGGGGTTTTTAGTGAGATTGTGCATATAAACTACCATTTTAGATCAATTATGCAGAGGCTAAGGGTTGCAACATTACAAATCAATCAAGGGAAACAATGTTAGCTTGAAAATAATTCAATGGTGTGGGGGGGGAGGTGGGGGAAGGGTGGAGGTGAATGCACAAATTTGGGGGACAAAAATGGGGCCATTCCTTTAAAAAAAAAATTATCACAAAGGGCACACATCCTTAAAGAAAAACAAGCCAAAAGTCTAAGGGTCGTTACTAAACCTATAAGGCGTACACCATTTTTCACAAAAGGCATATGCCCTTTGTGAAAACATAAAAATGCCTCCAACATACAAACCTGCATTTCATTTCTTTAACCAACAATTACTTACAATTGAAGAGAAGATAAAGGAGGGCATGCATGTTATTCATCTATAAACACTCCCCACCGAGATTCCACACTCACACTATGGTCTCAGGTATGTTGTTTTTTTCCTTAAGGTGAGTGTAGTGTTTGCAACGACATTTTTTGTGATGCATTTTTTATAATAATCATAAGCCAAGAGGGTGCTGAAATTAAGATTACATTTATCCCATGAAAGCTTTTCCTGAAGAAAACCTAATATGAATGTTTATTTTTATAAATTTAGATTCTTGATTTGATGGACCCATTGTTTGAAGAAAACTTCCAACAAAACTCATGAAAAACCCCAACATTTTAACTTCACAAAAGAAGAAGTTGAATTATAGCAACAATATAATTCAAAGTGTCAATAGTTAAAAATTATCATCAATAGTTTGAGTGACTCTTCAAAACATAACACATGTAATTCACTTTATGATACATTGGAGGCTATTTACAACAAAGTGGGAAATGTCACTTCCCAACTTGATGCAATGTTACATCGAAGAGGGGTATTGAAACAATATTATTTTGATAAATTGCAATATGATGATATTAAAAAAAAAGAGATAAAAATAAGTATGTGATTTGTTTCGTATGCCTAAAACCACCAAACAACCACCAACGAGTTGCAAACACATTAGTATTGATTAGTGTGTTCATGCAAATATTTTTAAAACCTTTTGGAATAGGGGGTGGATGGTGTTTAATGAGCCTTTGTGCAATAACAATGAGGTTCCATTGTAATTTTTGAGAAAGAATTTAATATGAGTTTGTTATACAATAAATACTAAACTATTTTGACATGAAGGCCTCCTAAGGTAGGGGAGGTGGGTCTTCATGTAATACACTTGGTGCCAAGTGGGACCAATTTACCAAAACTGGCGATAGAGAAATACAAAGGCAATAACAAATTCTTGAATACCCAAAAGATTACACCATAGTACACTTGAGGTAGTTAATAATATCACACAAGTTATGATTTACCATGGGATGCATACACTGAGGAGTTTTACACAAGCTATAGGGGGTGGCATGTCTAGTAGTGTCCTCCTTACCATTGGTGCTTCACGTGGTAGGATAGCTAGTATTAATCTTATAGGTCATGTACATCATTACACATCATGTGGGAAGAAGTGTAATGGATCACATGTTTATGTTAGACATATAGGGTTTACATTTGTAAATCTAATGGGCACACCCACAAACACTATACACACATATGTACAATACACTAGTCTGTAACAGTATATTTCATCTATAGTTGCTTCAACACCTCCAACCACTAGTACACAATAATATATTCCATTTTCAGTTGATTCAGCACTTGAGGACACTATTACACAATAATATATGCCATTTTTAGTTGCTTCACCAACTCAAGTCAATGCACAACTAGATATGTAGGATGTACCTGCTTCACCATATGTATTCACACATGTAATTAATTATAGTTTGTTTATATACATGTAAAGGAATATTAAATTTATATTTTAATTTATGTTAATTAATTGATTGATATTTGAATTCTTTGTGTTTGTTGTTTGTATATATGATAATTGATATTTTAGGTACCCCACTTGGTTTGGATTATGTTGTTGAGGTTGTGATTAGCACTACAACCCTACACTCAGGTTGAGAAAGTACATTGGAAAGTAATTAGTAATTTTATTTTCATTATTTTTTGTATATATGACATGACATACACCATTATTACCTCATCTAGATTGATACAATATAATGATAACAATGCAATTAACATTATAGTTCCATGTTATTGTCTATCTATCTTTACATGTAGAAGGAATAATTTAAGCTATCTTAAAATGGGTTTACTTTTAATTGATTCATAATTGAACTCTTTATTTGTTGCTTGTATAAATCATGAGAGATGTTATGGGTACCCCAATTTAATTACAACCTAGAACTAACAATGGAGTTGTGTCTTAGGATGGAGTATCTCCCCAACACTGTTTGATTCAGATGCATAGGCTAGTGAGAATACATATAGTAAAATTATTATTTTTTATCTTCAATTAATGATACTCTATGTCATATTTGTATTTGTATGCACATAAATATAACCCTATATGTATGCTACATAGGATTCACCATCACTTATATATTCAAGGTCAAGTAGTCCTAAGCACCCCTTTAGGTGGCATGTCGTGAGTCCAGGATCACCTTATTGCAAAATTTTGTTTTTGACAACTCTATAATTTTACATATATCATTTTAATGCATTATTTTCTAATTTTTATGTTGTGTAACCGTAACCATTTTCTGAGGTAGCGTCACATACATTTGATTCTTCACAAGTTGAGAGGAGAGTCTCTCTTTGTAATGTGTCATCCAACACCCCATGTTATACATCTATGGTGATGAGGCACAATTAATTTGGAGACACTGAGTGACAAAAGAGCTAGTTGTAGTGCTAAGGATAGTTGTAGGCTCAATTTATTTTGTACATGTCAATATGGATAGTTTTTTACACTTAATAGGTCTACATTGTATGCTTATATGGCCAACTTTGTATGCCTAGTTGGCCATATAAGCAGACAATATAGACCTATTAAGTGTTAAAAACTATCCATATTGACATGTACAAAATAAATTGTGATATATATGGTTTAAATCGTCTTCCAATATGGCCCATTTTATATGTCATTATGACATAATCTAGATACACATACATACTGTATGGCATATCTATATGAATCATACATTGTTATAATTTTTGTATATAGATTTACTTTTTATATGTCATTATTATTTGTTGTCATTGTTGTACATTATCATTCTTAAATTTAATCATAATGGAATAACTTTGGAACTCATTTTAAAACCATATAGAAAAATGACAATCTCAATGTAGGAAACTAGGATCAAAATGTAGGCAGTTGAGATCAATACTTGGGAAACTAAGATCAAAATGTATTTATTCAAATAAAAAACCATTCCACATGTTCTAATTTAAAAAATGATATGTTTTTGGATAAAATATATATCTAAGCATTTTGAAAAACATAGATCATATGAATGCATCACATTGCTTTGATTTCAAGGTGGAGAAGTTGGCAAGGATAATTATGGGGATAAAATCTATATCCAAGCACTTTATAAAAATAGAACTTAAGTTTTATTTATAAGTTTATCAAACATATATTTTATGGATGTACCACATTTTTTTGATTGAGAGGCGAATGAATTAGTAAATGAAATACCACTTACTATGAAGCTTTAATTTTAAGCCACCATTTAAATGCAATATACGAGCAACAATGAGTTAACATGGTGAGAATAAGTTTGTTAAGAAGCAAAGTAGTTGTGGAGTGAAACAAATATATTAATTATTATGTCCTCCCAAACATAAGGTGATTAGTTGTAGAGTGGCAGATAGTGGAGTGAATAATGCTATTAAAAAGACATGAAAATGGCTTAGATGAATTATAATTATGCCAATTTAGATAAACTACGCAAATTATAATGTTATATGAGTGAATTATTGAATTCTTTTTTAGGATAGTAGTAAAATATTTAAATTTTTTAGTATGACTTAGAAAGCTTCACTTGTTGATAACATTTCATATACCTTGTTTGGGGTGTACAATTTTTAGAGTGTTTGAGGAGCACCGTCAAAAAAAATGAGAATGAGACAGTTAAGTGAATCACAACCTCACTCCCCTATGGATGTTACACTCACTTTTTGAGGTAAAAAACAAAATGATCTTTGGACATACATTATAGGCAAACTGTGAGAGGTAGAGATGAACAGTCAGCTCATCAAATTATAAGGGTGAGTCCTCTAAGGAACCAATGGATAATTATGTGTTTCTTGTGATTGGGGAGAAATAGAGGTCCATTTTATCTCGTATAAAAATATCTCTTTAGGGACCAAAATTTGATTAATAAAACACATATCTTTTGACTCACTCACCGAATCAAAGAACCATCTTTGCAGACATGTTTAAATAGGTATACAAACATAGGTATGGCCTTTGTCCACCCTCCTTAGTTCCCATAGTCTATATTTTTAGGCATCTAGATGCATCCTTGAAGATAATCTTCTTGTTCTTAAGGGAAAAATAAAACAAACTTTGGGCAAGTGTTGTAGGCAAATCGTGAGGGGTAGAGATAAAACATTAGCTCATAT
Organism: Torreya grandis; assembly: GCA_037957365.1. NCBI lineage: Eukaryota > Viridiplantae > Streptophyta > Pinopsida > Cupressales > Taxaceae > Torreya > Torreya grandis. Next base: position 9,229,206 of record JARHVA010000004.1, read on the forward strand.
AATTGAGTGAGAGAATCATATGATCACCTGACAGAGAATTCTCCACCACTTATGATGAGGGAGAAATGATGACATATTATTTTGTAGCCAAATCTCATTTTAGGGACCAAAAATAGGTTAGTAGAATGTGTATCTTTTGACTCGTGCACCTAATTGATGAATTATATTTGTAGATAAATTCAGACGGTACTATAAACAAAGGAATTTTATTTTTAAATCCTCCCTAAAGTTGAAAGTTATAGGCAGCTAGCTATATCCCCAAAGAGAATCTACTCATTCTTAAGGGTAAAAATGGAAGGAACTTTGGGCAAGTGTTGCAAGAAAATCATGACAGGTAGAGATGAACCATCAACTTATAAATTTGCAATGGAAATTCATGTAACCACCCCATAAATGATTATCTATAACTCATGACTAAGGATAAATAATGACATGTTTTCTCTCATAGTGAAATATCTCTTTAGGGACCAAAATATAGTTAGTAGAACGTGTATCTTTTGGCATGCTTACCAAATTGATGAACCATATTTATAGACACATATAGATGGGTGTATAAACATAGCAATGGAATTTTTCCACAATTCATCAAGACTCAAATTCATAAGTTTCAATCAGCCAAATGTGTCCCTAAAGAAAATCTTTGAGTTCTTAAGGGTAAACATGGAACAAACTTTGGGTAGGATTTACAAGTGAATCATGAGGCGTAGAGACAAAATATCAACTTATACAATTGCTTGGAAAATTATTATGAGTACCTCATAAAGGATTATCTTCCACTCACAATGAGGGAAAATTTTTGGCATGTTTTATCTTTCATCCAAATCTCTTTTTAGGGACCAAAATTTAGTTACTAGAACATGTATCTTTTGACTCGTTCACCCAATCTAAGAATCAGATTCGTGGACACATCCATATGAGAATATAGATGTCAGAATGGCCTTCAGCCATTCTCTATTATGCCCCAAAGTCAAAAATTGTATCCAACTAGACACATCCTTGAATAAAATCTTTGGGTTCTTAAAGGAAAATCAAAATGAAGTTTGGGTAGTTTTTGTTGGCTAATTACAAGGGGTAGAGATGAATTGTTAGCTCATACAATTTTATAGATGAGTCTTTTAAGAATACTCAAGAGGATTATATTATGCTTATAATGAGGGAGAAATGGAGACAAATTTTATATTGTGTCCAAATCTCTCTTTAGGAACTAAAAGTTGGTCAGTATAACATGTAACTTTTTATTCACTCTCCCAATTGAAGAATAATCTTCAAGGACACATCTGGGTGGACATATAAATTAAATAATGGCCTTCATCCATGCTCTGTATGGACCTAAATTTTAAACTTGCATCCAACCAAATGTACCCCCAAAGAGAATCTTTGATTTCCTAAAGGGAAAAATAGAACAAACTTTTTGTAGGCATTTCAAGGGAACCATCAAGGGTAGAGAAGAACCATCAACTTGTATAGTTGCATGGGTGAGTATTTTTAAGGCCTTATTTAGGATTATTTATTTATCAAGATGAGGGAGAAATGGTGGCACATTTTATCTTGCATTTAAAACTCTCTTAGGGACTAGAAGGTAGTTAGTAGAACACATATTTTTTAATGCACTCACCCAATCGATGAACTATCTTCATAGGCATGTTAGAATGAGCATATAAACATAGGAATAGCCTTTGTATGCATTATGTTAGGCCACAAGTTTTAAACATTTATCCAATTGGATGCATCCATGAAGAGAGTCCTTTAGTTCTTAAGGGAAAAAATAAATGAACTTTGTGCAGACATTACAAGCTAACCATGAGTGGTAGAGACAAACTGTCAGCTTGTGCAATTGTACAGGTGAGTCCTCTAAGTACCCTTAAGAGGATTCTCTTACAATCATGATGAGGGAGAAATATTATCACTATATGCAGTAAAAAATTACATGGTGCAACATTTACATAAAAATCCAATAATTATGCAAGGACCTCCACATAAGTAAGCTCAGACCTAATTTTCTCTATCATTTAGTCTTTTATGACCTTTATGGCCCTTTATCAACCTCATAAATTTTATTTTTTTGGAGTCTATTTCCTTAATTTTTAAATTTCTTACCTTCATGACAAAACTTTCTCTCTGTGATGGAATCACTACTCTTTATGACAAAATCACCATTTTCATAGCATTCTTGTTGTGGCAGTCTCGTAAACCATTATGAGGAAAACATCTTTGATATAATAGGTATGTTATCTATTATAGTGGTTACATTACCTTATGAGGCAGTTGCATTATAGTTAGTGGTAATTTTTAATTCTCCACCTTTAGATAATGACTTTTTTTTGTCATCATTTGCATTTTAAAAATTAGTGTGTGAGACTTCAGTTTTCATGTGTTTTTCATGTTTTTTCTTAAATTTCTTCATTGTTTTCTATTTTTTGTGCCTTGTAGATGGCCCAAATCATTATTAATGTTATTTTTATCAATTATTATCACTTTTGATTTAATCCAAGCTTCAATTAACTATCACATGCAACCTCTTTTACTCTCTTACAAGTATTTGATTTTCCTTAGGTTTTTAAATCTAAAGTTTGCATTAAAAGTTGGAGATTTAAAGTTTTACAAAGCCCTAGCCTACGTGATTTGAGTTTTGAAAAAATATTACTTCAATTTGTGATCATATTCATCTCATTGTACATAAGTTTGGAGAGGATAATTCACAGAATTGACAATCAACTCTTTGTTATTTGTGAATCAATCTAGTCACTATTCAACTGATCTTTTCTTCAAGATTGTATCCCTTCTTGATTTCTTCTCCTTGTCATCCTTTTTAGAGAGTTTCTAAAGTTTTTATTGAGAAAAGGAGATATCTACTTGAGGATAGTATAATCACAATAATAATATATATACCTTTGCTTGGTCTCACCATTGATCAGGTTAGAGGTTTTACTTTTAGTTTTGTTTCATTTATTAGATTAGATTAAAATAGATCATTAGATTATATTCATATTTCAACATATTCAAAAATTCTTAAAAGAAAAGAAAAGAAATCAACTTCCTCTCTCTTCTTTTCCACAAAAAATTAGTATTGATTTCTTTAGTTCATAATTGCATATCAAAGCTTCTTAGAATGTAGTTTGCATTCAACCTAAGGTGGATCAAATGAAATTTATCAATAGAAAAACCCAATCAAAATTGATTTATTTTTAGTTTACATTCACACACACACGCGTGCCCACACACACACACACACACACACACACGTGCACAAGTGCACACTCAAATACACCAAAACTTAGAAAACCTAGACAAATTAAAACTTGCACGTTAGATTTAAATTCTCTCATATATTGATTGAATGTTGTTATTGTTGTCCCCAAAAATAGCTTTCTCATTTTTGGGACAACATATGAACTATTTTGGCCCTGCGTGATCAAAATTGTCTCTCCCCTTTTCAAAATTTGTTTTGAGCTTTCTAATTCCTCATTTTTCAAGCTTTTTTAGTAAAGGGATTAGCAGGTTTGACAGGGTCAAAGGCTTTTGCAGGCGAGTCCAATCAAAAGAACCAGTTTCCAACACTTAGTTGTTTTCAGGATTGGTTTAGCACACTTGGTTCAAAGATATCAAAGAGACTCAGCCAAATCAAATAATGAACCGACCGAACCGTTGAACCTTGAACTGCTTCACAGGTTCAATGAGTTCGCGGGTTTAAAGGTTCAAGGGGCTGCCCCAGGGCCGAAGGAACAAATTGCCCTTTGTGGAGGGTGCCAACATTGGTTCAAGGGTCAAAGAAAGGATAGAATTCCTTCGGATTTGGTTCAAGGCCCAAAAGGAACAATTCCTTTAGACTTTTTGTTAGATGGAAATGACCAAGTAAAAAAGAATGAAAGAATTCTTTCGAAAGGCTTTTCCGCGGGAAAATGACCAAGGTAAAATTCCTTCAGACATTTTGTCTAAAGGTATTCACTTGAAAAGAAAGCCCAAAGAAATTGAATCAATTGAAACGGCTAAGCAAAGAAGCGAAGCTTTCCTTCAAACTTTTTGTCTGAAGGATAAGCCCATGAAAAAATGGCTGATGGAAAAAGACAAGGCACAGTGAAAGCTACCACGTGTCCCTTGTAGAGTCAAAGCGGAGGCTACTAAGTGTCGACTGGTTAGACATAGTTTTTAATAAGTTTCATAGCTACGAAACATGCCACGTGTCCCACTGCAACTCAACAGAGCGCGACAAGTGTCAGTGTCTGTGTTTTAGGCTTCTTATTATTTTCAAAGATTCTCACTAAATCACACAAAAAGCACCAAGTGGCAATAGCGGAAGGCTATAATATGTTTTTCTACAAAGTCGTAGAAGATGCCACATGTCCCTTGAAAAGCTCGATGAAGCACGACAAGTGTCAATATCTGTGGTCTCTCTCTTTTGTTCTGTAAAGACTATGGTGGGCCTTGAGTGAGTTGTTAAGGTTAAGTGGCACGCGACAAGTACCATCATCTGCATGAATCCTAAATAAGTCTCGAATGCTTCCATAGTGTTTCTAAGAGCACCGCAAAAACTGCCATGTGACATCTTCAGTAGGACTCTCAAAAGTGGAAAATGCCATGTGTAACTTGCTGAGATCAGCGAAAAGCGGTAAAAGTAAGTAGGAAAGACACGATAAAATTGGTTTGAGCGCGGGCTTGAATACATTCAAAGGCCAAAATGCCAAAGGGAAGAATGTAAAGTGCTAGCAAAGCCGAGGATATATCCCTGAGAGCTCGAATGACAGGAAAAGATAAAACCCAAAAGGGAAAAGATAACCCAAGGGCTCGAATCATAAGCAGAAAGAGGGAAAGGCCAAAATATCTTCAAGGGAGTTATTTCTAGTAGGTGAAATAGTAGATCAAGCAGAGTTCTGAACACGCCAAATCAAGGATGCGGCCTATTTTTCTTCCAGGAAGTAATGGCCAATTGGATAGCTGCATAGACATCAGGAAAAGGACTAGACAGTCCATACTAAGGAAGAGACATATCAGAGGAATGGACACACCATAGTTATGGCAATGCATTTTTCTCAGCATGGCCCCTCTAGATAGAACTGAAGGCGCATTAAAGGCATTCAATTCAGCATGGACCTTTTTCATGAAACAAGCGCCCAGGTCTTTCAAAAAGCGCTATATATTGTAAACTCTTTTATTAGTAGAAAGGGACTTTTCATTTTTACAAGAGCAAAACTCTGCCCAGTTGAAAGAAGAATACTGAGACTTTGAGCTCAGATTGTAATTTCTTTTCATTTTATCTGAATGAGAAAGCAAGTTGTTTACAGACTTTGTGTTGTTTTGGCTTGTATCATTTTAGGAGATTATTCTTATGTCTGTCTTCTGAATGTGTTCTTGTTTATTTAATTTGACAAGTAGAATTAGTGAGAGTAACAAGGAAGGTGTCCTGAAGCCAACTGTGGGAAGACTTTGTGCTTTCACAATTGTTTTCAGTCTATGTTTTCTTTTCTTTCTGTGTTGAGGATTCTAGGATGACTTTGTGCCCCCATTATCCTTTGTGTTATACTCTTTGGGCAGTTGAGGTGAAAACTTTGTGTTCTGTTTCATCCTACTGGTTACTACACCTTTTTTTATTGGTTACCTATCCTACCAGAAAGATTCATGTTGTTTGCAAGAACAAGCACTTCTGAAAGAAGAGAAGTGCCTTCTGTCATTTCACCAAGATTTATACTATCCAAGAAGGGATCTGGCTCTTGGCTAAATGTTACTTCTAAAAAAAGAGAAGTACCTTCACCAATCACCCAGGATTTCTCCTTTGATCTATGAACATCATCTCTGAAAGAAGAGAGATAGATGGTTTATCCTGCCCCCCATGTGTTATTTTTTGCATGTATATATAGTATATAGCTCATGCGTATTCATAGGGAACCTCCCCTTAATGAGAGGAGAGATTGGTCCCCTTTTGATGTGGTAAACCTACACATTTGGCCAACCAATCTTCCTGTTGTGGTTGATCAGACCTATTTTGTTTATTAGTACACTGATTGACATAATATTCACCCAATAGTTTTTGGCAACTCTACTGGGGAAGAGCACGCAGTTTGAAGTCTCAAGCTTCAAGCTGAAGCAGATCCTACTCTTTTCCATTGTTGTTTTGCAATCTAGCAACTCCACATTATACCAAAAGCCAAAAATCTCAAGGTGTTGTTGACCCTACTTTTGAGTTGGTGCAATAGAGTAATTTTGAGTTGTTTCCTCTACAACCTCACCTTCAACAAACTAGGAGTCTTTCTCCTAGCCCTACCAGTTCACCAACACAAGGCAGAGCTTCTTTTTTTGCTGCTAGTAGAGCTTTGCCTACTCATTCTCCACCTAGATTTGTGATCCCACTTTTACATAATCAAATCATGGCTCAAGGCCCCTGGGGTAACTCATTTGGCCCACTCAATTTGACTCTACCTCTGCATGAACTTCCATGCATTTCAAAGAAGAATTTATCCAAATTCTTTGGTGATGGGAAAGTTCATCGTGATAAATACATTGCAGCTTTTAGCATAGCCTATGGTGTAATAGGGGTGAAATTTGAAGACATAGTAGTCAAGCTATTTGTGGAGACACTATAAGGCGTTGCTAGAGACTGGTTCTATCATCTACAAGCTTGGTCAGTGATTGATTGGGACACTCTTAAAGATAAATTTGAAGCCAGGTTCAAGCCTATAGAAGATATGCATGCCTTATTGGTCCAGCTCACACAGATGAAGAAGGAGCCCCATGAACCTATGAGGGACTTCATTGCCATGTTTGACAAGCTGAGGCATAAGATTCCCATGGTTACCTAGCCAACACCCTAGAATCTTAAGTGTTTCTTCATCAACTCACAGTTGCCTGAAGTGAGTTTCTTGCTGAGATGGGCTAGACACTTAGACCTTGTTGCTGCTTAGGACTTGGCTACTGAGGTATAAGATGACCTTATCTTTGCTGGAAAGATAAGAAGAGATCCAAACATAGGTAAATCTTCTCCTTCCTCTGAATACTCCCCTTCAGCCACCACTGATCCAATGGTGCAAAAGCTAGCAAATGAAGTGTTGGCCCTCAGAAAACAAATGGCACAAGGGATGTCATCTAATCTTGCATACAGAGATATGCCCAGGAGGACATTTTAGAATCAGGCGTACCAAGGCAATGCTGTCAGGAATCAAGGACAACAAAATTGCCTTCCTCCTCCACAGAGGAACCTTGCCCTTGAAGCACCTCCAACCAACTCAACAGTTGGATATCTCAAAGCTAAATCAGATTTCTCCTTCCAGCCTGAGTTAAATCCTAAAGATGACGCTAATCTCTTCACTGAGGAAGAAGAAAAATTAGCTGGTGACTCCCATATTGGTTTCCTAAATTATTAGGATGAACCCAAAAGTGAAGGCAATGTAGCTGAGGGGTCATATGTTGTATTCACTCAGTCCAAGAATCAAGCAGCCCAACAAGCTGATAAGGAGAAAGCAAAGGAGTGACCTCAACCAGTAGTTTTAATTGCTAAGTGAGGGTCCACTCTTCCTTTCCAGCTAAAGGACTCAGTGATTGCAAGAAAGGTAAGTACCTCAAATGCCCCTACGCCTTCTACTTCAAATTCACAATCTAGTCCTCCCCCTTTCAAAAATCAAAAGGATGAACTCCCATCCTCTGCTCTTGGCTCATTCCAAACATTTGACATAATTGACCATATAAAGAAAACCAAAATTCAAATGTCTAAATTTGAATTTTTGCAGTCCCATCCTGAGCAATTAGATAAATTGGTTCAATGTGTGAAGAACCAAAATGCCCCTATAGGACAAGCAATTCCCAAGGTGACTCGTGATTCCCCTAAGAATGCACCCACTGAGAACAACCTTGTCATTACTCCCCCTACTGCTCCTAGCAAAATAGAACCTTTCTATGTCTCATTGCTTATAAATGGACATCAGCTGAACAACTACATCATTAATTTGAGAGCTTCAGACAACATCATGCCTGCTAAAGTGGCTGAATACCTTGACCTCACACTAACCAAGAATTTTTGTAGATGCTTTTCCATGGAAAATAAGCAAGTGCCCCTGCCAGGACAAATTAAAGATGCCCAATTTGCGTTTGCAGCTTTCCCAAACAAAAAAATCAAGATGACTGTCTTGGTAGCCGACGTCCCTGCATCTTATGGCATCCTTATTGGGTGGAATTTTTGTAGGGATGTTGGTGGTGAATTGAGCATGGACTTATTCAAGGCAAGGATTCCAATCAAAGGTGTCATGAAGAGGTTGCTCCCTGAGAAGGAAGTGAAATACGTGGTTACCCAGACCTCGGCACCTGAAGCTCAAATTCTATTTGAGTCTTCAGGCATGGGTAACTACTTTCTATCCACGGATGAAGTGAATGAGGCATCTGATGAAGCTCCTGCAAGTGACAACCTGGAAATGCATTCAGCTGAAACAACAGAAGAATTGGCAGAGTGTAATGCAAGTGTGGAGGAATCTCCTCCTCAGAATGAAGAAGAATCTAAAGGAAAACCAGTATCAAATGAGGTATGGATTCTTGAATTTGATGGTAGCTACTCCTCCACTAGTTCAGGAGTTAGGGTTGTGTTGATATCTCCTCAAGGAGATATTTTTCCTTCTCCTACAAGTTGTAGTTCATCAACACTAATAACACAACTGAATATGAGTCTCTATTGCTTGGATTGAGGGTTGCTCGAGACAAAGGCATCAAGCTCCTTCATGCCAAAGGAGATGCTGAACTAGTGGTTTGTCAGGTAAGAAACTTGTATCAAACCAAGAATGAAAGATTGGATCATTACCACAATCTAGTCTGGGACCAAATTGAAAGCTTTGATGCTTTTAGCATCTCTGCCATTCCTAGAGAATTCAATGACTGGGTGGATGCACTGGTTGTTTCAGCCACTCTCTTGGTCCCCCACCCAAAATTCAAAGGAGATAGGTACACCATTGAGCTGTTCTTTTGGCCAAGTGTGCCTAATAACGTCAGTCATTTGTAAGTGTTCAACAATGACAACCAAATCCTGGAGCAAAAGGACAGCTTTGAATGGCTGCATTTTGAAGGCAGTGAACCTCAAAAGCCTGAATCGACCCCTGAATCAAGTTCAAGCATGGATGAAGAGTTCCTGCAGCTAAAAGGGAATAAGATTCCCAAAGGCCTGGTTTCCCTTGAGAAGTTATTTGACAAACATGATAGATTTGTCAGACAACAACAAATGGATTCAATCTCCTCTCAGGAGTTTGATTAGATGAATTTGGGTACCAAGGATGATCCCAAGATGGTGAACCTTGGGAAGTGTTACACTCTTGAGGAGAGATTCAAGCTCACTGCTCTACTCTGCCAATACATGGATGTCTTGGCATACTCCTATGATGACCTGAAGTCAATCAGGCCTAATGAAATCTGCCATGACATTCCTCTTAAGGCTGACTCGGTGCCTTATAGGCAAAAATCTAGACAATACAATCTAAAAATATTAGGTACTATTCTATCTAAAATACATAAAATGCTAAATGCCAGGATCATTTTCCCAATCCATCATTCCACGTGGATTGCAAATATAGTACCTATAAGGAAGAAGAATGGTGAAATTTGCCTTTGTGTGGATTTTATAAATTTGAATTAGGCATCCTTGAAGGACAATTATCCTTTGCCAATCATGGATCAAGTGCTTCAAATAGTGACAGGATCGAAGATGTTATCAATGCTAGATGGCTTCTCATGATATAATCAGGTTGAAGTTGGTGAAGCAGACCAGCATAAGACTACTTTCACCACACCTTGGGTCACGTTTGCATATAAAAGGATGCCTTTTGGCTTGATAAATGCTGGCACCACCTTCCAAAGAGCAATGGACCTTGCCTTCAGGGATGAGATGGGTAAGTTCATCATAGTTTATCTTGATGACTTGACTATCTTTTTTAAGCATCGCACAGATCATGTGAGCCACTTGTAACAAGTGTTGGAATGCTGCCGCCATAATGGCATTTTCTTGAACCCCAAGAAATCATTTTTTGGAGTAACAGAGGGGAAACTTCTTGGACATGTTGTGTCCAAAGGAGGCATAAAGATTGACTTAGACAGAGTCAAGTCTATCCAAGAGCTTACCTTTCCCACAAGTAAGAATGATATTCACTCTTTCTTTGGAAAGGTGAATTTTTTACAGAGGTTCATCTCCAAATTTGCTAAAAAGACCAGGCACAGTGTAAACATGATGAAGAATAAGGCCACCTTCAGCTAGACTGAAGAAGGCAAGTCAACATTTGAGAATATCAAGACTACCATTGCCCATGCCCCATTTCTAGTTTGTCCAGATTATACAAGGGATTTCTTCATGTATAGTTATGCTTCTGAAAACACACTTTCAGCCATCCTAGTTTAGTAGAATGAAGAAGGTGTGGAATCTCCCATTTCCTTCATGAGTTGTCCTCTCAAAGCTCATGAGCTGAAGTATTCAAACATGGAGAAGCATGCTTATGCAGTGGTGAAGGTAGTGAAGCATTTTCGCTTTTACATATTGAATTCACACACAACTGCCTTGCTTCTTGACACCTCGATCAAATCCATACTGACTCAACAAGAGTTTGGGATGAAAAGAGGCAATTGGGTCACTAAGATCCAGGAGTTTGATCTGGTCATCAAGCCAACAAAGCTAGTGCGTGGGAAAGGGCTATGCCAACTAATTGGTGATAACAAATCAAAAAGAATAGAGCATGAAGAATCAGAGGTGGAAGACACACCAACAGTCCTCTTTGTCTCCACCATAGATGAATGGTATTCAGGCATTGCTCATTTCTTTATTTATGGTGAGTGTCTTGCTCACCTATCTTATAAAGAAAGGAGAACCATCAAGATAAAAGCTACAAATTTTGTCCTCTGGGATAACAGCCTATACAAGAGGAGCCTCGATGGAGTGTTCCTTCATTGTGTGGACAAGGAACAACAAAGCCAACTTCTGAAGTCCTTCCACAATTCAGCTTGTGGAGGACATTTTTCTACCCCTGTGACTACCCATAAAATTTTGTGAAGCAAGTACTATTGGCCAACTGTCTTTTAGGATGCATACAAGTGGGTTAGGGAGTGTGAACTATGCCAGCAATTTGTAGGAAGACCCAAGTTAGCTGCCCTGCCTCTTAAGCCAGTGGTTATAGAGGAGCCATTCTAGCAATGGGGAATTGACTTTATTGGTGCTGTAAACCCATCTTCAAGTGTTGGACATGATTATGTCCTTGTAGTAATAAAATACTTCACCAAATGGGCGGAAGTTATTCCAACCAAACATGCTACTTCAGAAGTAGTATGCAATTTCCTCAAAGATAACATCATTTCTAGGTTCGGGGTCCCGACCAAGATTATCACTGACAATGCAGCTTATTTCACTTCCCAAGAGATTACTCAATTCTGTTTCCACTATAAAATTACACTCTCCCACTCTTCTGATTACTTTCCAAAAGGGAATGGACAGGCTGAATCAAGCAATAAGAACCTGGTGACTATCATCAAGAAGCTGGTGGATGACAACCAAAGGACATGGCATAAAGCATTGGTTGATGCTCTATGGGCAGACATGATTATACCAAAGAGAAAAATTGGTATGTCTCCTTTCCAACTTCTTTATGGTATCAATGTTGAGATACCAATCACCCTGGAATTACCAGCATTGAAATTGGCTAAGGCAATTGAAGATCAAACGTATGAAAGTGCCCTTGATAAGAGGGTCATTTGCCTGACTGAGCTAGATGAGCAGAGAACTGTAGTGGTAGAACGAATCCCTGCCCATCAAGGTCTAGTGAAGAAGCTCTTTGACCAAAAAGCAAAGAACTGTGATTTCCAGATTAGAGATCAAGTCCTACTATGGGACAAGAGAAGAGAACCAAAGGGGATGCATGGAAAGTTTGATTCCCTGTGGAGGGGCCCTTCTACTATTCATCAGCTCAACAGTGAAAATAGTTTCCTATTGAAGTATCAAGATGGTACTCTCTTTTCTCTGCCCCAAAATGGGAAGCATCTGAAGCACTTCAACTCTTGAAGTATCGGATGAGTTCCCCTGTACATGTATATTTGTATAGTCTTTTGTTTCTATTTTTGTGTTTTTCATTTTCATTTTTTGGAGCTTTTCTTTTTGGGTAGCACGACTCCATAGCCCAATGACATACTTCAAGGAACTAGAGATTCTGGTTTCTACTCCCTTTAGCTATTTCAATTTTTCATCTGATGGAAGTTCCCCAACTGGAGCCAGTTGTTGTCCCCAAAAATAGCTTTCTCATTTTTTGGACAACATATGAACTATTTTGGCCCTGCGTGATCAAAATTGTCTCTCCCCTTTTCAAAATTTGTTCTGATCTTTCTAATTCCTCATTTTTCAAGCTTTTTTAGTAAAGGGATTAGCAAGTTAGACAAGGTCAAAGGCTTCTGCAGGGGAGTCCAATCAAAATAACCAGTTTCCAACACTTCGTTGTTTTCAAGATTGGTTTAGCGCACTTGGTTCAAAGATATCAAAGAGACTCAGCCAAATCAAAAGAATGAACTGACCGAACCATTGAACCTTGAACTGCTTCACAGGTTCAACGAGTTTGAGTGTTCAAAGGTTCAAGGGGCTACCCCAGGGCTGAAGGAACAAATTGCCCTTGTAGAGGGTGCCAACATTGGTTCAAGGGTCAAAGAAAAGATAGAATTCCTTCGGATTTGGTTCAAGGCCGAAAAGGAACAATTCCTTCAGACTTTTTGTCAGATGGAAATGACCAAGTAAAAAAGGCTAAAAGAATTCTTTTGAAAGGCTTTTCCGTAGGAAAATGACCAAGGCAAAATTCCTTCAGACATTTTTTCTAAATGAATGCACTCGAAAAGAAAGCCTGAAGAAATTGAAACAATTGAAATAGCTAAGAAAAGAAGTGAAGCTTTCCTTTGAAATTTTTGTCTGAAGGATGAGCCCATGGAAAAATGCCCAATGGAAAAAGACAAGGCACAGTGAAAGCTGCCACGTGTCCCTTGTAGAGTGAAAGCGGAGGCTACCAACTGTCGACTATCGGGACATAGTTTCTAATAAGTTTCATAGCTAGAAAACATGCCACGTGTCCCACTGTAACTCATTAGAGCGTGACAAGTGTCGGCATCCATGTTTCAAGCTTCTTATTAGTTTCAAAGCTTCTCACTGAATCATGCAGAAATCACCAAGTGGCAAAAATGAAAGAATGTAATATGTTTTTACACAAAGCCACGAAAGATGCTACGTGTCCCTTGAAAATCTCGGTGGAGCATGACAAGTGTCAATATCCACGGTCTCTCTCTTTTGTTTTGTAAAGACTGTGGTGGGCCCTGAGTGAGTTGCTAAGGTTAAGCAGTGTGTGATAAGTGCCATCATCTGCATGAATCCAAAATAATTCTTGAATGCTTCCACAGTGTTTCTAGGAGCACGACAAAAACTGCCATGTGACATCTTCAGCAGGACTCTCAAAAGCAAAAAATGCCATGTGTAACTTGCTGAGATCAGTGAAAAGCAGTCAAAGCAAGTGAGAAAGACATGATGAAATTGGTTTGAGCGTGGGCTTGAATATTTTCAATGGCCAAAATTCCAAAGGGAAGAACGTAAAGTGCCAGCAAAGCTGAGGATATAGCCCTGAGAGCTCGAATGCTAGGAAAAGACAAAACTCGAAAGGAAAACGATAGCCCAAGGGCTCGAATCATAAGTAGAAAGATGGAAAGGACAAAATCTCTTCAAGGGAGTTATTTCAAGTAGGTGAAATAGTAGATCAAGCAGAGTTCTAAACACACCAAATCAAGGACATGGCCTATTTTTCTTGCAGGAAGTAATGGCCAATTGGACAACTGTGCAGACATCAGGAAAAGGACCAAAAAATCCATACTAAGGAAGAGACATATCAGAGGAATGGACACGCCATAGTTATGGCAATGCACTGTTCCCAACATGGCCCCTCTAGATAGAATTGAAGGTGCATTAAAGGCATTCAATTCGGCATGGACCTTTTTCATGAAACAAGCGCCCAAGTCTTTCAAAAAGTGCTATATATTGTAAAATCTTTTATTAGTAGAAAGGGACTTTTCATTTTTATAGGAGTGAAACTCTGCCTAGTTGAAAGAAGAATACTGAGACTTTGAGCTCAGATTATAATTTCATTTTATTTTATCTGAATGAGAAAGCAAGTTGTTTATAGACTTTTTGTTGTTTTGGCTTGTATCATTTTAGGAGATTATTATTATGTCTGTCTTCTAAATGTGTTCTTGTTTATTTAATTTGACAAGTAGAATTAGTGAGAGTAACAAGGAAGGTGTCCTGAAGCCAACTGTGGGAAGACTTTGTGCTTTCACAATTATTTTTAATCTATGTTTTCTTTTCTTTCTATGTTGAGGATTCTAGGATGACTTTGTGCCCCCATTATCCTTTGTGTTATACTCTTTGGGAAGTTGAGGTGGAAACTTTGTGTTCTATTTCATCCTACTGGTTACTATGCCCTTTTGTTATTGGTTACCTATCCTACCAGAAAGATTCCTGTTGTTTGCAAGAACAAGCACTTCTGAAAGAAGAGAAGTGCCTTCTGTCATTTCACTAGGATTTCTACTATCTAGGAAGGGATCTGGCTCTTGGTTGAATGTTACTTCTCAAATAAGAGAAATACCTTCACCAATCACCCAAGATTTTTCCTTTGATCTGTGAACATCATCTCTGAAGGAAGAGAGATGGATGGTTTATCCTGCCCCCCATGTGTTATTTTCTGCATGTATATATAGTATATAGCTCCTGCTTATTTATAGGGAACCTTCCCTTGATGAGAGGAGAGATTGGTCCCCTTTTGATGTGGTAAACCTACACATTTGGCCGACCAATCTTCCTGTTATGGTTGATCAGACCTATTTTGTTTATCAGTATGTTGATTGACAAAATATTCACCCAACAGTTATAAACTTAAAAAAATCATAATTTTAGACTTGTATCCATTTTAGTTTAGATCATTTAGTTGCATTAATAATCATCCAAATGTTTTAGAACTAGATTTATAGCTTTCATAAGTGAATTAATTTTTGAATATTTAGAGGTTGTATTTTCTAGGTTTTAGATTTGATTCTCATTTGTATGTTAAGAGATTTAATTGCATGATATTTTTACTTAAATACATTTAGAAAATATAAAAAATTAAAGTTTCATTTACTTATTTCATTATAAGTTATTTTTTTAAACTATCATAGTTTACTTTCTTTACAAAACATTGTAAAAAACACCTAAAAACACAATCAAACAACCCTTGTTGAGATGAGTATAAGCCTAAACCTTGTTCCTTCACATTCAAAATAAAAAGTACACGCTTTCAAACTATAGTAAAGATAAGATTTATGCTTCATAAATTCATCACAAAATTATCTTTTCCCTTTTTATGATGCATCCAAAATAACCATACCTTCACAGAGTAGGCATCTTCCCTAGAGTTAGATCTCCCATTTATCGTAGAAAAATTCAAAGTGACATCAACATTAACTTAGAATGTAAATTTTTTGTACCTTTCTCATTCCACATCTTATCATTGACCAACTCAATGTTCTTGATAAGCAAGCCTATGTAGAGGCACAACCATTAGACCTATTTATATACAAGGTCATTAGTATAACTATCTTCAATTCTAAACCTCCATCATTATTCTTTTCTTCTTCCTCAGGACTCACATCATCATATTTCATGTGCTTTGTATATGACATTGACTAGACATAATCATCCAAATAGAGTCAATTATTTCCCTAGGGTTATTCAGCCTAATTACACTAGTTTCTCATACCTAATATAGGACAAGAACTCATATTTATCATCCTCACTCACACTAAGGGTAGTTGGAGTTATGCTCCATCTCTGCTTGTCGCTTTCAATGATCAATGTGATGTTAGTGAGCTATTCTTATATCATCATGAACACCCTTTACCACCTATCATCTAAAATCCCTTTCCATTACCTCAACATAACTAATCAGACCCATATATCCATCATCACATCATATCTCCATCAGTTATACAGACCAAACCTTGGGAAGTGGAGTGCATAAGGTTTGTATGTCACTTTATATGTGTATAAATGTGGTAAACCCAATGTGAAAGGCTTATCCTCTTACATATTCCTTTATTATTTCCTTTTCTCCACCTTCTCTTTTGTCATCCTTTTATTATATTGGTATTTATATATGCCCCTTTGAATATGTGTAGACATGAATTTGTGAGATATTTGGCCCTAGAAGGCTATAGGAGGAACTGATAAATCCCCAATGAAGCCTCTTTATATGTTTGGAATAATAACAACTCCACTCAAAATGTGGAGAGGAAGTTTATAAGCCCTTCATCCTTAAACTCACACACTAGGTCTCAGGTAGAGATTCAAGAATTATAGGATCTATATAAAATTGCCAATAACTACCAAGACTCTAATAATATGACCCTCACCACTAGAAGAGAGACTTATCCTTAGATTATAACCAGATTGTAGATCAGTTTACAAAGCTTAGATATAGACAATATAAAAATAATCAATTAATATATTGATATAATTTGCTATCTAAAGGATGGGATCGACAAGATGTAACCATATACACATCTTTCTAGTGGTAACCAAAACATTTATATCCCCCATGAGTAAAACATGATGGCTCCTTCTAAATATTCCAATTCAAACTAGCTCTTTATTGTTTATCAATGTTTCCCTCTATGGTCTTTTTCAAAATGATTTATAAGATCTAACATTACATCTTCCCTAAATAAACTCATCTCCATATCGATGGGTCATATTTTATATTTAGATAACTACCAAGCCTCTATATCAAGGGATGACATCCACCATTTATAAACAAGGCCATTCCTCCTCCTTCCCCAACTAAGAAATAACTTACCTACCACCATAATATCCATCTAATTCACCTTAAGTCAACTACACTTCAAACTAGTACCCTGAAGAAATCCTTACTCATGGAGTCCCTAACTCGATAGATTCCAACTATACTCTACCATATCAAACTCCTATTAAAGACCTTACTGGAGGTGTATTTACTTACATACCTCCCATCAACATGGTGATCAACATGCCACCATTATTCATTTATCCAAGATATATAACAACCACGTATACTCCTCCCCTACAAGTACCAAATCCTATTCCTTTTTTTAATCCTCTTCCACCTTATTACCACATGCATTCCAAGACCACTCAATAGAACAATTAATTTCTTGCCTACTATACTCTGGCATATCAATCCCCATCTTTCCCTCCTAGCAATTTATCATCCACCTCTTATCTAAACCCCCTCCTTAAGCTCATTCCACCAGGCCTTCTATAGACTTTATTACTATGGGGGCCTATGCCAATTATTTAAAGGAGACCCTCAACCACAATACATGGGGAGTTATTTTTACATGTTCCCTATCTGACCTCCCAATTTTTAAAGGGGATGGATATCCAAATGTGCATGTGAAGGTGTATATGACTATTTTTAGAGAGATCCTACATTGGGATGTGGTTGTTGATTTTTTTCCCTAAGACCCTTAAAGGAATAGCTATATAATGGTACTATTACATCCCTGAAGGGTCTATTCATTCCTTTCAACAAATCATGGTAAGGTCAATCAAGGCCTTCAATATTTCTAAAGACTAGCATATGAAAATTATTGTACATAAAGTAGAACCCAACAAAATCGTTACCCATTTCATCATGATATGATAGTAAGTCCTATACTCATTTTCTAGTGTGACCCACATGAACTAAAGAGAACTATATAGTCTATTTATACACTCACTTAACAATAGAACAAGGATGTTCAAAATTTCCATTATCAGTCATATGAATAAGCACTCAAAAGTGCTCTGAGAACTAACCAAGTGGTCATTAATAGTGGTCACAAAGATTATGGAACCAATGGGTGCATACTTTATCTAAACCAAAATAAAGGGGCTTATCAAAATACAAACAAAAATAACCCAAATATTCAAGGTCCTAAGTTTTTAAACAAAAATTAGGTCTATCCCAACAAGCTAGACTGTTATCCCTATCACGCAAGAGTTACATCTCACATGCTCACCTGAAACACACAATGAAATACCAGTTCCTGAAGGTTTTGTAACATAGTAATGCATGTTTACTCATCTTTAATTATGCAACTCTAAAGAATTATTTAATAACACAACTATACTACTCCTATCCTTCTTGTCCTAGATGTAACTATCATTAATACAAGGATCACCATTATTATCTAATAGTAGTGACTCAAAAAATAAAAAGATACCAATAACAAGATAAAGAACTAAACCATGTCCATCTCTAACACTTAGTGTATTTCATCATTCATAACACAATTTGGTAAAAACTAATATCTCCCATGATATGCTTAGTAAATTACAAGGCAAGTCTCTATTATCTATTCTCTAAAAGACCATCATCATAAATGATTACAAAAGGGGTATTTATACATGTTTCTCCCTGACCAAGTGTTACTTATCATTAATTTAAAATCAAATGACACATGTACTCCCAACAAATTGAGAGCCATGGATTTTTAAAATAGGTTCTTTTTGAGGACCTGAGGCCTTGTGCCCCTGTATCCTTGCTTTATGTTATATAATAGTGGTTGTGTGTTCCATTCCTGGTGGGATGGTACAAAACCTTTGATCAAAATGGTTAAAATGTCTTGTTGAAGCGATAGATTGGACCCTCTAAAGGGAGGCTCAACTCTCTTCATCCATGTGACACAATGGAGACTTCCCTCTTGTTATGGGTGGCAAACGTGAGGGATGAATCTCTAGATTAGGGGATATCTCCCCTTGATGCACCTTGAGGCCATGGATTTCCTATAACTACCTACTTGGGGAGATGAAAAGGGAGAAAAAAATAATGAAATCAAAACCTAAAATATGTGGTGATGCACCAAATGGATGGTTTACTCAGCTTTGACATACACTTTAAATCAAGATAAGCTAGCCTACACTTCACTCAAAATGAGACCTTCTTTACAACAATGTTTCAGTAGAGGGTCATATGGAGAGATAAGAGAGGAAAAAACTAGCACAAAAGGTGTTCTGAGACACACTGCTACATAGCCTAGTCACTTGCCCATACTTCTTTAGACACTCCCTGTGACCTACAAGAGAAGAAAACATAGACATTAGACACTACTGGGGTTAGCACATGAAGTTAGAGAAAGAGACCACACTTTCACAAAATTAACACCCAAATGTATGCTCAGTGCAACACTCAAAATAAGGTAAAAGATTTGTCTTAGATTCAAGGTAAAACTTTACAGGGCTTCACCATACCAACTGAGATATATCCCTTCCTCAAATGACAAATTAAAATATATAGAGTACTGGAACCAAAAGTTGACAAATCTTTAGGAAAGAAGACCCATGCTGAGTTAAACATCTACTAAGACAAGAGTCCTTGTTAGTACCATGTTTTATAGATTTTCATATGGAAAATATGTTGTAGGCTGTCTAAACCACCACCTTTGTTGTCCTTGGATTACAAAAGTATGTACTACTCCTTCCAACAACTGACAATGCTATTCTGAAGTTGTTGTGGCTGGACTATGTTTTCTTTAATGCCTAGGTGCGACTTGGCTGCACATTAAAAGCTTGGTGTGAAAACATGGCTACACCTTCTATCATTCAAAAACTAATCCTTTTATTGGTTTTCGATAGAGACTATTTCACCTAAGTTCATTTACTCTTCTTGTTGATGACACCTGTGCCACTTGCCTTGGTCTGGTTGGTCCTTGGGTCTACGCTTTTGACTTGTCATGCCACTTGGAACATTTTGAGATTTTAATTTATTGTGTTGTGTGGCTGCGTTCTGGGTTATCCACCTTGTTTTCTTTTACTTTGTTATTTCCCTTTGCCTTGGTTTTTTCCCTTTCATCTTTAACCATTCAAGTTCTTGGGTGCTTGTTATTTCTTGGGCCTTCATAGTGATCTTTTCCATTTTTTAAACTTATCTGGGCTCTCGCGTCTTTACATTTCTTTACTCACTTCTTCCCTTTTTCCTTGTCTTTTCCTTTAGGTGGGCCTGTCTTTACCATGTCCTTTGGATAAAATGTTTGAAGGATTTCCTTCAAACATTTTATCCAAAGGATTTCCTTTCATCTTTCTTCTATCTTCATCGGCCTTCGAGATTTTGGTAATGTTGAATTTCTTTGGACAAAATGTTTGAAGGAATTAATTCAAACATTTTATCTGAAGGAATTCTCTTTGGGGCTTGCCTTTGCTCCTTTCTTTTGGTGGGCCTTTGTGTTGTGCTTTCCTTCAAACAAAATGTCTGAAGGAATTCGTTCGAACATTTTATTTGAAGGAATTCTTTCCTTTGATTGCTTCTTTTCCCAAAGGGCATATGCCATTCAGGACTTTTGTCTTCATCCTCTCTTTCTTAAAGTGCCCTCTGCAAAGGCTTCTCCCATCCAAAAGTGCCCTCTGCAAGCGTAGGTGCCCTTAAGAAACTCTAAAAATGACCCTTCAAAAAAGTGAAAAGAATCCTCTTTCTTAACCAAGTGCCCTCCACAAAGACACTTACCATTCATAACTTTTGCAATTTCTACATGCAGTCGAAGTGCCCTCTGAGGAAATTCCTTGCCTTCATGAGCCGCTTAGACTAAATCGGGTCCTTGGAAGGAGCTTACTCATAAATTTCCTTAAGTAAGGCCTCTTGACAAACCTTAATGTTTCTTCGAGACCCTTTTAGGTTCTCCAATGCCTCCTACTTTGGACTTTGGAATTGTTTCAACTTATGAAATTTCATGAGTAAGACCCCTCAACAAACCTGATTGCAATTGTCTTGACCTATTTGGGTTTTTGGAATTCTTCTACTTATAAGACAAAACAAGTAAAGTCATTTAGAGAACTTGATTTGGTCTAGAAAGACCAAATCAGGTTTTGCAAGTGACTTTAATTATGAACTTTTCACAAGTAAAGTGGTTTACAAAACCTAAAATGCACTATGGGGACCAAGTAATTACATTTGGAAAGCCCAAAGTAGTTCCCCTTAACAAATCTAAAATACACTTGGTTAAACAAAATGAGGTAAACACTTGGTTTTTTCATGGAACAGGTCTGATAGGGAACCTTGATGAATGATTTTAGCCAAAACATGGATTGAAGACTTATGCACAAAAGATGGGTTGCCCATTTTTTACTCTAAATGACCAAAAAATGGTCAACAAATTGGTGACTCACAGGGAAAGCATGCCTATTATGCTTGGGAAGACTGGTAGCCTCAAAGTCCATTGGGCATGGAGTCAAAATGCATATTGAGCATGTTAAAATAGCCTTATAAGGACCCTTGAGCTAGTAAATCTTTACCTTAAACAATAAGGAAAAAAACATGCAACAAAGGTAAAAAGCAATAAAATTGTGCAACAACACTTAGGGAAAATGAAGAAAAACAAGGAAAACTATGTACATGAAAAAATAAATTTTAGTAGCAATGCTTAAGGTATATCTCATTAACTGGGATATGTAGCTCTTCACCATCCAACTTGGAGAGTTGGAAAGCATTGTGTTTCTTGCATTAGGTGATGACATATGGGACACTCTATAAAGTGTC
The DNA here is from genome assembly GCA_037957365.1 of Torreya grandis. Taxonomy (NCBI): domain Eukaryota; kingdom Viridiplantae; phylum Streptophyta; class Pinopsida; order Cupressales; family Taxaceae; genus Torreya; species Torreya grandis. Next base: position 9,250,748 of record JARHVA010000004.1, read on the forward strand.
AAACTTCATGTGCCTTCCAGGCTTGGCTCGGTCCTCATCCCACTTCAAGACAATGTCACCTTTTGAAAAGCTCCTTGGCATAGACCTTTTTTCAAAATGCTTCTTTGTTTACTATTGGTGGTTGGTCATGGCATCCATGGCTTGGTCTCTTGCTTCTTGAAGCTCCATTAGCTCATAATACCTAACTTCCAGGCTGTCACTCTCCATCAATTATAGCTAATGGGAAAGATCCAAGGCAAATAAACTCAAGTGAGATAGGAAGTCTAGCTTCCCTTCCATATACAAGTGTGTTTGGTGAATTCTTGATTGCCCTCTTTGGAGTGATCCTATCTACCCAAAGAGCTATCTTCAACTTGGTATGCCAAGTCCTTTGATTTTCCTCCATTGTCCTCTTTATGATCCTAATCAAATTCTTGTTTGTGGACTCAGCCATCCCATTTCCTTGTGGATAGTAGTTGGAAGAAGTGAAGAGATGCCATACTTCAATGCCCACTCACTTGTCTTTGTTCCCAAGAAAGCTAATGCATTATCTAAAATGATTATGGCCAACCTTAGAAGGAGGATTGATCAACCCTATGAAGTCCAACCCCCATTGCATGAATGGTTGTTCCACCTGAATAGGATGAAGAGGCATGGTAGCCAACCATTGTTTCCCATCAAAGAAGTCATATTTTTGACATTTACTCACCCAATAATGAGTCTTTAAACAAAATGGGCCAAAAGTAACCAGCCCTCATAATCCTTGTAGTTGTGGCCTTAAGAGCAAAGTTTCCACCAACTGGTCTATCATGGAACTCAGACAGTACCTTGTCAACTTGGTTTGAATCAATGCATCTCAAGAGCACCCCTAAAAAATATTTTCTAAACATCACTCTATCAACTAGGACATAAAGAAGATATTGGAGTCTAAAATACCTCCTCTTGGTCCTATCAAGACCTTGTGGACACTCACCAGTTCAAAGGAAATGAACCGTGTCTTGTGCCCAGTTCTTCATAACTGTAGGTACAACTAATGTAGATTCATCATGGAGTACCAAAACATCCTCCTTTGGATCTTTCAAGTTTGTAGCAAGGTGTTCACACAACCCTCTTCTTCTTACTAGCTTGGTGATCTTGATCTCTACGTCATACTCCATTACTTTGGTGATCCAACCTACCCTTTTCTCATTCAAGTCTTGGTTTAACAAGAAGTATTTTACACTAGAATGTGGAAACATGATGTGAGCATTACTGCTAGACAACATATGTCTGAACTTCTTTAGACTTTGTATGACTATAAGCACCTTCTTCTCAGCATACATGTATCTAACCTCATAGCCTTCTAAACTTTGGCTAAAAAAAGCAAGAGTTTGTTTTAAATTCTCACCAATTGCTTGAGTGAGCATAGTAGAGATTACCTCTTCATTCCCAAAGGTGTATAGATTGAAGTCCTTGGATAAGTTTGGACTATCCAAGGTAGGAGCTTGGGCAATAAATTACTTGATGCCTTCAAAGCTTTCTCTTCTTCTTGTTATCCACATGAATGTCTCATCCTTATTTAGCATGGAAGTTATTGGCTTGACAAGCTCAGAAAAGTTAGGAATGAATCTCCTAATGAAATTTATCTTACCAAAGAAACTTTGTAGGCCCTTCTTATACTTAGGCAAGGACAATGCTAAGATGGTGTTCACCCTATCTAGATCAATGGATAGGCCTTCCTTCAAACTGACATGGCCCAAGAGCTTGTTTTTGTGGATGGTAAACACATATATCTTTGGGTTGAGAGAGATACCAAACTCTCTCCACCTTTCAAAGATTTTCCTCAGGTGCTTCAAGTGTTCACTTGCCTCCTTTGAGAAGACTATCACATCATCAATATAAACTAGCACAATGCCATTGATCAAACCTTAGAAAGCCATGTCCATAGCACGTTGGAAGGTAGCTCCAACATTTGACAATCTGAATGGCATCTTCCTATAGGCGTATGTTCCCCACTTGGTAGTGAAGGTTGTCTTGTATTGATCACCACCTAGGAGAGAGAACCTTTCATTGCCTGTCACCATCTAAAGAATTTTGTCCATACTTGGAAGGGGATAGTGATCTCTTAATGATACTCTATTTAGGTCTCTGAAATCCACACATAATCTGACTTCTCCATTCTTCTTCCTAACAGGGACCAAATTGGTAAGCCAAGAAGAGTGTTTTACAGGGAAAATAATATTGGACTTGATCAGTTTGGTGAGCTCCTTCCTCATGAGAGGCTTGACCTTTGGATTGATTTATCTTTGATTTTACTTGATGGGTTTGGCACCTTCCTCTAGCTCAATGGTGTGTTGGGCCAAGCTTAGATTAAAGCCCTTTAAATCACCATACTCCCAAGTGAAGACATCAACAAACTCTTGACATAACATAATGAAATCATGCTTTTCCTCATTGGTACACACCTTCCCAAGTGTAAGCAACTTATCCTTGTATATCTCTACTCTTTCATAATTGTCCTTCTATGTTGACATGCTTGCTTTGTCTCTCTTGAGTTGGTCATCTTCATTGAAAATGCTCTCAAGAGTTACCAAACCTTTGGGAATCCTGTTGGTCTTTAGTTGAATAATCTACCCATCATACTAGTGTTGTATCTTGGACTGATTTTTGGAAGCAAACTCAACTTCTTCTTATAAGAAAAGTGTTATTTTCTAGTCACTTTTAAACACCTACCAATTTGTGACATTCTCTGGTATGGAGGGCCTCACAATCACCTTTAAATGATGTTGATTCTTGCTTTGTGTTATCCTCTTTGGGATCTCAAATTGAGCACCAATTCTACTAGTCTATTAGCATGCTTATTCTCCTCTCTTAGAATGGAAGTGATGTTGAAAGCAATGAATTTATATACAAGGTTCCACACTCTATTCTTGTAATACTTGAGTAAGGAGTTTTTGGTCAAGTTTTGACCTCTCACTTAGTTCACAATTAGCTCACTATCTCCAAACACCTACAATTCTTTGATTCCTCTCTTCCTTGCCCATTCTAGGCCCTGAACAAGGGCTTCATACTCTACTACGTTATAGGTGTAGGAGAACTAAAACATGAAAGTTGAGAAGTATTTGTCCTTTGAAGGTGAAACCAACATTGCCCCACCACTGACTCCCAACTTGCTTCTAGATCCATCAAAGAATAGCTTACATAAACCATAGTCCTCTTGGTCTGTATTCATCAATTTTGGAAGGAAATCATCTTTATCATGCATACATTAGACTCTAAGAAAGGCTTCTTCAATGAAATTGTAAGGATCATGCTCAAAGTTGTCATTTCCCCATTCATCTAGGAGTAGGTCAACAACTCATACAAGGGAAGATGATGGGGATTGATCCACCTAGAGCTCTTCATCATTAATGATTGCATAGTTCACATTTACCACTTTGGTCAAGTATGGCTCTAGGTGATCCTTATGGATGGGCTCTGACTCAATCTTCACTTTAGTTTCATACTTTGTCTTGAAAACTATGTAAGACTAGTTAGCTGCCAAGTATCCACCTATTTTGGATGTGAAATCTCTTGACAAGCATAGAGCAAAGGAGGAACATCTGCCACTACCACATCATGGGGAATTGATAAGGTTAGAAATGCATGGAGATTTAGATTCAAGCCTCTTTCCACTCCCAAGGTCTTAGCTGGTGATCCATCCAACTGTAAAACTCCTTTGGTCAATTGCTCATACTTGAGGCCTAGCTTCTCAGTTATGCATTTGGGCATAACTGAGGTGCTTGCTCCACTATCAATGATACAATTTTGGACCAATAAATCATCAATAATTAGGGACAACTAGAAGGGGGGACCTTATCATCTTTCTTTGATTGACCAACCATTGGGGGAGCCCCATTTACTACCAACACATTATCATTTCTTGCTGGGACAACTTACTCACCTAGCCTATACAATTATTTTTGGAGTATATCTTTTTATCTTGGTAGTGCTAAAGAATCCATAATCAAATGTTCATGTGTAGCTTATTCATTTGATACACCACATTGATTGAAGGATTGCCCCCTTTAGAGTTCTCCTTGGGAACATTCATAACCTATGGTGCAACCTGAGGAGTTGAAGCTACAACCATTGGCCTAAAATTGGGAAACTTTTGATTTGCTTGTGCTCTTGGGGATATTTCATGTACACTCCCTACTTGATTGGGTGAATGAGATGTAGTAGGTTCTTGAGTGGTTGCTTGATCTTCATCAATGGCTCTCTTTTTGGACTGGGTGTTGGATGCAACACTGGCATTCTGATTACTTGTGCTCCCCACATAGTTGACTACATAGAACTCTCCTTCCAAGTGATTCATGAGAGTGGAATCAGATTGAGGCTACATGTTGTCTATCCCATGTTGTTGACATCTCAAAATTTGAGAATTAGGCTCCCTAATCACCTTGTGCAGTCATGCTTTAATTTGGTAGCTCATTAGCATAAGCAACCTATTCTTAGCCATGCTCTAAGGGTGGATAGTTGGGTTGCTCCTACACTAAATTATTTTTAGTGGGGACAAGAGCCTTGGAAGATTAAGGGCATTTGGATTATATCTTTGATAATGCCTTACATGTGTAACTTGACCTTTCCCTTGATTATAATTCTAGAAAAGAAGCCTATTGGCTTGCCCAAACTGTTGGTAGTCTTGAATTGGCCTATAACTCTGAGCTTGTTGTCTTTTGAGGGAAACTAACTCATTGGTAACACTCTATAGCAGGATCTTAACTTCATGGATGTCATTTGTAGGGGTGGCAGCTAGCTTCTCTTGATTAGGTAGAGGAGCTAGAGTGGGCAAAGTAAGCTGGATTGAGGGTTGTAAATCAGGAAAGAGTGGCATAGGAGGTCTAGGAGCTATCTTTCCTGCATGAACGAGGTAATTTTTAGTAGCTATGGCTATATCTTACGCAACGAGAAGAGTGTTTCCACCCATGGACTCTATCATGTTAGCAATGCCACTATTTAGGGCCTTCTAGTATTAAAGGAAAGCATAGCTTGGGGTCAACCTCACAAGAATTGGGATCCTATCCCAAGTCTTTTGGAACCTAGTGTTAAAATATTGTATAAACTCATGTGGGGCTCTCTTCATGGTGGTTAACTACTCAGCTAGTGACAAATGATCACTTTTTCCCCTAAATCTATTCGTCAAGAGGGTCCCTAACTCATCCCATGAGCCAACTGAGTTCACAGGCAAGGTCCCATACTAGTCCAAAACTTTCCTTTTGAAGGACAAGGCTAGAAATCTAATGGCTATATTTTCTTCAGTGATATTATGGATGTTGTAAAGGTTTTCTATGTTTCTAATATGCTCAAAAATAGTGATTGGGCCCTCTCCACTAAAGGGAGGAACACTTTTGAGAGCTATCCCTAGAATTGGGTCATACTGCTAAAGGCCCAAGGGATTTTGACCATTGAAGGCCATAAAAGGGAAATCTCTAGGGGATGCCATGGCTTTGAACATATTCAATAGTGCTCTCCTTCAGTAGGTATATTTTATGGTTGGCTTAGGAAAATGGCTTCCTACGTAAGGGTGGATATTTGCAAATCTTAGTCTCTTTATTGAGTTCAAAGTTAACTCAATAAATTCAAAAGGAACATCTCTAAAAGAAGATTTTGTAGTGACCTTTGGCATGGGATGCTAGGCTGGTGATTAATTAGAAACTTGGTTCTTGAATGGAGTCACCAGGTGCTGAATATAGCTCATTATTTTGGATTTTTTAATAATATCAATACCAACACCAATCCTAAAACTTGTAGGACACAAAAATTGGTCCCATTGGGCATGCCAAAAATTGCTAACAGGATATATTGTACCCTCTAAAGGGAGGCTTAGCTCTCTTCATCCACATGATATAATGGAGACATCCCTCTTGTTGTGGGTGGCAAAGATGAGGGATGAATCTCTAGATTAGGGGCTAGCTCCCCTTGATGCACCTTGAGGCCATAGATTTCCTACTACTAACTACTTGGGGGGATGAAAATGGAGAGAAAAATACTAAAATCAGAACCTAAACTATGTGGTGATGCACTAAATGGATGGTCTACTCAACTTTGACATACACTTTAAATCAAGACAAGCTAGCCTACACTTCACTCAAAATGAGACCTTCCTTGTAATAATGTTTTAGTAGGGGGTCCCGTGGAGAGATAAGAGAGGAAAAACCTAGCACAAAAGATGTTCTAAGGCACATTGCTACGTAGCCTATTCACTTGCCCATACTTCTTCAGACACTTCCTGTGACCTGTAAGAGAATAAAACATAAATGCTAGATGTTGTTGGGGTTATCACATGAAGGTAGAGAAAGAGACCACACTTTCACAAAACTAACACCCAAATGTATGCTCATTGCAACACTCAAAATAAGGTAGAATTTATCTTAGATTCAAGGTAAAATTTTGTAGGGCTTAAACAAGCTGATATATCCCTTCCTCAAATGAGAAATTACAATATATAGAGTGCTAGAATCAAAAGCTGACAAATCCTTAGGAAAGGAGACCCATGCTGAGTCAAACATCTAATGAGACAAGAGGCCATGTTGCTACCTTATTTTCTAGATTTTCATATGGAAACCATGATGTAGGCTATCCAAACTACCACCTTTATTATCTGTGGCTTACAAAAGTATGTGCTACTCCTTCCAACAACTGACAAAGCCATTTTGAAGTTGTTGTGGTTGGACTATGTTTTCTTCAATGCTTAGGCAAAACATGGTTGCACATTAGAAGCTTGGCATGAAAACATGGTTTCACCTTCTATCATTAAAAAACTAATCCTTTTATTGGTTTTTAATAGAGACTATTTCACCTAAGTGCATTTAATCTTCTTATTGATGACACCTGTGCCACTTGCCTTGGTCTAGTTGGTCGTTGGGTCTGTGATTTTAACTTGTCACACCAATTGAGACATTTTGAGCTTTTACTTTATTATGTTACGTGATCACATTTTGGATTATCCACCTTATTTTCTCTTACTTTATTATTTCCCTTTGCCTTGGCTTTTTCCCTTTTATCTTTAACCATTCAGGTTCTTAGGTGCTTATTATTTCTTGGGCCTTTGTATTGATCTTTTCCATTTTTTTAAATTATTTGGGCTCTCAGGTCTTCACATTTCTTTGTTGGCTTCTTTCACTTTTTCCTTGTCTTTTCCTTTGGGTGTGACTATCTTCACCATGTCCTTTAGAGAAAATGTCCAAAGGATTTCTTTCAGACATTTTGTCTAAAGGATTTTCTTTCATCTTTTTTCTGCCTTTGTCAGCCTTCGAGCTTTTGGTAATGTTGAATTTCTTTGGATAAAATGTTTGAAGGAATTCCTTCAGACATTTTGTCTAAAGGAATTCTCTTTTGGGCCTTCCTTTGCTCCTTTCTTTTAGTGGGCCTTTGTGTTACGCTTTCCTTTGGACAAAATGTCTGAAGGAATTCTTTCCTTTGATTGCTTCTTTTCCCAAAGGGTATGTGCCCTTCGGGCCTTTTGTCTTCATCCTTTTTTTCTTAAAGTTCCCTCTACAAAGGCTTCTCCCATCCAAAAGTTCCATTTGCAAGGGCAGGTTCCCTTTGAAAACTCTACAAATAACCCTTTGAAAAAGTGAAAAAAGTTCTCTTTCTTGACCAAGTGCCCTCTACAAAGACACTTACCCTTCAAAACTTTTACAATTTCCCTACACGTAGTCGAAGTGCCCTCCAAGGAAATTCCTTTCCTTTACGAGTCACTTAGGATAAATTGGGTCCTTAGAAAGAGCTTACTTCCTTAAGTAAGGCCTCTTAACAAACCCAAATGTTTCTTTTAGTCCCTTTTGGGTTCTCTAATGCCTCCTAATTTGGACTTTAGACCTGCTCCAACTTATGAAATTTCATGAGTAAGACCCCTCAACAGACTCGATTGTAACTGCCTTGACCCATTCAGGTTTTTGGATTGCTTTTGCTTATAAGACAAAACAATTGAAGTCATTTAGAGAACCCAATTTGGTCTAACAAGACCAAATCAAGTTTTGCAAGTGACTTTACTTATGAACTTTCACAAGTAAAGTTGTTTACGAAACTTATAATGCACTATGGGGACCAAGTAGTTTCATTTGGAAAGCCTGAAGTAGTTCCCCTTAACAAACTTGAAATACACTTGGTGTTGACATAGTGGATTACACCTTGGGTAGGAGGCCGAGCTCCTGCCTTCCACACACAACAATGGAAACTCCCCCCTCACTTATGGGATCAGCGAAGTTGGGGGGAGAGTCTTTAGATAAGGGCTAGCTCCCTTTGATGTATCTTTTAGGCCCTAGATCTCTACTGCTAACAAATAAAATTAAAAGGGGGGGATGAAAAGGGAGAAGGATGCTGAAAATAGAACCTAAACCTAATCTAAAAAGGAGGTGATACACCAAAAAAGATTACCCACCTAGCTCGAATATACACCTTTCACCAAGAAAAAGCTCCCATATAGTTCATCTGATGTGGGAAACTCTTCTGCATTAGTGAGTCAAGGGTCCGTAGAGATATAGGGAGGAAGGAACTATCAAAGGTATTTTGAGACACACTTTGACAGCCTATTCACATGTGCCTATATTCCTGTTGTAGACACTTCTGACAGACCTGCAGAAGAAGAGACTTCACAATGCACTAGACATTCTGGAATCATTTTGTGAAAAGCATAAAATAAAATGACTTAACACAAAAAGAAAACATAGACATATGCATGAGTGCAAGCTCAAATAGAGGTAAAAATGCTAAGTCTCAATTCAAGGTAAAATCTGACAGAGTTCTGCCTTACAAGCTAAGAGATGGATCCCCTCAAAATGAGAAGTTTACAATATATAGAGATAAGAGAACTTGGCACTCCTTTTGAAAAGACTTTGGAGCTCTTGATAAGCTAGCCCATGTGCATTTCGAGCCTTGGGAAGAGGAAGTCATTGTTCCTGATGTCATTCTTTTAGGAGAGGCCTACTGGAACCATGTTATGTAATCGCCGATCTTGACTTTGGCATTCAAACATTAATGTGAAAGCACAAGCTGTGCCTCTTTTTTGCAAACAAGACTATTCTTTCCACATATTCATGCAGTTTGTCCCCTTATAAATGCAAAATGGAAAAAATAGGCCACACTGCTTATTGTTTGCACCATTAGATGACCACCTGGCAACAACTCGCCTCCCCTTTGACACCTAGACCATTTGTCCACTTCTGCACTTTGTCTCTTCCTGGTTTTTGTCTCTTTCTATCTCCTTCAGCCCTTAGGGCTATCTTTTGGTAGGTTGCTATGTTCTTTGGGCTCTTCCTGCTTGCCTTGGCCACTTTCTACTGATTTCAAATAAGTGACATGTGGCGCATTCCGCTGTGAAATGGGCAAGGCATGTGGTAGCATTCGCTTGACTCATAGAAGCTTTAGGCACCCTTTGAAGGTCCTACAGAAGAGGACACGTGGCAACTTTTGCTCTCTTTAACAATTCATCTGGGGCCCACCACAGTTCTTGTGCGATAAGAGGGAGAGACTGTAGATGTTGATACTTGTCAGCATCCACCGAGCTTTGCAGGGGACACGTGGCACATTCTGCTTCTTTTAGAGAAAACATGTCAAAGACTTCTGTGGTTGCCACTTGGTGCCTTCTGCACTCTGGCTTTTCTTGGTGTAGAATTAACATTTGTGGGCTTGTCACTATTTAAAAACCAATGGCTAGTTCACCATGCTTGATTTTGATGTCCTCGAGCCCATCACCCCTTGGACTTTCTTTGGCTTTCCTCTTGATTCGACCTTTTCTGTCACTCCCTTTCCTTTGAACTTCTTGCTTTGAACCTTCCTAAAGGGAAGGTGACCCTTTGGCGTCTTGAGAAAAGTCCCTTTTCCTCAGTGAGATCCCCTCACAAGGGCACATACCCTTCAATCGGTCTTCTTTCTCCTCGGCAGGTTTCTCCTTCAGGATTTTTCCCGCTGACCTTTTTCTCGCAGATTTTTTCCTTGCGGATAAAAAGTTCACAAGAATTGTTTTGACTGTGCTTTGTCTTTGGCCTTCAGAATTTATTTTTGGCTTTTCTCCCACAGCTTCCCCAAATTTCTTTAAACTTTTTGTCTGAAGGAATCCTTCGGACAAAAAGTCCAAAAAAATTTGTTTCTTGCCGTAGTCTTTTCTTTGGCTTTCTTACTCACAGTTCTTCCGAATTCCTTCAGACAAAAAGTCCAAAGGATTTATTCCTTTGCTTCTTTAACTGCCTTTGAAAGTGCCCTTCAAAAAAAATGGAAATGACCCTTTCGAAGTGTACTTCCCTTGCCTTAAACAAACTTCTGAAAGAAACTTACCTTTTCGGCTTTTCTTTGTGGCCTCTTCGCAAAAGCGTTCCCTGTCCTCTACAAGGGCTATTGAGTCCTGAACTGCCCTCCGCAAGGGCACTTGAAATGGTCGATTTTGTGCCTAATTGTTGGGAACTTGTCTCTACCTACAAAGTCCATAGAAAACTTCTTTGCAGAGTCCGTAGAAATGGACCTGCAGAGTCCGTATAAATTCACAGTCCGTAGAAATTTCCAAGACTTGTGTAAAATCAAAATGTAATGGCTCAGAATAGTAGGGGAAAAGGGGGGGACCATGTTATGGTCCTGGTGGGTAGACTTCACTAAATCCTCAAGGTTTTGGTGTAGCAGTTCATAACAAGTGGTATCAAATCTTCGATTTGGGCAATTTGTGGAGCGAAACCGTAGGTTTTTTGAATCATCAATAACTTTTTATTGGTTGCAAAAATTTTCACAAGTTTTTTATTGGATGTGGATAGTATTTCAAATAAGTCACAGTAAAAAAATTGAGATTTTTTGATTCATTTTGAGGGATTTATTGCTATTTTAGGGTTTATAATAATTTTACTATATCTTCAGAAATATAAGGAATTTTTATTCGAAATTGTTTTTGGCGATGTAGGCAGATATAATAAAAGTACAGTCAAAAATTCAAATTTTTTTGAGTTGTTTGGAGTGATTTTTTGTGATTTTATGGATCAGTTTTGACATTTTAGGGTTTCATGAACCTTAATTTTTTTGTGGATCATGGAGTTGCAAATATTTTTAGGGGAAGATGATATTGATGCTAGAGAATGGTGGATCCTTTTGGAGAATCATTTTGCAAAAACTTTTGGTCAAAGATGATTAACTCCTTTTTTATCTGGGCCTGCACTAGATTGGTTTGATCAGTTGAGCTGTACAGAAAGGTTTTCTTCATGGAAAGAAATGGAACATATTTTTTAGATCGATGGGCTATAAAACAAGAAGTAGAAAAAGAAGAATCAGTATAAGAAGAAGAAGAAGTAGAAAAAGAAGAAGAAGAAATAGAAGAATCAGTAGAAGAACAAGAAGAAGAAGAAGTAGAAAAAGCAATAGAAGAAGAAGAAGAAGAAGAAGAAGAAGAATAAGAAGAAGAAGAAGAAGAAGAAGAAGAAGAAGAAGAAGAAGAAGAAGAAGAAGAAGAAGAAGAAAAGAAGGGTTCAAATAATTTGGCTCCAAAGAAATCTGAGTCAATTTTTCAATTTCATGGATACATTCAAAAGAAGAAGGTAGTTGTGTCCATAAATCCTACCAGCAAGTCTAGCTTCTTTAACATGAATGTGGCTAAGCATCTACATGTTCAAGCAAATAATATCAAGGATGTTCAAGTAGATGGTAAGAATATTTCAATGTTTGAAGATCTAAAGCTCATTATGGAAAAATATGTTTTGCATTCAGATTTTTATGCTTTGGATATGGATGATGTGGATATAGTTCTTGGATATCCATGGTTAGAGACTTTGGGAACAATGAATATTAATGTTCAAAAAAAGTTCAATGAACCAAAATTGTAATCTGGTACCTAAATTGTAATCTTATGGTCCCTCTTTGCATCTTTGATTATTTTGTGGACAAAGTACATTGCCCAGCTATACTTTAGTCCCTATGTGACTTGGTGAGCAATGTATAGGTGGGCCATGTCCACCTCCTTCTAGTGATCGTTCCCTCTGATATTGGTGGAAATGATCCACACCATGAATTTTAGGGTTAGATGTCACAAGTTTTTGATATGCATAACATTTACATGCTTATAGTACATGAGTGTCGTGGCAATCCTCTAAATCTCCTTTGTATTAGCTAAGCCATTCATCACATTCATCCCTGAACACCATAGTCTGATGACTTTGCTAATCTTTTCGGGGGTGATCTTCATGTTTCACCCAATGAAGTAGATGTAGTCCTCATGGACACATGAAAGGAGGAACTGAACTACCTCAGTAGGTTTACAAAAATATGGTAACTCAAAGAGTTGGAAGAGGCTTGCTTGGTCCAGCTAGTTTTTAATGGACAAGTCATAGACCACTTGATTTCTTGTATTGGTGGTCTTGAACTAATAATAATTTTGGAGCTCCACTTCATTCCCTATTTGGTGGTGGTTATAATCAAATATGGTGGTAGTTGATACTTTAGAGACCCAGTTCTCTACATATAAGACCAAATCTAGGTATTGCATCTCCTCTATCAATAGATATGGAGGTGGAGATGTTGGGGTGTTATACACTGATGATGCATGTAATTACTTCCATTTATTTACCATCTTTCCCCTTTCTTCTTTAGCATGTTCTCTCACTTCTCCTTCTACACATTGTACGTATTTTGGTCTCTACTCTTGGTTCTTTGGAGCCTCCTCTCTAATGGGAAACTAGTCTCTTCAACTCACCTCTTCTTCCTCTAGTATAGTTGGTAGCTTCTTGAGTATTTTAGCCTTTTTATTAGGCTACATTACCCTTTGTGGAGCTTGAAGGTTCATGTGTGGCCATCTCATGTTCTCAAAATAATATGTGATTGCAGTTAAATTTACTTTGGCTTTTTGAACTTCAACGGTTCGTTAATGGCAAACCTATAACCTACAACTATAAAGACTTTCACTTCTTTCCACCAACTAGACTTTACAATCTCTCTTCTCACCTAGATAAATACCTTTGTCAATTTTCCAATGATGTAACCACTCTGCTCTACTCAAGAATTGAGTGATTCAATTTTGGTGTGATCTCTAGTTCTCTAGTTCATTGCTCATTCTTCGCACTAGCACTTTAAAAATTAATGCAAGGTAAAGTGTGAAATGGCTTTAAAATTATTATTTATAGGATCTTCAGGGGGGTTACCTTAATTAATTATTTACCTTTTCCCATCACTTCGTAGTCATAAATGCAAATATTTTAATGACTATCATATTCCAAACCTTACCCTATATAATTAATGCCTTAATGGTTTTGTCCCATCTTGTCTTTGGCATTCTCTTCATCATAACTAACCTTATTATATTTAATGGCATGTCCCTTCTTATGATTTTATTTGAAATGGGTGACAGTTGGATCTTACCCTTTCGAGGTGGTAGAAGATAGTTGTCTCTTTTTAAATTTCTAACATGTGGCAGGAACCTTACTCATTAGTGCCATCAATGGCTTCCATGCCCTTAATAACTTGTGCACCTATACAAATTGTGTGCCCAAATATCTTATGTACCCATTTACTTACAAGATTTTTATTTTTAACTTTACATGTAACTTCTTACCCAACACTAAAATGGTTCATGGTCCTCCATAAAAACAAAAACATAGAAACACAAATTATCAAAAAGAAAGAGTTGTGTGCAACAAAGCCAATGCTTTTATTGAAAACAAAAAATCCTAATCTAATGGCATAATCCTTATTGATTATAAAATTTAGTTATTCTGATGTGAAATACGCTTGTAGTTGACTTCCATTATAGTTCCCTGAGAGGAATTAAACATCTATGTGTTGTAGTTGACATGCCCCTGTAGGTCGAATACTATGTATTATAAATGGTCCATCCCAATGGAAATGGAGATTTCCAAGGTGGTGTGAAAACTTAGAGTCATATAACAAGACCTTCATGACTGGAGAGAAAATCTTGTTCTTGATATGATGATCATGCCATGCCTTTTACTTGCATTTTTTGACATCTTAGCTCCAGTGAGTGAGGAATCAGGTCTCATCTAATTGCATTAACATATCCAAACATGCTTTAAAATATGCCTCATCATCTAATTATCCTACGTGCATAATTCAAAGAGATGGTACCAATAACTCTACTAGCATCACTACTTCCTTGCCATATACCAAGTTGAATGACATGCTTTTGTTTAAGCATTTACAAGTAGTTAGGTATGCCCAAAGTACTATAGACACCTTATCATCCCAATCAGCCCAACCAACATTGTTGATTTTTGTTAAAGTGGTATCAAGAATCTTATTGAAAATGTGAGCACTTCCACTGGCCTTCAGGTGGTATGGTGTTGTCTTGTGGTGCATGATTATGAACTCGGCTAGCAAAATGTGAATGGTTTAATTTAAGAAGTGGGTTCCTTGATCACTATTGAGACTTATGGGACATCTAAATTATGTTATAATGTTCTCCTAGATGAATCCCATGGTAGTTACTATGGTATAGTTATTTTTCAATGTCACTTTAGCCAAGCACATGAGGTAGTCAGTTGTTACAATGATGGAATGAGAACCTGTTCATCATCCTATTGGAGTGATGGGCCCACAAAATCAATAGCCCATTTTTCAAAAAATTCCTAATAAGGTATGGGTTTCAAAGGCATAACATCTCTTATATTAGGTTTACCTATGTGCTAGAAAATATTACATTGCCTAATATATGCCTTAGCATCTTTGAATAGAGTTGGCCACCAAAGTCCAGCTAGCAACACCTTACACACAGTAGCTTCTCCAACATAATATCCTCTAACAATGCCTTCATGAACTTCTTGTAGTACCTCAGGGTCCTCATGTTTCATTACACAATAGTGAAGCACCTCATCCCGATCCATCTTATAAATGTCTCCTGTTATGAGCTGATATGATGCAGCATGGACCACAAGTTGCTTTTTCTTTGAAGTGGTGAGAAGAGTCAGGCGTGGAGCCAGTGTTTACAAATGCTATGATATCTTCTAGTTATTAAAGTACCCATACAAATCAAAAGAGTTATATGTCAGTAAGATCATCTTCTATGGTATGTGTTGTCCCCGAAAAATGCCACTCATTTTTGGGACAACCTACAAATCAAAATTTCTCTCTCCCCTTCTCAAATTTGTTTTGAGCTTTCAAATTCCTCATTTTTAAGCTTTTTCCGTGAAGGGGATTCATAGGTTCAATAGGTCTAAAGGCTTCTGCAGGCAAGTTCAGTCAAAAGAACAAGTTTCCAGCACTCAGTCGTTTCCAAGATTGGTTCAGTGCCTCAATTCAATCAAAAGGATTTCAATCGGTAAATAATAAGGGACTTAGACTTGAACCATTGAACTTAGAACCACTTTGGTTTAAAGGTTCAATGGGTTTAATGAGCAAGTTGGTTCAATACGCTTGGTGCAAAAAAACAAAGGCTAGCCAAGTAACGAAGAATGAACCGTTGAACCACAGTTGGTTCAATCGAAAGGTTCAAGGGCCTTCAACGGATGAACCATTGAACCGTTGAACCAAAAGGTTCAATGGGTTCAAGGTTCAAAGGTTCAACCAAGGCTTATAAAGGTAAAGGAAGCAGTGCCAATGAACTGATTGAACTTTGAACTGAAAGAGTTCAAAGTTCAATGGTTCATGGGTTCAAATGTTCAAAGGCAGCCTCTATCAAAGAGAGAAGCAACAAACAGGTGGTTCAACTAAGGAGTGTGAAAGTGATTGAACCAAGAAGCGATGGAAAAAAGAGACAGAATGAACCAATGAATCGATGAACTTTCAGTGGTTCAATGGGTTCAAAGTTCAACATGGTTCAAGCAACAGTCAACCAATGATGTCCTCGCAAACATCAAATTTAAGGTAAGGGAATATTCGTTGAAATTTGAATAAAGCACAGAACTCAAAGGAAGAACCAAGTGACTGGCTAGAAAGATAGCCTGATAGCTCAAATTGTAGTAGGAAGAGACAAAGATAGATAAGCCCGACTGAAGAGAAAAGCCCACAAAAAAGTGCCCGATGGAAAAAGATAAAGTGCAGTGAATGTGACAAGTGTTTGCGTTTGTGTTCCCCTTTTGAGTTGCTCAAGCAAAACATGTCATGGACTCCATTTTCTGTGAGTTTCTAATGAGTTTCATAATAGTGGAACTTGCAACTTGTCAAAGACGCAGAAAGGACCCCTTGAAGACTTAGGCAAGAAGGGCTATAAAGAGCAAAGAAGTGCTTAAGCAGCGAAGAAAGGAGCGAGACCGAAGGATCAGAAATATCTTCAAAAGAGTTATTTCTAGTAGGTGAAACAGTGGATCGAGTAGACTTATGAGCGCACCAAACCAAGGACGTGGCCTATTTTCTTCCATGAAGTAAAGACAAATATGCAAAGGACCAGCTAGTCCATATTAAAGGAAGACATATGGGATAAAATAGTTAAGACAGCTTCCCTATTTTCAACATAGTCCTTTGACAAACCTGAAAATGCCTTCAAGGCATTAAATACATGGCATGGGCCATTATTTGAAAAACAAATTCCCAAGTCTTTCTTGGGGCTCTATATATTGTAATCTCTCATTTGTTGTAAAGGAGACTTCTCATTTTTACAGGAATGAAACTTTGCCCATTTTGAAAGAAGAACACTGAGACTTTGAGCTCAGGTTGTAATTTCATTTTCCTTGTTATTTAAATAAGAAAGTAGGTTTTTCCAGACTTTGTGCTATTCTGACTTGTGTCATCTGAAGGTGTCCTTATTCATTTAATTTAGTGCATAGAATTAGTAAAGGTAACAAAGAAGTGTCCTGAAACCAACTGTGAGAAGACTTTGTGCTTTCACAATTGATTTCAGTCTGTGTTTTCCTTTCCTTTTTGTGTTGAGGATTCTGGGGAGACTTTGTGCCCCCATTATCCTTTGTGATATACTCTTTAGGCAATCGAGGTGGAGACTTTGTGCTACATTTCAGGCTGTTGGTTACTCTACACCTTTGGTTACCTATTACCAAAAAGATTCCTGTTGCCTGCAAGAACAAGCACTTTTGAAAGAAGAGAAGTGCCTTCTGTCGCTTCAACAAGATTTCTACTATCCAAGAAGGGATCTGGTTCTTGGCTGAAAGTTGCTTCTGAAAGAAGAGAAACACCTTCCCCATCACCCAGTATTTCTCCTTTGTTTGTCAGCATCATCTCTGAAAGAAGAGAGATGGATGGTTTGTCCTACCCCATGTGTCTTACTTTCTGGTTATATATATATATATATAGCCTCCTGCATCTCTTGCATATCTATAGGGAACCTCCCCTTGATGAGAGGAGAGATTTGTCTTCTGTTGATGCAGTAAACCTACACATCAGGCCGACTGATCTCCCTATGCTGTGGTGATAGGAACTATTTTGGTCACCAGTTAGCTGGCTGAAAAAATATTCACCCAACAGCATGTAGGGTTTCTCCATTCTCAATCTAGGACAGGTGGTCAGGTTCGTAGTTAGCCTTTCTTGGTTTTACCATTACAAAAAATTAGAATTCTTAGAATAAGATAATCTAGAAGAAAATTCTTCTATGTAACTCTAATTTGTTGACAAGGTATTTCAAGGCCTCATGATCTACATATAATGTAAAAGGAGTGGCTAGAAGATACTGCCTAAATTTTTGTAAGGCATAAACCATAGACAAAGCTTTGCGCTCCATGGTGGTATAATTTCTTTCAACTAGTGTCAACTTCCTATTGGCAAAGTAAATGAGGTGATCTAGGCAACCATCACTAGGTTGTACAAGGATTGCACCAAAAACCATGCTAGATGCATCAGTATGGACATGAAAAGGCTTTTTCCAATCAAGGAATTGTAGGATAGGAGCAGTAACCAACTTTTCTTTGACTATTTCAAAGGTTGACTTACAATAATTGGTCCATATGAACTACTCATTATGATTTAATAGTTCTAGTGCATGACAATCTTGGCATTACCACAAATTAAATTTCTATAATAACCTATGTTCCACAAGAAGGTGCACACCTCATGTTGAGTCTTGGGCACTAGTAGATGAAGAATCACAAAGACCTTCATTGGGTCTACCAAGAGTCCTTCCTTACAAATAATATGCCCAAGAATTATGCTAAAAGGTGTTATAAATAGATGCTTCTTTAAATTGAAGGAAATTTGTAACAACCAAGAGCACTCAAGCATGAGTCTAAGATTAGCACAATGGTACTTGACCAATCTATATACCATCCAGTCATCCAAGTAGACTTGGAGGAATTTATGAGTGAAATCTTTAAAACCTTCAACTATTATTCATGAAAACATTGCTTAGGTATTTTTCAATTTGAAAGGCATAATGATATAGGCAAAAGATCCTCATTTTGTAGCAAAATTTGTTTTAGACTGGTCTTCCTCAATTATTTGGACTTGAAGGTACCCTGACAATCCATTTGTAAAAGAATACACTTCACAACTAGTAACTCCTAGGATTTCCTCCATGAAAGGCATCAAAAAGGGATTGGTCACATAGTATGCATTGCGCATTCTGTAGTTCACACAAATATGGATACGTCCATCCTTTTTAAATCATTTGACTAACCCAATCAAATTTGGCCATAGTAGTGATTACTCCAGTGCAGAGCATGCTATCAATTTCTTCCTTAACACATGCTCGTAGGTTAGGATTCATTTTGTAGGGCCATTTTTTCATTGGTCGAGCACCATCAACTAGATTAATGTGCATCTTCCCTAAATATGGATGGACTCCCTTTATTTTGTTGTAGCTCCTTGGGAAAACATCTTGGTATTATTTTAGTAACTCAAAGATTTATGAGATTTATATTTTAGTCCAATAGTTTTTTACTATCACCATTTTTGGTTCTTGCTCCATACCAATGTTATATTGTATAGTTTGAACAGGTCCATGATAAGGATTATCTATTTGAAGGCTTATATCTTGAATATTTCATGTACCAATGCTTGTAATAACATATAAATGGTTGGTCAAGGGGTCAAGTGAAGTAGATCCCTTACCTTCGTCAACTAGAAAGATGAGTTTTTGCTTCCCCAAGCAAATTTCTTCACATCGTGATTCATCAAGAATTGGAGTAGGCACATGAGCTAGATGTGTTGAAAGTTCATTAAATAAGTGTAAAGGTTCCTCAAGTTCTTGATGGATGTTTTACTGGTGGTCTTCTAGAGGACTTGGGTCACTGAGTACCGCTTCACATATGGCCTAGAGATTAAGGTGCAAGTCCATCCTTAGTGAGGAATAAGAGAGTGCCAATGTCATGGTTTCCTTCAATAATTACCAACACTTGGTTCCCTTGTGTCACTCTTCATGAATATACCAGGCCCGTACCCATGTACATAAGCTTCCATAGAATGCATGCACCGATAGGTACTTTGGTAGGTATGTTTCTTCATTTTTCCATAATGTCTCATAGGGTTCAATGTGAGGTTAGAGTGCTTACATGTCATTGTAATTAAGTATTTCCCTGCCCTTATTATTATGTTGAAATATTTGGTATAGAGCATATCATACTTGATACTAGTATAAGAGGCACTCTTTATGAATATGCTACTGTCTAGTGGTGTTGCCATTAAAAATGTGATCTAATGACCTCATTTGGTCATTCTCGATATCATAGAACTCTTTGAGACACTAGACAAAGTCATTTACCTCTATTTGTCCTTGGAACCATGGGGCTTCATCAAGTCTTTCCAGTGGTTGTCATATTAGTGTCCCTCTCAGTGCTAAACCCATGAGGCGAATAAACTTGTGACATTTATGGAGTGGGCACAGGAGGTTCTCTCAGCTATTAATGGTGCTACATATTCTCCTAGTGAGATCATAATCACCATGAGCCCCAAAATTGCATGCATTGCTTGTAGTATCAAAAATTGACTAGGTGTCTATCCAACATAGAATATCATATAGGGTTGGATCATGTTGTTCATCATTTCAAGATATGACATTGTATAAATGGTTGATGTCTTCATCCACATTGATAGGTTCTCTATAAGGGTGTCCTTGTGTTTGATCTAGTGGTATTACAACACATTGAACAATGTTCTCAAAGCTAATGTAGGACTTTTTAAAGCTAAGTTTAGCATTATTCTCATATCACCAAGGCCTTCTTATTAGGGTTAGGTAATCATCAGCTTTGACTAACTCTAGAACCTCAAAATCTGCTTTGAATGGAACTCCAAGTATGTCGACTATGACATTTTTTAGGACCCCAATAGGGTGAGTCTTATTGGCCATAAATAAGACACGAAGTGATGGTTTTAGCACTAGACTAGACATTTTTTGCTTAGTATCCTTGGTGAGGACATTAACTTATGTGCCAGTATCCACTAAAATGTCCTTGATTACCTTTCTATCGATGGCAATAGTAACCAAGATTTCTCTATCTTTTAGGGGAGTAGATGAACTAGGAGTGTCCTGACACTGGGTATGATTTAAGTAACAGTCTTCACTTTGTCAAGTGATATGAGGTGAACCTCATTTGGTATTCAGGCTTAAATTTTAATCCAAGCACTGAGTTATGGGATGATATCTACATCTAGCATCCACTTACATTATTCTTGGAAGTCATCTTAGGCCACAATTTGGAGTTTAACTTCTCTTTACACAGTAGTACACTACATTACATCCTTGTCTTTGAGGTATTTAATCTTACCTTATAGATCTTGTATGAGTGCCATCATATCTTGAAGGACATCCTTTTATTGCTAATCATCAAGGTACTTTGTAGCTCATGGTTCTTCTTACTATACTTTCTCCACCAAATAAGTTGACTAGGTTTATCCCTCGTTACAGGTGGTAATGTTTACTTATTGAATAATGGGGATGGTTGGGCATGTGATCCATTATGGTTTAAGAATTTGAATCATATCAACACCCTTTTCATTCCACTCCTTGGTGATAACTCCATATAGATCAGGACACTCTTCCAATTGATGGTCCTTTTTACAAAATGCATATGCTGAGTATTCTAGGCAATCTTATTGATAGTGGTCTGGTGACCCACCTTTATAGCAAGTCCTAGGTGGAAATCATCCACCTCCTTGTCCATGTCCTCTTCCTCGATCATGGTAGACATCATTGTCTTGTGTATTAGTGATTGAGCTTTGGTATGTGCCACACACTTGAGCTTCATGGATATCACTGATCAATCGATAGTCATTAGTGTCATGGGTGTAGGCATAACAAATTTTACAATAATAAAACACCTTAGTGTGAATATCCCATTGTAAAAGAGAATAAGAATGGACATCATGTTCCTCATAACATATTTCACATGTTTGTTTTAGTACCATATGTTGTTGTACGGGTAGTTGCTCCTCGTATGCCTTTCAGTTTCACAATTGATACACCAGACACCACTGCATGTTTTGTATGCATTATTGGCTATTAAATTTTATAACTATGATACCATTAAGGCTATTTGGGCCTCCATGAAGGGAATAATCCTAGTGTCAATGATTCCAATTGCTTTATCATGGAGAGTAGCTTCCAAGGCCTTGCACAGGGGAGTGAAGGTTCATTATGATAGGGTCTGTAAAAAAGGTAGTGGTAGTCCTCCCATAAACCATTATGCATGTTGAGAAACATTTATTTCAATTGATAATTTAGAAAATAAGGTTTTAAACCATGAGTTATAATCATGTACACTCTCTTTAATTCCTTACTTTATGTCCTTCACTGTTATTATACTCTGTTGCTCAAACTCAGGAATATCAAATTCATACAGGAAGGCTACTTTGAGCTAATCATAGTCAACCACCATTTATTGAGGGTCAAACTTATGATACCACTTATGCATGTGATCTAAAATTATATTTTCAAACTATGTAGCCTTACATTCAGAAGATGTGATGCTTCACACTCTCCAAATCATTTTGCACTTGTGGACATGTTTAGCTACATTTTCTACACCTAGATATTTAGGTAAGTGCAATGTCATCTCATAGTAGACCATAATAGGTTGTGTTGGTTTAAAAAGTGGATTATGCAAAGATCCAACCCCTATTCCTTGAGGATGGGGTCTACTTCCTCCTATGCCTCCTATTCCTCTCGTGCCTCTAGTAGTAGAACTTGTGGGAAGAGGCATGGTGGCTAGTTGGTTACCCAAGTTTGTGCCTGTACTTTGGCCTTGAGGACCAAACCCATCAGGTATCCCAAGTTGTGCCATATAATTCACTTGAAGAGGCAAAGATAATGTAAATATAAATAAATGTCCAATGGTCAAGTTTTAGTTTCCCTTACTGGTTCAGTTTCTGACTCTAAAGTGTATGTATCCTAATTTCTTAAATGTACTCTGTCCAACTCAAGGGCATGAGCATGCACTATGATTGGGGAGCCTGGTTGATTTAGGCTTGGTTCCTCAACTATTTCAGTCCAAATTATTTCTCCTTTGTAGGATAAAAGTTGAAAAGAACACATTTCAAAAGTGATGGGTTCCTCATGCTTATCTGCTTCCCTATAGCTCTTCACTACACTCCTAGAGGTTTCCCAGACTCTTCCTGCACTGCTAACTACCATGATCCTTTGCCAATCTTCATCATACTTTTGTTTCCATAATTCTCATTGACTTGATACCATGTTAGACTCATAATTTTCAATCAACTCCTAGTCTTCCATTCCAAATGTGTGGCTCATGCACAAAAGAATTTGGCCATTCATGGGTATTATTTCTAGCCTAAGATCAACAAACAACTTTTTTTTATCTCAAAATAAAAAATCCTAAGATAGTGTCTCCTTGACTCTTGAAGAAATTAGAATTTTGTTTCTTTAGGACATGAATAGGTAGTCATCATGTACTCCAAAATGTAGCTATTCTGAACTCCTCTCCACCAAAAGTTAACTGCTCACATCCATGGAACTCCAAGATGTGCTAAAATCTTTCATTGTTCAAGCATCCAAGGCTAACTCTTATCAAGATTTTTGGTTCATTCTTGAGCATAGGTTATTATCCAATCATGTAAAAAAATTGGGACCTCATAAAAGAATATCTCATATAAGGGACTATAGAGATTCTGCTCTACCCACTATCATGTAGAGATGCCTATTTGAAGATATGGAACCATAAAGTTGCCTTCAACACTGATAACCTATTGTTATATATTCTCTAATGTAATGCATTCAAACATTTTCCCATGAATGTGCTTCAAGTGCTTTAGGTCTTGGAAATGAAACCAAAATGTTAGGTTTTGTTCATTAATTCTAGCTCCGGCACTGAAGTCTATCCCAAGAAGCTAGTGCATTGGCCCTATCACATGAGAGTTAGGTCTTGTGTACTCACTCGAGTTGCACATCGAAAGACCAATTATTGAAGGTTTTGTAATATAATAATACATATTTGTTCATCTTTCATTATGCATCTCTAAAGAATTATTTAATAACATAGATATACTACTATTATCCTTCTTGTCCTAGATGTAACTATCACTAATATAAGGATCATGATTATTATTTAATAGTAGTGACTGAGAAAAGAAAAATATACCAATAACAAGACAAAGAACTAAGCCATGTCCATCTCTAACACTTAGTGTATTTTATCATTCATAACATAATTTGGTAAAACAATATATCTCCCATTATATGCTTAGTGAGTTACAAGGCAAGGCTCTATTATCTATTCTCTAAAATACCATCATCACAAATGATTACAACAAGGGTATTTATACATGTTTTTCCTTGACCAAGTGTTACTTATCATTAATGTAAAAGCAAATTATGTGTGGACTCCCAATAGATTGAGAGTCATTGATTTTTATATCAAGTTCTTCCTGAGGACCTAGGGCCTTGTGCCAGTAGATCCTCACTCTATGCTATATACTAGTGGCCATGTGTTTTATTCCTAGCAGGTTGGTAAAAAACCTTTGATAAAAAGGGTCAAAGTGTCCCATATGAATCATTCTTATAACTGATCCCACTTGCCACGTGTTCCCCTAGTCTTCCACTTTTGTTTCGAGTCTTATGTTCTCAGGTTCCTCATGATGTTCTATTTTGGTTGGGTCCTCTCGCACTAGTTCTCTTGTGCCATTGTCCTCTCATTCCCATCAAGTCCCACACCATGATGCTTCTACACCTATTAGTTATGCACTTTGGTCCTTCCATTCCATGGTCCTTCCATACCATGTCGGTCTTGTACCAAAATGGGACAATGGTCCTTCCACACCATGCTAGTCCTGTGCATAAAAATGGGATATTACTTAGTCAAAATTTAAGGACTAATAGCTGTGTACTTTATCTAAACTAGACTAAAGGGGCTTATCAAAATGCAAACAAAAATAACCAAAACATTTGAGGTGCTAAGTTTCTAAACAAAAATTGAAATGCCACTATGGATGGTGTGATAGATTAAAATAACAGGCCAAACATTGTGAACAACAACCAACCTCAACCCATGAATAAAAAAAATAATAAAAATAACAACACTATAGGTATGAGGAAATATAATCCTCAACCTAAAATTCATGTGGTTGGTATTGATCATCCTACACCTTGTAACATAGTTTCAAAACCCACCTCAAAATTAATTTTAATGTGTTGACCATTACCAATAATATCAAAAGCAATCCTTTCATCGAGATAACAAACCACAACAATTTGGTCAACAAAACCAAAACTAGAGGCCTAAGGATTACGATCTCAAATGTATACTAACTTTTGCATAGATTCATTATACATGATACTCTTTCCTATAGGTAATACAAAAAAATCATTCAAAGACTCCCTTTAGACTAACAATAGACCTTTGTAGACATGTTTATAGGGAATGTTAATGCAAACCCTCTAATTCAACCAACTAGTCTTGTGACCCCTCATAAAATTAATTTATGTATATACCAAAGCATGTTTCTTGACCATGAAAAATACAACATCATAAGCCAACCAAAATGTAACCAAACCAAACTATCTCCACCAATTGGCATGCATAAGGCAAGGCTTCTACTTCTAGCATGACCAATTGATGTGGCTCCAAAATTGGGAGCTAAGGGAAAACTATAATGATAAGAGTTATGAAATTAGAAATTTATGGAGATGTGAATACCATTACTTGCACAAGACCAACCTATGACTCCTCACTTGTTAAATGTCTTTGAGACTCACATCAACTGCAAGCCAGTGGGTAAATATGATTTAATTTTCATACTTACCAAGATATTTTCTTATATCTCTTTGTTGGAGTTACTAAAAAACTATCATTCCCATTGTTTGGCATTTCTTGATGCCTTGGGATTGGGCCACCTAGCCAGTATCATGCCTCTACCTAGACTAAAATCAACCATATTGATCTGGGCATTTTCCCACCTAGACAAAACTAAAGGGATGTTAGTTATTTGTTTGACCTTATGAGTCTTCCCTCAAATTTTGAGGTAGTTAGGAGGGAGGATATAACTTAGTTTTTAAAAGGATAGACTAAGATAATTATGTTAAGAGAATAAACATCAATGATGGGGAAACTATTAACATAGTCTCATTTTTTCGTATATTCGTAAACTTGGTTATGGAGAAACTAATTACTCCAGCACTCAATGGGATCCCAAACCTTTTCACTCCATCTAATCCAATGTCAATAGGAAACTTGGGCTCTATATAAATTACCATCTAACCAATAATATTGTAGTGAAGGCTTGACCCTCAGCTAAGAACTAAGAACATGTAATAACCATGGATTGCATCATAAAGAGGGGTATTGAAATCCTTAAGGCCTTACTAGATGAGAAACCCAAATAAAAGGGAATCAAGATAACAAAAAAATTGAGTGAAGAAGTTCTCATAACAACGTCAATTGTTTCGACTAAATCCATATTAAAAATCATTAGTATCCTTAAAAAATATAAACCCATTACATTCCCCTCGGACCCTAGAGGAGTAGGAACATATGATATTTACAAATATCAAGACCAAAAAGCACAAGAGGGGCTGGCCAACATTCTTGAAATTTGCATGGTCAAAATCTCAGAAGACTAAGAAGAAATTTCCAATTAGGACGATGAGTCTTCCTTCATAACCAATCAATGGACCCTTCATTATGATGGGGAAATTTTTTACCTCAGCACAAGGGCAAGTGTTATATTGATTTCTCAAGGAGTCATTCCTTTTAGATGTAAGCTTGATTTTGAGTGTATGAACAATGGATCATAATATGAATCCTTATTATTAGGAATTCTTATTATAAGAATATTGGCTATCCAAAACCTAAAGATCCATGGTGACTTAGAATTGATGACTAACAAAGTTTCTGAAGTCTACTAGACCAAAGTTGAGCATCTTCAATGTTACAAGAATGTTGTATGCATGCAAAGTTACCAAGGAATTTTATTTCCTCTCTATAGAAGACATTCCTAGAGAGGGAAATCAACTTATTGACTCGACAGTTACTTCTTCTAAATTCAATACTCACTCGATGATTCTTAAATCTAATTTTATGGCATCTATTAGGTTTGAACCCCTTGTGTAGAAGGCCTCAAGTAACCAAAACCTAGCTTATGTAGGAAAGGATGATAACCCTATATTTATTAACATTGTCAAGAATGATGAGAATTTTTTGGATTTACTATGAGCCTATGACTATATTCCTACAACACATCATATTAGAGGCTTCTCTCTTACTTGTTACCCTACATCTGCCCTCAGATCTAAGTGTTATGATTATTATTATAAGATCACGGGCTATTATTCTTCTGACAAAGAGTTTTGAATTTATGATGAGGACCCTAACCTTCCTCTTGATCCTAACAAATTTGAAGAAGGGAATGCCTCCCTAATTGAGGGCATCATAGACATTAACACAGGGACTAAATAAAACCCAAATATCCTTAAGCTTGGATCTTTACTCTCACGTCAAGAGGTGGAAGACCAAAAATAGTTACTTACTGAGTTTTCTAAAGCCTTTGCCTTTTCCTATGCAGACATGACAAATATATATCCTAATTTAGTAATCCATAATTTAGTCACCATGCCTAACACAAAACTTGTTAATCAAAAACTCAAGCCACTCAAACCCAAGGTTTCATTAATTATCAAAGAAGAGGTCATTAAATTGTTGAAATTAGGGTTCATAAAATCCATTAACTATTCTAAATAT
Source organism: Torreya grandis (assembly GCA_037957365.1). Lineage (NCBI taxonomy): Eukaryota > Viridiplantae > Streptophyta > Pinopsida > Cupressales > Taxaceae > Torreya > Torreya grandis. The sequence goes on from JARHVA010000004.1 coordinate 9,277,735, forward strand.
TTGTCCAATATTATCCTCATTCTAAAAATGAATATAAAAAGTAGGATAAGCATAGACTTCTATGACATTAATAAAACATGTCCTAGAGATGTTTTTCCTCTTCCATCCATCAATGTCATTGTTAGCGCTATGATAGGTTATGAGTTGTTATCCCTCATGGATGGATTATTTATATAACTAACTTTGAATCTCAATAGAGGATCAAATCAAAACCTCCTTTAATACACCATGGGAAGCATTTTTCTATGTAGTTATGCCCTTCATCCTTGAAAATGTTGGGGCAATATATCAGAGGGATATGACCCATATCTTTCATGAATTTATTCATAAAATAGTATAGGTTTATGTTGATGATATTCTTGGAAAAACAAGAAGGGATAATCAAGAGGTCCTATGTACCATTCTCATAGGTAGAAAACTCCTAGGCTATATTATTTCTTAGTGTATAATCAATATCAATCTGGCTAAGGGTATGATCTTTGACATGATACCTTCTACGTATGAGTCAATAATTAGGTCAACCCTAGGGAAATTGGGGCCATTTATAGCTTCATACCTAATATTACTTACGTAGTTCATGATATTAAAAAATTTCTTAAAAGAGAGTGTCTTGGCTTGGATGAATGAATGCCAAGAAGCATTCAAAGCAATAAAACTTTTCCTCATGTCTCCACCAACACTCATGGCACCTAAGCCTGACATGGTTCTCATGCTTTACATAAGGATGACTTAAGTATATCTTGATTGTATGTTGGCACATGAGGATGATGATGACAATGAAATAGCCATCCACTTCATTAGTGGCACACTTATTGATTACGAAACTCGTTACACATAAGATTAAAAAGAGTGTTTGGTCATTATATTTATAACCAAATAGTTAAAAAATTACATGTTTAATAAATAAACAAGGGTCATAGTGAGGTCTCAAGCATTATGAACATTCTTGACCCAACCCTCCTATCATGAAAGGTTGGGAATTTCATCACACTTTTAATCAAATTTGAGCTTACCTATGTCAACCAAAATTCCATCAAAGGACAAATTATTGTTGATTGGTTGGTAGAGTCCCTGATAGAGGTTGGTGATCTCTTTAACATTAAATTTCATAACAAGGTGATATTTTACATAGATAAACCTATGATTGTCTCATCTCCTTTGTTATACTGACATTATAAATAATTTCGTTGATCATAGTTATGCTTTAGGTGCCAATTCAAAGTAGAGGTGAGGCCTTCATGTCATTGCATCTTGTTGACCTATGCACATGCCCAAGGCAAATATGAGATAAAGGTAATAAGACCTACATAAGACCAATTCATATACACAATATACTTGAAAAATATGGATAGAAAAATAAGAAGAAGATTTTTAACATCCATGAGGCTAAATAAATAGCCTATGAGACAACCAACCCTGTCATATTTGATTTTGCCTTGTATTTATTCTTTTATTCAAAGATAGAATGAACTCTCCAACTTTCTCCAAAGACCCCTCTATAAAAAAACCATGCCAAGAAGTTACTATCAAGAAGTCTACATATTTTACCCTGATTTCCATGTAAGGATCACAATTTAAAATAAAATGCTTTTCAGATTCAACTACCCCCGCATTGCAAAATTCACATATTCTTTCTTCCCAAGTTTCTTAAGGCATTTTATACCTTCTCATTTTGCATCAAATCTAACAGGAATTAGTTTTAAGATAAGCAATCAAAATCTTAGCTCTTCAAGGGATATTCACCCTAATGTAAGCTTTTTGTTGATGATATCATGTGGAATTGAACACCTCAAGGTAATAATTCCTCTTTCTCCCTAGAATACCACCCCACATAGACTTGCAGAATTTATTTATGACAAAAGCTTTTATATCTTTGCTATCAGTAAGACAAATGTTCAAATAGATATTCCACTTTATCATTTATTTGTTGTTTTTCTTCATCCAAGACTTATTTATTTTGTTGGACACCTCGCTAAAAACTACCTTAGGCCACCTACTTGCTTCTAGCTACTCAATTATTTTGAGATATCTTAGGAGATGCACCATTGTAGTGGCTTCCATTAGAACAATCCCTATTTTACCTAAAAAAATATCATACAGAGTTGAAACTTTTCACTTGAACTTATATGTGATCATGTGCTTTTGGATTCTCTTTATTTGCTTCCACTTGGACTCTAGCATGTTGCTAACCCAAAGCTTACACCCATAAAGCACCATTGGGCTTACCAATAGTCCAAAAAGAGTCTTAATATTTTTCCAATCCCATAATTCAACTTTTTTACATCTATTTTGAAGGGCATACCATGCTTTCCAACCTCCCAAAGTTATTTTCTTTTTGCAAGTCTCCCAGCTAAGCCTATTACTAAAGTCAAACTTGAGGTAATTGTATTCATTTACCTCTTCAATAAATTTCCCTCGAACAAAAATGTGTGCTGGATATTTTTCTTTTTGTTGGAGAAAATCATGATTTTGGTCTTACTGGTGTTGAATTACATACCAACATCTCTATAGAAAGCTCAAGGGCATCAAGGTGCTCTTGCAATCCATGAGGGGACATAGCAATCAGAATAAGGTCATCAACATATAAAAGGAGCCTTATCACATATTCCCCTAGGTGAACACTATTCCCACCCTACAAATTTAACCACTCTTCAAGTTTGTCAATGTATAAGCCAAAAAGAGTGGGTGATAAAGGGCATCCTTGCTTAACTCCAATGTCACTCCTAAAACTTTCAGAGATGATTTCTGAAGTTTTAATTTTAACTTGAACCTCTTCATAGAGTCTGTGGACAACTGCTCTAAGATGCTCTAAAATGCCAAGTTCCTTCATCCTGCACCATAACTTATCTCTAGGGACCACGTCAAAGGCCTTTTAAAAGTTATAAAAATAGCAATAAGCCTCTTCCTTTTCATACCAAATTTTTTCAATGATGTGTCTCAATGTAACTCCATGATATAAATTAGATTGCTTAGACCTAAAGCCTACTTGCCCATTTGCTCTCTTACCCTTCTCCTCTGCCCACTTGCTGATTCTTCTCTCAACCATGCTATCAAAAAACTTTGATAACAATGGATTAATCATGATAGTTCTATAGTTGGAAGGATTGTTAACGTCTCCACTCTTAAAAAAAGGAATTGAAAGGATAGTGATCCAATATCTAGGGAAGCCATGTTGAATAATGTTGTTGAAAATTATTTTAATATGGGGTGAAAGAATCTCCACCCCCTACTTAAGTTATTCTACCTAAAGTTCAACCAAGTCCTTAGCTTTTCCAACCCCCAACTTCCCTATACCAACCTTGACCTCTTGTATAGTGAAAATCATGACACACACCAACTAAACAAGCACAAGTGTACATGCCTTATAGATATATTAGTGATCTCATCATGTTCTAGTAGGAACAACCTATGAGAGTGTGCCTAACACGATAGTCTAAAAGTTGGCAGAAGTGGCAACCTAATAATGATGGACTTATGAAAGGTAATGTAATTTATGGAGGGTAAATAATATAATTTATTAATGATGGCCTGATCTTAACAAATAACTAAGAAATGAAACAAAGAAGCGTAATAGCTGACATTAAACAAAATTACACATTAATTTTTAGAAAGTCATCGAGCATTAATTGTAGAAGAGTTGCAAAAGGTCATGCAATGTTATTTGGAAGCTTATATAAGGAAGATATTTGAGAAGAAAAGGGTGCCTATAAAGTGCTACAAAATTCCTAGAGAAAGTTGATAAGTTAATAAATTTAAGTGCCTTTAAGAATGTTTTAATCCATGTAATATTGAGTTGATAAGTAATGGATTGATGTTTCTATCCTTATTATGAGTGTAGAATGTTGTCAAATAATATCCCTATTTGCTAGATGATTTAATTAAATCAAATAATGTGTTTATGATTTTGTGTATTTAAGTGCACACTTGTTTCTATGATTTATAGGAAAATAAATTGTATGTTATAATTATCATCACACTACCCTCATTCCCATTGCACACAACTACCCCCAACCTACCCCAGTTCCACTCTTTATGCTTCAGGTGAGCATGCAAGGTTCCCTTACTTGATTTGTTGGCACGATAAGATTACGTGTTAGTATTATGAAGGGTGCATGAGATATTGGCATGCTATATCAAAATTGGATGACCAAAATTTTGGGTTTCATTAATGGCATAGGTCAAAATTTATTATTGTGATGGTGAGTTAAGGTGGTATACACAATGTGGTAATGTAGCTAACTAATTCCAACATGTATGAGCAACATGGAGGGTATAAGTTTAAAAGGGCATGAATTTTTGAAGGTAAAAGGGGAGAAATAATTTAGCATGGAGGAACTAGATGAGCATGAGCTTAGGAGGTCCAAGAATAATGTGATTCGACAGAAAGTGGTGGCCAAAAAGGACCTATGTAGAGGAGAGAGTATAAATATGGAATGTTATGAGGATCCAAGCATTATAGGGATTTCATGAATGAGATTCTCACATAGAGGATGTGCACTTTATTGACAAATAAATGCTTGCCACTGAGTTAGAATGAACTCTGCAAGATAAAACTTAAGTACTTGTAGTGGAGGGACATTCAGGAAGAGACAACCAGAATGATTGTTTTAATTTCTACTTGAAGCACATGCTTTTGTGGTTGGTTCTTGTGTAATAAGGATTATGCCATTTATTTATTTTTACATTTCCTATTTTTTAGGTTAAGAGTAGTGTTATCACTCTAAATTTCACCCCTAAGAAGGTTATTTAAGCCTTCTTACTTATATGATAGCAATAGAGACACCTCTAGGTTATGGTCGGCCTAATCAGAATCTCTATATATGGGAAATATCCATTGATTCTTCACCCAACTACTACTAAACCTATTCAATTGTAGAGAAAAGGGTCAAGAGAAGACTAAAAACTAGAAATACACATGGAGGTGATGCGCCAAAAATAGTTTCTTCTATTTGCCTTTGATTTCACTATGAATTGACAAGGTTACAACCTACTTCCACAAATACAAAATAGTTCATCCCACACAAATGTTTCTATATGAAATTTATGGCTAATACAACAACCAAGTTAAATGATCAAGAGGCCTAAGAGGAGACACTAATGATATTTCTACACTTAAACTTAACAAAACCATTTGATACACATCATATGACTTAAAAAAAGATTATTAACTCACATAGAGGCATGAATGAAGAGGGTAAATGCAAGGAATTGAAACACTATTGTTAACATTCATCAACAATCCATATTAAAGCACTAAATGCAAGATGAATAAATCATAAATCAACTTGAATTTATTTTAGAGGTAATAAACAAGTATTAAGCTTGGTATGGCTTCACCATATAAACTTAGAGGATACATACAATACATTTCAAGGATTCATTTATAGAATAAATAAGGAGAGAGAGAGGTAGGACATAGATAAGGTCTAGCATGGCATTATTGCATCATCAAATCAATTACAAAACATAGTTATTGTGCCACCAAGTTTACAATGAGTATGTTTTCTTCTTGTTCTCAACACTCTAGGCTAAGTGTTGATGGAGTTTTAAATGAAGAAAGGCATGGCATATCATATTGACAGGGTTGATTCTTATTTAAGCTAACTCCCTATCCTTGGAGTTAAACATCTACTTCTTTGAAGGGTAGTTACAAGTTACTCTTTTGACACCTGGCCTATTAGGAAACCTTCTATGCCAACCCTAACTCTTGCAATGCTTCTCCACCTTTGTGAGAATGAGATTCAAGTTATAAACCTATCATGATATACTCTTTATCATCATGGTTTGCATTTCATTTCAAAGTTTTCCCTATCTAAAGAAGGTAATATAGACTAGCCTTTTACTTGAGGTTTGTCATGACAATGTTGTTAAAACTATGTAAATGTGTGTATAACCTCTTCAATTCTGCTTGAAATCATTATAATTGAGATTATATTGGTTTTCATATGGTATTAAAAATTTCCTGAGATGTTCATAAGAATGCCTTGAGGGTTTTCACACCTCAAATGATTTCAAGAAGGTCTGCAACTCAGTTTTCTATGCAAACAAGAAGGTACAATCTTCATTTAAGCCTATTATAGTTACTTTAAACATGTATTATCATCATATATACTTATTTAATTAATTATAAGTGACCATTATATCTCTCTCTAGGCTTAAGATCCTTTAAAAATGGTTAAAAATGCTCTACTCATCCAAAACCCTACAAGTAGCCCCAAAAATGTAATTTGTAGGCTATTTTCCTTGGGCTTTTAGTCTACACATACCAAAAAGAAGATCCAAAAGATGATAAATATGTGTGTATGGATCATCCTAGTGGTTTTATATCCATTCCAATTCATTTGAGTCACCTAAAAAACCAATTGAATTCATTGAGCTCATTTTAGGGTTCTAGTAGGTTTTGAAGGTATCAAACTTGTCAAGGATTGTTCATAAAGAACATATCCTTGATATTATAAATAAATATACAAAAATATAGTAGGGGGACCCTATTAACATCTAAAATATTCATTATGACCCATGCAAATCCTTGTTTAAGTTCACACATAGTGAAAGTTACCTTCTTGGGCAACGTAGGCCTATAGGTGCACTCGAGAGGACTAATTTGGAAAAAAATGGCCATAAATATGTTTGATTTTGATTTGGAATACCTCATTGAGATTTGTGTTATTCCATATGATGTGTGTAGTTTATCCTCCCAAATATTTGACTCCTTAAAATCATTGAAACCTGCATTAACTTATTGTTATGGTTTGTAGACATTCTTGTGAGAATGACCCTAATAACCTATTTTTGATGGATTATCAAATTTACAAAGTGATTAAAACATTTTATAATCATATATAATATAAATCACACCTATTAAAATATTTAATACTCTGATTCTACAAAAAATAAGTGTCTTTTCTTCATAAAGCCATTCACAGGCCTAACATAGTCAAGCTAAGCATGTGTGTTCACACTGTTCACTTGATCATATGATTGTAGATGGTCTGTTATGAACTATAAAACTCAGGGAAAAGGTGAGGTCTTTAGATATACCTTATTTTATGTTTTTCCATTCATTTTTTTCTTTTTAAACCTTCGTGTAGACCCATACAGTCCAGTTGTATGTGTAGAACTGCATGGGTATTATTTTCTTGATCATACATGCTCATGAAAGGATTTAAGGTTTGACTAAAGTCAAAAAATAATGTAATCACCTCAATTATGCATTTAAAACTAGACATAAATCACATTTTTACATTTTTTCCTCCAACACTTGAAGTTCTTATTTATTCTTGCTTAAGAACATTAAATTCAATAACCTTCTTGACTAGTGTCTCTTGCAATTGTCGCATGATATGGATTTGGGAAAATTATATACCTATGGAATGCTTAATTAATGTTATATACTCTTTTTAATGTCTCAAAACTTTCACAAGGATGCATTGGTCTCCAAACATCCCTTTTGTTCATCTATAGGATTGTACTCTTCTCATTTGAGGGCTATGTGTTCACATTAATGCAAGAGGGCCACTTGGAGAAAAAAAAGTTTGTTGATCATGAAATGTAACTTATGAGGCTTGTAAAAATTCATATCAAGAGCTTTGGATTCTTTCAAAATTCACTAAAATCTTTCAAATTTCAATCTTACTCAACATCATACCTTCTCAACTGTATAAGCCTATACATTGGCATTTCACTCTTTCTGCATGTCAATATTATTTGAAGATGGTATAGGTAACTTGTCAGACCTACATGAGATTAGGAAAACCATGGGAATTTTTTCTCAACACCTCCAAGTGAAAAAATACCTTAGAATCTTGCAAAGACATGCCTGTTATGCCTAGGACAATAGAACCATGAGTTCTCCTTATTGGTAAAATCATGAATAGTGGAATATTACACTGAGTTTGATGTTGAATAGGTTAATAAAATATCAAGGGATACTCTCCAACTATTTTCATGCATTTACCAATCTTGTACATGCCATTTCAAGGGAAAAATTATGGCAGTGGGGTTTAACAAGGGTTTTAGAGCTCTTATCTTCTTAGCAATTGTTCATAGAGCTTTGCCTCCTAAACTCATAAATAATGCCATAATTTTTAAGGGAAAAGAGTTAGTCTACATCCCCTAATGAAATTTTTATCTAAAACTTCATCTCCTCCATGAACCAATGTAAAAATGTTGACCCTCTTCTGGTTGCCAAGAATTCGGTGAAGAAATGGAATAGGTTTTTATCTTTCTAGTGCTTGCAACTCTTTATTAAGCATGGATTTGAGTCTGAGGTAACTAGAGAGATCCTTGGAGAGGATTAGGATTTGATATTCAATGGAAACCTTTTGTAAAGAGACTTCCAAATTCCCTTTTCCTTCAATAAAATTACTTGTCTTGCCTTCTTACCCTATTGAAGCTATGAACTAGGTGGCTATGGAGTTTCTCTTAGCCTGTACAATGGTATAGTAACATACAAGAGCATCTTCCAATTTTATCTCCACTTTAATTTCTTCATTGTTTTCTTATTTCTACATTAGAATGATGAGTGAATAGTTTAAAAGTGTTCTAACATTAGAAGATAAGTTTCATGATACCTTGGACAAGATGTATTAGAGAAGGTACATGTATCATGGAATTCAACAAGTGCCAAATGACTCAAATGACCTTTTTGATATTTGGTCATAACATTAGACTTTCATATTTGATGATATTTTAATGAGTTACTCATAACTTTTCCATAAGTAATATAAGACAAAACAATGGAAACCTTAAACTATTCAACAATACCTTAATTTATTTAAAGTGCTTGAAAGTGCAATGTTACCAACTTAATAGCCCTACTCCTTGGTCCAATTGGTCATCTTGGAACACATTATCTTCTTGGATAGTCGTTATATTATTGTATTCCCCATGGTTCAAGATTTACTTGGACTTTCACAACAAAACTTAACATTTTCAAAGTTATCTTAATTTCTACTAAACTGCACCATAGAAGGTCAAGACCATGGAGACTAGATATCAAGATAAGGTGATATGAATGCCATTTTGATTATGCCTTGCAAAGGACTTTGAAATAATCTAATATAAATTGAAAATACACCACAAAGACAAAACATGACATAAATACCATGAACAATAAAGGCTATCAACAAAGTTAAGAGACTCAATTATCAAGTTTTGAGATGAATAAACTCATGATGGCCAATTTTGGCTAACATTTTTGGCAACCTCTGGGGATTGCATGCTTGCTATGCATCTATACTAGTGGCATTGATAGTCCATTGGGCTATGGAGTCTTGAATGCTGCTAATTGAAACTAAAAACTTTTTCAAACTAACTCAAAGCACCCAAACACAACAACATGACAAGAAGCAAACACACCTATGTGCCAAAGGCACTTAGAGGAAGGGAAAAAATAAACAACACAAGTAATAAAACATGTGTCATTAGACACTTATGGAAAATAATCCCACTAAACTATTATATACAAGGCATTAACAAAAGTTTGAGGTGTGAGAACAATTCTTTAAGCTTTAACTAGGGTCAAATCATGTACTAGAATCCTTGATATTGAGAACAACCCAGCATAAGGTAAGTGTTATTTAATGAAAACCCACTCGCTAGGGTGATTAAGCAGCTTACCAATATTGAAGGCTTTGTTAGCTAAGGTGGTCACATTTTCATGATCTCCTATCTTGATGAAAAGGCTCGCTATATCTTTGCCGTTAGCTTATTGGTATAGGTCATTTAGGTCTCCTTTGAGTGGTGCATTTATACCTTTTTAAATATTATTTGATATTGCAACTTTCTTAAATTTTGTTATGTCCCCTTGACACTATCTAATCTACTTCTTAAGAGTCATGAGGCTGTTCCTAGCATCAATGTTTTTTGAAATATGATGGAATAGTTATTTAGAGCCATCAAAATTTGCCTGTTATTTGCTAACCATAACTACAAATTGATCATGATTAGTTTGGTGTTCATGCTAATCATTCAACTCACCAAAATTTGCCTTGACTTGATCATGCTATTGTAGGGTTATCACTTTCTTGGTAGGAGATTCATGCTCCTATCCATTCTCATTAAGACTATCAGTTACCTCAACAACATGCCCATCTTCCTTTTGAGGAAATGTAGGCCCACTAATCTCTTCAAAATCTTGAATTATGGCATAGTATTATTACCACATGTCATCCAATTTTACTTGAGGCTCATGTTCATGAATTTTATCTTCTTTGGTAGCTATAACTATATCCTCATTGTGTTTACCATGCTTCATCAAGTCTAGAACAACATCATCTTCATTGTGCAATAAATAATTTCCCAAGACATCCATTTGAAAATAATTGTTAGAGCCCATTTCAGGAAGTTCATAACCTTCTTCATAAAGAATATATGTGCATATGCATGTCTCGTCTATGAGTTTGTATGGATCAAAATCATAATTCTTAGCTCCCCACTCATCAAGAAAGAGGTCAGATACACCTTCAAGAGGATAAGTTGGTTCTTGGTCAACATAAAGGTCTCCTTCATCAAGAATGGTGCAATTGATGGTAGGGGATTTAGGAATATAAGGTTTTATGTGAAACCTATCAATTATTTCAGATTGAATCTTGACCTTGCTATCATACCTAGTCCTAAACACCATGTAGGACCAATCTGATGTTAGACCCCAATCTTGGTTGTGAACTCCCTATATAAACATAGGGAAAAGTAGGGTGGTAGGTCTATTACAACAACATCATGAGAAGATAAAAAAAGAGGGGAAAGCATGAAAGGTTAAAGTCAAACCTTTTATTACACCTAAGGTTTTGGTAGCTAACCCATCTAATTGTAGGACTCCTTTGGTGATTGGCTCATATTTTAGGCCTAGTTGATTAGCTACTATTTTAAGCCTTACCTAAAGTACTAACACCACTATAAATCATGAAATTATGGACTAGGGAGTCACCTAAAATGAGAGAAAGGTATAAATGAAGAGAATTACCACTTTTTCTTGGCTTCCCATCTGTAGGTATAGATGTATTGGTGAAAACTACACCTTCTTTCCTTGTTGGTCCTGCTGATAGATTGAGCTTAGAAAACTCTTCTTGGAGTAGATCCTTCTGTCCAAAAATTAAAAATGTATCCCACATTGGAATACTCACATGATCCTTCTTCATCTGATCTATAATGTTGATATGAGATCCACCAACTTTTAGTTTTCCTTTAGGATCAAAAACTCCATCTTATGTTTGTGAAGATTGAGGTGAAGTAATAGTCTTCACATTTTGATTTCTTTGCATTTCCTAAACTTTAGAGGTTGTATTAGGCCCATTCATCCTTTGATTTTCTTCCATTTCCCTCTTTTTCAACCTTGTATTGGTTGTTATGGAAATATCAACCTTATTTGTGTTTCCTAACTAATTGACCACACACCAATCTCCCTTTGACCAATTCAACAATGTAACATCTGATTGAACCTACCCTTTGTTAGTTTTTCCTTGAATAGGCACCTCATCTTGTGTCATAAGAGACATTGTTCCATATTGTGTCATGAAATCTTGAATAAATGCCTCATTTATATAGGTAGTTTGATCCTAAGGAGGATATTTTCCAAACTCTTGCACAAGGTTTCTTTGAATAGGTAATAAGTTTCTAGAAGTAGAGGCAACATTTGGATTGAAGCTATTATATGGTCTAACATGAGTGATTTGACTTTGACCTTAGGAATTCGCTTACAAAGGTAGCCTATTATATTGATCAGGCTATTGGGATGATAGGGAAATTGATAAGGTCTATGTGGTTGAGGTTTTACCTCTTTAAAGCCACTATCTCATTAATTTGGATTTGACAAAGATTATGTAGCTTATATGTTTTATCAGATTGACTAGGAGTAGCTTGGTCATGATTATTTGGAGTGGGAATAGGAGCAAGAGTTGGCATATGAGGTTGTATATCAGGGAAAAAAGGCATATGAGGCCTTGGGAAATGTTTTCTTTTCTAGCTTGAATTAGACTATTCTCAGTCTTGATGTCAATGTCATATGCATTGGGTAATGTATCTCCCATCATAAATTGGATCATTATAGTTATGTCACTATTTAAGGCCTTCAAATAGTATAAGAATGCATAGTTTTCAGTAGGTTTGACCATGGATGGGATTCTATCCCATGTTTTTTGAAACCTAGTATTGAAGTCCTGCATGAATTCTTAAGGGGCTCTTTTGATGGTGGTTAGTTGCTTAGCCAATGACAAATTATCACGTGTATCTTCAAACCTCCTAAACAACTGATCTTCTAATTGGTCCCTTATTTGGATGGAATTAGGTGCCAAAGTCCTATACCAATATAGATTTTTACCTTTTAATGAGGTTGCCACCAACCGAATGGCCACATTCTCTTGGGTGATATGGTGAATGTTGTAAAAATTGGCTATATCCCTATTATGTTTAGTAGGAGTGGTGAAGTTTTCCCCAGTGAAGTAAGGAACACTCTTAAGATCTACCAAAGGGATATCATCATATTATGCGAGGTTTAAAGGGAATTCACCATTGAAGGAAATAAAGGGTAGGTTTTTAGGTGCTTCCATCTCAAAGAATGGAATCAAACCAAGATTTTTTATAGGTGAACTAACAACAAAAGTCTTCCTCTTTGGATAAGGAAGTGTTCTAGGGAATCTCTTTATTTTGATTTAATAAGGAGTAAATTATACAAATTCAAAAGGAATACCTTTAGAAACTATATAGTTACCTTGGGCATGAAATTTAGGTACTAATCTATAACCAAGATGCTTGAGAACTTGTTGGAGTCATCAGATATTGAGTATAAATGCTCTTTAAACTGCAAGTATGTCAAGACAAACACTAATATTGAAAAATATTTTTTCCCATCGGGCGTGCTAGAGATGTTATAAATCTAAATTGCACCCTTAATAAGACTTATCAAGCCTTCTTACTTAGATGATAAAAATAGAGACACCTTTAGGTTTTGGGTGGTCTAATCAATGAGGTGAATCTCTATATATGGGTTGGATCCCTTGATGCTTCACCCAAATAATACTGAACCTATTCAATTGTAGATAAAATAGGTAAGAGAAGACTAAAAACCATAAAAACACATGGAGGTGATGCACCAAAAACATTTCCTCTACTTTCCTATGATTACACTATGAATTGACAAGGTTACTACCTGATTACACAACTCCAAAACAATTCTTCTTGCACAAGTGTTTATAAATGAAGGTTATGGGTAATGCAACAACCAAGGTAAATGATCAAGAAGCATAAGAGAAGACACTAATGATATTTATATACTTAAAATCAATAAAACCCTTTGACACACATCATATGACCTGTAAAAACATGATTAAATAATATATTGGCATGAATGAAGAAGACAAATACAAGAAAGTGAAAGACTAATACTAACATTCATCAACAATTCATCTTAAAACACTAAATGCAAGATGAAGAAAGCATAAATAATCTTGAATTCATTTCAAAGGCAATAAACAAGTATTATGTTTGGTAGGGCTTCACCATACAAACTTGGAGGATACATACAATGCCTTTCAAGGCTTCATTTATATAATAAGGGGAGAGAGAGAGAAGTAGATTGTAGAGAAGGTCTATCATGGAATTCTTTCATCACTAAATTAGTTATAAAATAGAGATATTATACCACCAAGTTTACAAAGAGTATGTTGTCTTCTTATTCTCAACACTATATGCCAATGTGGATGGAGTTATAAATGAAGAATGGTGTGGAATATCATCTTAGTAGGCTTGATGATTATTGAAACTAACTCCCTCTCCTTGGAGTTATAAATCTACTTATTTGAAGGGCAGTTACAAGTTGCTCATTTGACACCTGGCCTACTTGGAAACCTTATATGCCAACCATGACTCTTGTAATGCTTCTCCACCTTTGTGAGAATGAGGTTAAAGTTCTAAACCTCTCTCATTCTATATTATTTTTCATCAGGGTCTGCTTTTCATGTCAAAATTGTTGTATTCAAAGAACCTGATACAGACCAGCCTTTTGCTTGAAGTTTGTCATGATAATGTTGTCAAAACTATGTAGACCTTTGTATAACCTCTCCAATTCTGATTGTAATTATTAAAACTAAGCTTATATATGGTTTTCAGAAGGTCTCAATAATGTCATTAGATGCTTATAAGAATGCCTTGAGGATTTTAACACCTCAAATGATCTCAAGAAAGTATGTAATTCAATTTTTTATGCAAACTATAGACACTAGAAAACCACACCAATGGTTTTAGATGTCATAACACACCTTGCCTTAAGACCATTTCCTACCCTAACATTTTAGTCCTAACCTCTTAGACTATGTTTAACCATATGACCACACTTCCTTAAATGAACTCGGATCATTTATAATGGTCTCTACTGCCAAAATTGAGTGCAAAACACTATTTTTGGCAAGTTAGACCATTTTTACCTTGATCATATGATCAAGATCCAAACTCTTGTAAGAGTCAAAGCCTTTTAGTGAACCAGAAAACCAATCTAGAGATCAAGAAGTGATTCATCACCTCAAGACTAAGGATTCAAGCATCATTACTCTACCCATTTTGTTCAAGGATTCCAATAAAATCTCACTCAACTTAAATTCATCTTCAGGCCGTCAAATCCAGAACATCTAAGTACTATATTCTTTTTATAAGTTTAGTATTTGGTTTTGGTAGTTTATTGCTTTCACCTACTTTCAATCTCTCCCCATACTCTCTTTTGTGTTGGAGTTATGCAACTCTAACACCCCTTTTTTCCACCAAATATAATCTAACAATTCCCAACCTTTGAGTGTTAAACCTATGTATTTAATATCCCTAAGTCCTAATTATATCTTTATAAAAATCAACCAACCTTCAAATAGCCCATAAACCCCTTTACAACCAGCCCAAACCCATTTCTATCAAAAAGCCAAAACTATGCCAATACATAATGATCGACATTGATTACCCTTGATCAACATCAATTACCCTTGACTGGCATTGATTACCTAGTGATCGGTATCGATCTCTGTGTAATTCTATTTTCTTAAAATAACAAGTGAAAAATACCTATCAGCCCCAACCCAGAACCTTATTTCTCAACCCTTGTCACAACACAGAGTTAGAAGCAACTATCTAAACCAAACTTTAGAATTTGAGCATTTATTTTGCATAAGATTAATGTCATTTTGTTAAAATATTCATTTTCTTGAAAAGCATTTTATTACATTGTGTTAAAGTACTTTTCAATCCTTTATGCAAGTATTTATTATCAACATTCTTCAGAACTTGATTTGTTAAAATGAGTGGATTGACATCCTTCCAATAAAGTCTTGTACTTATTGGATCTAGCACTTGCTAGGCAATCCACCCTCCAATATTACAAATCTATCCCATTTTTAGTCTTTTTCTTGTTGCAGGTCATTCTTCCCAAGTCAAAGAGGAGTACTTCACATCATCTAGATCACAGAGTGCATAACCAAATCTAGGTTCATCTACACCTTCTCCCTTTCTTTAAGTTTTTCTTGTTTTCAAAAGAAAAAATAAAATTAATATAAAAACATAGTGAAACATTTGTTATGCCCAGTGGGACCCTAGAGTTTTTTTGGGTTCGTAGTTATTTTAGGACATTCTAGCTACATTAGTGAAAAAACATTTATTGCACTTCTTTATTTCTAAAACTAAAACATTATTTTCTTCATTTCTAAATTGGAAATCGTAACTTTCAATTTCTTCATTTCAAAATCAAAGGTAAGTACTTGTTTTCTTTATTTTCTTAGAAAAACCAAAATCATTTATTTTCCTTTATTTCTATAAAGTGAAAAGGCATTCATCTTAGGATAGGACTTGCATTCTCATTCTGCATTTAGGTGCATTCTAGTTGTTTTGTACTCATTCAAAGAAATTAAAATTTATTTTTAGGTTTAAAATAAACCTTTGTCTATTGATTTATTGCATGATTAAGTCACATAGCTTAATTAATCAATAAATTAATCATAGCAATCACTTATTTCACACACATACCAAACCACTTACACAATCAATTCATCAAACATTGGCATAAGGGAACCAACTATGATTTCATCACCTAGTGACAACCTTCATCCCAACTATCCTACTTGGATTTCACCACCAAGGGGAAAAATAACTCAATATGTTGACTGAGTATAAACTCTGGTAATCAGGTATATACTAGCAAAGCACTTGCCACTCTTACACTATGGTATGTGAAGTGAGGGGGTAGGCCCCAATACCAAGTCACATACCGATTCTGGTATAGAGATATTTTGAGCCTAAAAAAACCTGAAACCATCTATATAATACTTCTTTTAGTACCCATTTTAAAAACTAAGTAGAGTCTCACAAATTCTAAAATGAAGGCATAAGCCTAAAGCGAGATAAAAAGAACTCTAAGATCTAACGTACTTTTAGTGTGTGTGATCTTTTTGACTATTTATTCTTTGATCTCTTTTTGAGTTAGTGAGTTTGTTTCCATCAAACTTCTAAAACTTCCACCATTTTATCACATGGTCATGACACGATAACAAGCTAGAGACCAAGCTTACCAAAACCAACCTTCTTCCTCTTATTTCTTAAGAATAAATACAGAAATTGATGCAGAATAATCTCACAAAATCACAATAATAATATATATATATAGAGATGCATAAAGAATAAAAAATAAACATGTAAAATAAGAAGACCAGATTTAACGTGGTTTACCCAATGTGGGCTACATCCACCAAGAAACACTTACGTAGATTTTATTACAAACCACAAGAGTACAAATGTCTCTCAGATCAATCTTCTCATAATTATAATGCATAAATATTATTTGGAGCTACACTCAACAAACCCTCCTGAATTCACACACTCTATTCTTTCTCCTCAAAACCCTTATTCTCATGATGTATTACCTAAAAAATATCCATCAATACATAATACATCAACAAAGTGGTATTATAAAACAATGGCTGACAAAACCATTAGCGAAATCAATCTAAAATGGTTTGCCATTAAAAGGGTTCCATAAAAGTTTTTTGGGGCTATTGCCCTCGAACCCCTATTTGTTAGGGGCTACCACCCCCAAACCCCTACTCAGGGCCCAGCTTGACCTCAAACCCTAGTGAGAAAAACATATAGTGTACAGTATATTTAAAATGTATAGTATTTAAAAATATATTGTAATTTAGAAATAGGCTCCACAACACAACAACCTCCCACTTAGAGACTGATTTCCTTTGAGCAGGCTTCTCAACCCTTCACTATCAATTGTGAAGGCCAACCAAAACTGAACATAGCTTTAGTTTCTCCCTTGTGACCACCTTGGTCATCATGTTTGTAGGATTTTTATTGGTATGAATCTTCTCTATCTTCAAATTCTCTTCCTCTAAAGCTATCTTGATGAAATGGTAGCTTAACTGTATATGCTTCATCCTAAAATGGAAAGTAGTGTTATTTGCTAGATGTATAACACTTTGACTATCACTATATGTCTTCCCTTCATCTTGATTATGCCCTAACTCTTTAAGTAATTATTGTAACAAAATTATTTCTTTACTTGCCTCTATGGTAGCAACATACTCAGCCTTTGTGGTTGATAAAGCCACAAGTTTATGTAGTCATGAAATCTATCTCACTGCTTTGTCACCTATAGTAAATACATATCCTATTGTACTCCTCCTACTGTCAAAGTCTCTAGCCATGTCTGAATCTACATAACCACATAAAGTGGTGTCCAATCCACCATAGCTTAAAACTATCCACATGGTCCCTCTTAAATACCAAAGGATCCACTTCACCGCCTTCTAGTGTTCTCTACCTAGATCACTCATGTACCTACTTACTACTCCCACTGCATAGGAAATATCTGGCCTAGTACACAACATGGCATACATCAAGCTACCAATAATTGATGAGTATGGTACATGTGACATCTGGATTCTCTCTTCCTCTGTCTTGGGACACTACTCCTTTGATAACTTAAAATGACCTACCAAAGGTGTCCTAACCAGTTTAGCATCCTACATACTAAACCTTTCCAAAACCTTTTTGATGTACTCTTCTTGGGATAAATTCAGCTTTCGTTCCTTCCTATCTTGAATTATTCTCATTCTAAGGATTTTTTTTACCACTCCCAAATATTTCATAGAAAAGGAATTACTAAGTTGTTATTTGAGTACCTTTATTTCTTGCATGTTCTTACTTGCAACCAACATATCATCCACATACAGACAAAGGATAATGTAATCACCATCATCAAATTTCTTGATATATATGCAATAGTCTGAATGACACCTAGACTATAAAAGTTCTTCAATTTTCACACCATGTTCTTCTTCCCTATGACCTCATATCCCTGTGGCTGCTCTATATAGAAGTTCTCCTTCAAATCACCTTGAAAGAACATAGTATTCACATCTAACTGCTCTAAGTGCAAGTCTTCTACTACCACTATCTCAAGAATAGTTCTAATAGAAGTCATCTTTACCACTAGGGAAAAAATATCATTGAAATCAATTCCCTTCTTTTATGCAAATCCATTTACCACCAACCAAGCCTTATACCTTTTATTGCCTCCACCATCTTCTTTAACTCTATACACCCACTTGTTATACAATACTCTCTTACCTTCAGGTGGGTTTACCAAATCCCAAGTCTGATTTTCCATGAGAGACTGATGCTCCTCATCTATAGCTTGCTCCAACTTCTTCTTGACATCTACTTGCATTAATTCTTCAAATCACTCTAGCTTTCCATTTTCAGTGAGTAATAAATAATTAAGAGATGGAAAAAACATTCCTGTTCCCTTCTTACCCTAGAAGACCTTCTCACCATAGGAGTTTGGGGTTATTGTGGAGTAGGTGCCTGAACTGGTTGCTTGGACATTTTATCATCTATAGTGTACTTTTTATAGCTTGGAATTACACCCTTGTGAGAGAGTTATTTAGGCTCCCTCAATTCTAGCTACAAGCATGGAGGCAACCTCAAGATGTGGGTATCCTATGGTGAGTTTGAACCTCTAGGATTTTTTATGAGGCCAGTTCCTTAGGTGCTTCACTTCAGCTCTTGATCTCACACTAAAATATACTATTATCTAAGGAAAATGGGTAGGAGGATGATTGAAAAGGAAATCTAAGCTAAGAGAGGTGATGCTCCAAAAAGAAGTGATCCACTTCATCTAGGAAAAGAGCCAACTAATGATGAACCCTAATAGGACACACATTATTCTAGTTTTATCTCAAGGCCATAGGCATGAAGATTTTGTAGGAGGTTGAAGGGAAGCCTTGAGCTTTGAAAGATTAAAAAAATAGGTCAATGGGAGACACTATGAACTAGTAAAACTTCAAGGAGATCTCAACACACATACACTTCATGTAATCATGCATAAAATTGAAATGATCAAAAACAAGGTGCTAGAAAAAATTGCAGGTGATGAATGACAATCATACATTCTAAAAATGAAACCAAATGTGCACACTTTTTTTAAACAAAAATATAAGCTTCAAAAGAGTCTTTTATAAAGTGATTTCTGTAGAGTAATTCTATCACCAATTTGGGGATCATTTGCTTGGTTCCAAGGCCTCTATTTATATAGAAAAGGGGGGAGATAGAAGGGGAAGAAATAAGAAGTCATTGATCATTGGAGCTCTGATGTTGTACTTCCTTGTTTTCCCTAAATGTGTCACTCATGATCACTAAACAATCCTTTCAAGCCCTTCCCATATTTAAGTTTTCTTTTAGTACATCTGAGAAGCCATGTTATGAGCGGTTGGAATGTTTCTTCTTGGCACGATGCATTTAATCTTTGCCTTCAATATTGATGTGGCTTCTTTCTCTTTACATACCCTACTGAAAGGATGTGGGTCTCCATGTGTTTCAACCATGCTACATTTAAGTGTCAAACAATGATTATGGGGAGTGAACTATGGTAGATGAGAGCTTTTATAATTTCTAGCTACTAGTTTCTTGGAATCTCTCATGCTCATTGGTCATCCTTGTGCCATTTGTTCTTTAATGATTAGCCCTTTCTGCTCTATCTTATGCCACATGGTAGTCTTTCATTTGTTACATCATGATTCTCACGTTGCTAGACCAAGCTTAAGTCAAGCACTTGAAGATTCCTAATTTATTCTATGTAGAGTAATTTGGGTTGTTTGATCTCTCTAAATTTGGACTTTCTTAGATCTTTTACTTATAAAACCTTTCAAGTAAAGGACTTCAAGAAACCCGATTTACTTCATGTAGAATAATTTGGGTTCTCTAAGCTTACTTACTTCAGACTTGTCCATATTGAAGTCTTTTCACTTTATTTTTTCCAAGCCTTAAGAATTTGGGCTTTTCAAACTTAATTACTTCCAATGGCTAGTAGCTTATCCTGATTTTGACATCCAAAGGCCCGTCATTTCCTTTAGACACTTGGTCTCAAGCTTCCTTATTTTTGGGCCTTTTCTCCACGACTTCTACTTCTTTCAAGAAAATCTCCCAAAGGGATTTCTTCAGATAATTTGTTCAAAGGAATTCCTTTGAAATTTTTGTTTGAAGCTTCATTCTTGCTCTCTTCCTTCATAAATTACCTTTCAAACTTTCCAAAATGGACTTTCTCGAAGGGTGAGAGACCCTTTGGGCTTCCTGTATGTCCCTTCAAACTTGTACAAATGATCCTCCTGAAGGGAAAGATACCCTTCAAGAATTTTGAAATGGTCTTGTAGAGTAATTTTTTACTCTACGTCGTATTTAAATTTTTAATCGAGCACTGTAGTTTTGGTTCCCGCATACCTTGGTTGAGGCGACATAGTTTTGGAGCAAAGCATCATTCCATTTTGTCTAAGTGTTGAAGTGCAGCGAAAGCTGCCAAGTGGCATATTCTGAGCATGGGTTCTCTTTCCCCTTTTTGTTTCTTTTGTTTCATTTTTACTTAAGTGTTGATTTCAAACAGAAGCTGCCAAGTGTCACTTTTTGAAACACGACGTTGGCCAGCTGGCATCGTCTGAGACCCTTTTCATAATTTTTAGGAAGGTCACAAAATGTGCCACATATCCAATAATAGTTAAACAAAATGCACCACGTGTTGGCATCTGCATCTCATATCAGTACCTGCATTTCATCTACTTTTTGGCAAAAGGGTTTCAACGAGCTAAGCAGTAGGATCAGGCAAAAAGCACCAGGTGGCAGTCACGGAAGGCCCTGGACTACCCTTTTGAGAGGAAAGCAGAAGTCACCATGTGTCAGCATCTGAGAGACTTTGGTTCAACGCCCAGGTTCAATGCTTTGGTTCAAAGCAGAAAGGCATCATTTCATTTTATTTAAGTGCTAAAGAGCAGTGGATGCTGCCAAGTGTCACTTTCTGAGCCCCTTTTTACATGATCCCTAGAAACAATAGAAGACACCACACACCCCTAGTAGGTAGAGCGGAAGATGCCACGTATCTTCCTAGAAGCCATAGAGGCCGCCACGTGCTAACTTCTGAGAGATCATCTTTAAGCTTCATTGCCGAATAAAATAATGGTGGGACTCGGGTGTTATTTCAAGGGTCTACAGAAGCTGCCAAGTGTGACCATATGTAGAAGCCTAATATGTGCCTCGAATAATTATATAGCATAGCTAAAGAGAAGTAGAGAAAGGCACGTGCCTTTGATAAATTAGGCAGAAAGTACCAAGTGTCATTCTCCGGTACCTTTTAAGTAATAAGGAGAATTTTAGGAATTGACTAAGTGTCCTCTCCCATTTCAATGGAATAGAATGTTTTGTGTATCTGTTATAGCAAAGTGAGATGGAGGGAAACTCGGTGAGAGTTATTCCTGGTAGATGGAACAGTTCACTGAGTGGATTTGTGGAGCCTGCAAACATTAAAAGGGCCATTTGTTTGTCCCCTATAAGCATAGATAGAATAGACAGTTGAGCAGCTAAGCAGGTGATGGAATGAGAAATTTAGGTGCAAAAGGAGGTACTAGTCATGAATCACCATGCCATAGTCAGGGCAGTTCTTGATAAGACCAAGATGCATCCAAGGCATTGAAAGCACCGTCTGTTTGTCTTCTGTGAGTTAAGGATGGAGTAGAATTGCACGGGAAAGGGGATGATGGAAAAAGACATTCGAGGCTATAAAATAAGAAGAACTGTAAGGGAAAAAGGGGGGAACTTTCTATAGTGGAGACTTTATAGAGTTTTGACCAGTAATATCATTTGATTTTGTATCATTTTTCTGAGTTGTAAAGTTAATGTAACTGTGCATGTTTCTGTGCCTTTTATGTGGCTGAATGAATTAAGAAGATTGAAATTTATGCCTTGGTTGATATTATCTGTGTCATTTTCAAAAGTAGTCTATAATGTATATTTTATAGAGTTGTGATTAGGAATGTCATTTACTTTTGTCTCATTTTCTTGAATCAAAAGTTCTACATAACTGTACATGTTCCTGTGCCTCTTATGTAATTGCAAGATTCTTTTAAGAAGATTGAACCCTATGCCTTTGTTGACATTCTCTGTATCCCAGCAAAAGAAGTCCCTATTGCGAGCCCTTGTTTCTATTATTTTGATCTTTAACATTGATCATGCACTTGTATGCTCTTAAATGTAATTGAATCCTACATATAGTCTCACTGTGCTCAGGTTAGGATTAGGATTACACTCAAGCACATCACCGTAGTTAGGTTTCATTTCTTGCATTTGCATTTATGATTAATTTCCTATCCCTTTTCCCAAACACTTGATACAAAAGAAGAGACCAGCTTCTCTAAAATCTTGAGGTTGTTTCAAGCCGCAATATCCCACAGCTTGAAACTTCTCATTGTTGATTGATTAGAATCAAGCACAATTTTAAGCATCAATAGTTTTTGGCACGCTCGGTGGGACTAATCTGTCAAGAAGTTGAAGAATTTTTGGTGTGTTCTTTGGCCAATTAGCCTTTGGAGGTTTTTGTTTTATCAACACGAATGGAGACTCTGAGTCAAAGTAGGCGATTAAGCAGTCCTAGTATCATCAAGAAATCACCATTTGGTATGTATAATTATGTTACTCATAGCTATAACCTTATTCTCCTTCATATATTTTTAATCAAGATCAAGTTTCTCATGGAATCACGTCAAGCAACAAGGATACATATGGTCATGAGTTTCACCTTTCACAGGTTCGATATGACCAGCCTCAGCCCTGTCATGAGCTATACCAGTCTTATACCCAGTCTCCCTAATACGTCACATCCCATGCTCAACCTAATCTCATTTCCACCTTAAAAAAACATTACTGGGATATAAAAAGTATGTATTGGAGCTTGACAATAGAAAAGGATGTGGCAAAAAAATTCCTAATCATATCATCCATCAAGTAAGGGATGCAGTAGATCTGATTAAAAGTGAATGGGATCCCATTGAAAGAGCAAATTAGCAAAGGCTTACATATGAGATGCTGGATGTGTGTGGATTGATTGCATTTATAGAAGAGAAGCTGAGCATTCATGAGAGACAACCTTACCAAGTCTATCAAACTGCATATCCACCACCACAAATTCCATATCAGACATATGCCACCCTTGTTCATGAGCTAGGTCGAGCCTGTCAAGGTCATTTCCTCAATAACATCGAGTCTATGTTAGCAGCAAGGGAAGAGGACTCCAAACCCTCACTTTCCCCTCAAGTCCCTTCTACTCTTCCTCAAGAAGCTTCTTGTTTTTCATCACAGCCTTCTGCTTTATCCCTTTTCAAAGAAGAATATATTTTAGAGGAAGCAAATAAGTATGTAGAGGAGTGCACTCAATTCATGGCTAGTCAAGAAGATTTCATAAGTACAGATAAAGAGGAAATCAATATAGGTACACCCTTTGATGAACCAGAGGATAAGTCACAAGCTTTCACCTTGACCTCTAATGAGGAAGAGATCATTTCTGAATTCTTCCTCACTTTGCAAGAAGATGTGGGGGAGATTGGACACTTCCTTTATCAAGTCATTGGGACAGGTTACACTATCCTTCAAGGAGGCTATGAACTGGCCAGATGTGGAGAAGACAACATCGAGACTCAGCTAAGTAAATAGAAGGGATACCAGCTTTCAAATTTATCCTTTCAAGAGGTTGAAGTCATCAAGGAGCATGATGATGCAATAGAGCTAGAGTTTGAAGAAGATAAGCCAAAAGATGATGGATATCAAAAGACACAGAGTGGAGAACCAACAACCATCAATTTCTTGATGAGACATGACAGCATGAAGAACTAGAATTCGATGAGATTTCAAGGACAAGAAGAGCTTATGGATCTCGAAAGCATGTTTGACTCAGTCTCACTCAAATGTAGGCAAATCCGTGTGGCCTACACAGAAGACATTTCACCATAGATATACCCGTTTCAATCACTTGTATGGCAACATATGTTGGCTTGTCATGAAGAAGATGTTAGAAATTTTGTTTTTGCTCTCAGAGGGAGATAAGGATGCTTAATTAATGTAGTTAAGTAGTTTCCCATTCCCACATTATTTTTGTTTTCCCACTTTCCTTTTAAATAAGTGTTTTAAACACAGAGTTGGCGGCTTAGAAAGTTTTTAATTCTTTAAATTTTTGCCACATTAAATGCTTCTCGAATCTTTCAAAATCTCTAAGGTACCTTGCACCATAACGTGCATAACGTGTCCACCTCACCACTCCTTGAAGATTGAGTAGGATCTGATAACAGTCATCCAAATTTAATGCTATTTGAGACTTGATAGACCCATAAATATCCCTTAGCAATATTTAAAGTTTACAAATTCTTAAGCATTCCTATACCTGCGAAAATATCCTGCTCATTGCGATTGTTGGCACCTAGTAGAATTTGCTTCAGAAAGCATGTTTCTATCTTGCACAAGGTTCATACCAGGTATTACATAAAAGATATAGAGATGGTGGGAACATCATCTTCACAACAAGGAGCTGGGACACTTGGATCTCTTGATAGGTTGCTGGCTAGTAAATCATATGCTATAGCTCCTATGCAACTATCGAAAACCTATCCAAGAACCAAAATCTTGGAGTTTGGTCAAGCCAGTGACCCATCAAAGGTAAAGGACTACGTAGATGGAATCATGGACCCCATCTTGCAAAAACTAGTAGCAAGAATCTTAGAGAAGGGGCACACCAAAGGTGTCTTCTAAGAGCCAGAGTAGGGCAATACGAGACATTCAAAATGAGGATATGGACCTCACAACTAGCTCAGTTCATTGTCCCAGCTATGCATCCATGCCCTAATTTGATTGAATTATGTGCAGACTTGCTCCATGCACCATCTTGCACCATTCAATAGGGTCCTTTTGTGCTACAAATCACACCACAAGCTATCATGGACATGCTAGCCCTGCATTATGACAATACTGCCACATTCCCCACTATTGATAGGATGCACAGAATGTGGGTGAACATCAACACTCAGACTAGGTTTTGAGGTCTGAGTTATAAATGGCTAATGGTGATACTACGATACCCACGCTCCCTACATCGAGAGCTCAGTTCACACCAGCTAGCCAAGACGCACTGTCAATGATGACTCTCATCTTTGGCATGAAGGATGACATGGCGGTATATGCAAAACAAATGGCCATCCTTTTCAGGCTGAAGATAGTTGACAAGATGCAGGAGTATCGACTTGACTTCTTGGAGCACATCACCTTTTTAATAGTGGAATAGCTGACCCAATTCAAATCAAAAGGGGTGTTTAGGTATTCCTCTTATTTGTTCCATCTCATACTATATCATAACCTCGAGATTTTCACCCAACATATGGATCTGAACATATATGACCCAGCTTTTGACCCCCAAAGGACCATTCTTGTGTTTGCATGGACACATGTTTTGTCAAGAACTAGTGACCTATATGATTTTTGGAAACTGTTCGTTACCCCCATTCTTTGTTGCCTTAGCCTTGAACTTATCATGAATAGGTTATTTCCAAGTGTTTTAAACCACTTGTTCAGTTGTCTAATCCTATGTGACTTCTATTTTGGGGCCCATCACACGATCATAAAGGTTCATGGGTTTTGTGGGGAACCAGTGTTGCTACCAAAGACCTTAACTCTTAGGTTGACATTCTTAGAAGTCACCAGAGAGGTGTTGGTAGTTGACAATGAGTATGGTTCCAGGAAGAAGAAGAGAAAAATGTACAATCTCTTGTGGATGGCAGACAACATAAGCCTAGAAGCCAGAGATGTTGAGACTGTGCTATTGAGAAAACTGGCCTTCCTAGGGTTCTTGTTAGTTGAAGACAAATGGGTTTATGACCCAAGTGATTACATAGCTTCTTGGGTAAGGACCAATAGAACTAGAGCCAAGATAGCACATGAAGGCTGCCCTTTTTGGGAGACCAAAAAAACCCTGCAGAAGATGCTCCTGGTCTCTATGTTGAATTGATAGATTTGCCCTTGCCATAGAATAGGCCATGGGAAACCTTCTATGATAAGTAGAGGGATTATGAGCCCAAAGTCAGAATGACTTCTAGTTTGAGAAGGATGTTAAAGAACAAAGGTTGGGATGCGGAAAAAATTGAAGCCTATTAGAAATATAGGTAAGAAATTTCTCAAACCACCCATACTTTCAAAAGCATGGATTCAAATTAAAGATGGGAGGAGCTCTGGGATGAGTGTCATCCCTCCCCTACATCTAGCCTAGAAACAAGCCAATTGCTGATGCTCGATATAGGGCAGGAAGCCAGAGTGGGACCAAGCCAGCAACCCCAGGCCTTTGAATAAGCTGTAGTCACTACATCAGCCTGACCCCAGCCTCTTAGCACCATGGAACAACAAAGGAGTGTGGTGTCTTCAACACCAAAGGCTTCCCCATCATCAAAAGTGATTGAAATCCCTGGTTCTCTGCATGCACCATCGGTAACAGCAGAGGTGGAAGGGAAGTAGACCCAGCTAGAGGCAGAGATGCCCAGGAAGAGAAAGAGGGTGCAATTCCAAACAAATTCAGAGGAGGAAGAAGAACCTTCACAGTGCCAAGTGTATGGCACTACAATTTCCCCTCAGTTAAGTATTACTCCTCCTCTTCCCTCTCAGTCTGTTCCTTTCCCTGTCGATGTGATGCCTCCACCTAGCTAAATGACACCTCCTATCACCTCTACCATCCCCATTTCAAAATTTACCCCATCCTTCACACTTCAAGCCCTAACGTTACCCATTTATTGCCCTCTATTCTTAAAAAGATGCCCCTCCAACTCACCCCTAGCCAACCACTGCCTATTCAATATGGCCTACCATAGGGATATCCTTTCACGGGAGGATACATTGCATCCCCTTCCACCTTCCAAATGCAGGTCGATGATGCTAGGAAAGCAAGAGAAGCTCAGTTGGAGAAAAAGAGAACTAAATAAAATAAAGCATTGGCTGTCCCACACCTGTGGTCACAATTTGACCCCATTCAGTAGCAGTTGACGGTGACCCATTTGTCACCCAACATTGTCAAGCCGAGCGAGCATGTGTAGCCAAAGGATTATACAATGAACGTAGTGGCCATTGATATGTCCCTATTCAGGCCCCAAAATAGAGTTGAGCTATTGATAGAATCCACTTCTATAGTCACAAAAGATTATTTGAAAACATCAAGAAGACTAAAGAAGATGGAGGCTGATTTGGCCAAAGAAAAGGCAAACTATAGCAGTTTAGCCAAAGAAATAAATAAGAGAAAATGAAATAGCAAGCCTAAATAAATAGTTGCAAGATACTGTTTCCCTTCAGACTCATTGGGTAGTCTAGGCCCATAATGATTCATTAAAAGTAGAGCTCGCACTTGCAAAAGATGCAGCAACAACCCTTAGGCTGGAGAAAGCAGCGTTGTAGGGAATAGTCAAAGGACTTGAGCTACAAGTTACCCAATCACAGTAGAGGCTGTTGGATAAACAAAACAAAGCTGCGACTTTTCAAGCCTAGTTCCAAGCAGAGCAATAGAAAATAGTGCAAATGACGCTATAACTAGCTAATAGGCCACAAGGTGTTGGAGTGATAAAATTGGTAAAGGAGCTTTATGAGTCAATGTGGGAAATATTCTCCTTAGAGATTATTTAACTCAGGCCATCTCTCACCTTCCTGCTCAATGCACAGTAATTGTGCGAGAAGGTGGAAGATTCAGTGAGGAACACTCTAGCTACAATCTCCAATAGAGTCACGGACTCCCAAACCTTGTTGTAAAAGCTCTATGATGCAATGGATGCAACATTGGTAGCTGTGGGAATCATTGATAGAATGGTCACCATGAAACAGGTCAATAAGGTGCTCAGTTGCAATGCTGCAGCCAACAGTTGTAAAGAGCTTCTCAAAGTCATGAAAGAAGGCATCAGAGAGATGAGACAACATATTGAAGATCTGGGGCAACTAGGCCTTCCTTTTCTATTTCTAGATGCCAACACAGTGCTAAAGGTTGATCAAATTGAACCATTGCTGCTAGCCAAATAGAGGGATCAAATAGTTTTCCAGGACATGCGAGATGATTCCTCAGTCTCTGAAGTCAAAGCTGTTCTGGTTCCTATTTCCCAGTTGGAATTCAAATTGAAAGCTACAGTCTAGATTTTGTAAACTTTTTCGCACAAGGATATCATTAACCTTGATTTAGCTTTCATTGAATTGCAGAACAAGCAAGGGTTATCTGACCATAAATGGTCCATCTACCAGACATCACTTTTAAAGCTATAAAATTTTGAAATTTTAACAGAGCGGGAGTTGGGTTTATTTTTGAGTAGGCTCAAAAGTCCTGGGGGTTGCTAGTAACTATAGAGTAATTTTTTACTCTACGTCGTAATTAAATTTTCAGTCGAGCACAATAGTTTTGGTTCCCGCATACCTTGGTCAAGGCGATAGAGTTTTGGAGCAGAGCATCATTCCATTTTGTCTAAGTGTCAAAGTGTAGCGGAAGCTACCAAGTGGCATATTCTAAGCACAGGTTCTCTTTCCCCTTTTTGTTTCCTTCATTTCATTTTTTCCTAAGTGTTGATTTTGAGCGAAAGCCACCAAGTGTCACTTTTTGAAACATGATGCTAGCCAGCTTGCATCATTCGAGACCCTTTTCATAATTTTCAAGAAGGCCACAAAATGTGCCACGTATCCAATAGTAGTTAAGCAGAATGCACCATGTGTTGGCATCTACATCTCATATCAGTACCTGCATTTCATCTACTTTTTGGTGAAAGGGTTTCAATGAGCTAAGCAGTAGGATCAGGCAAAAAGCACTAGGTGGCAGTCACGAAAGGCCCTAGACTACCCTTTTCAAAAGAAAGTGGAAGTCATCACGTGTCAGCATTTGAGAGACTTTAGTTCAATGCCTAGGTTCAATGCTTTGGTTCAACACAGAAAGGCATCGTTTCATTTTATTTAAGTGCCGAAGAGCAGCAGATGCTGCCAAGTGTCACTTTTTGAGCCCCTTTCTACTCGATCCCTAAAAATAGGGGAAGACGCTACACACCCCTAGTAGGAGGAGAGGAAGATGCCACGTATCTTCCCAAAAGCCACTGAGGTTGCCACGTGCCAACTTTTGAGAGATCATCTTTAAGCTTCATTATCAAATAAAATAATGGTGGGTCCCGAGTGTTATTTCAAGGGTCTACGGAAGCTGCCAAGTGTCACCATCTGTAAAATCCTAGTATGTGCCTCGAATAATTCTATAGCATAGCTAAAGAGAAGTGAAGAAAGGCACGTGTCTTTGATAAATCAGGTGGAAAGTGCCAAGTGTCATTCTTCGATACCTTCTAAGTAATAAGGAGAATTTCAAGAATTGACTAAGTGTCCTCTCTCGTTTCAATAGAAAAAAATGTTCCATGTATCTGTTACAACAAAGAGAGATGGAGGGAAACTCAGCGGAAGTTATTCTTAGTAGATGGAATAGTTCATCGGGTAGATTTGTGGAGCCTACAAACATTAAAAGGGCCGTTTGTTTGTCCCCTATAAGTGGAGGTAGAATAGACAGTTGATTGGCTAAGCAGGTGATGGAATGAGAAATTCAAGTGCAAAAGGAGGTACTAGTCATGAATCACCATGTTGTAGTCAGGGCAGTTCTTGATAAGACCAGGATGCATCCAAGGCATTGAAAGCGCTCTCTGTTTGTCCCCTGTGAGTTAAGGATGGAGTAGAATTGCACGGGAAAGGGGATGATGGAAAAAAGACATCCAAGGCTATAAAAGAAGAACTGTAAGGGAAAAAGGGGGGAACTTTCTATAGTGGAGACTTTCTAGAGTTTTGACTAGTAATATCATTTGCTTTTGTCTCATTTTCTTGAGTTGTAAAGTTAATGTAACTGTGCATGTTTTTATGCCTTTTATGTGGCTGAATAAATTAAGAAGATTGAAATCTATGCCTTGGTTGATATTATCTGTGTCATTTGCAAAAGTAGTCTATACTGTAGATTTTCTAGAGTTGTGATTATGAATGTCATTTACTTTTGTCTCATTTTCTTGAATCGGAAGGTCTACATAACTGTACGTGTTCTTGCACCTCTTATGTGATTGGAAGATTCTTTTAAGAAGATTGAACCCTATGCCTTTGTTGACATTCTCTGTATCCCAACAAAAGAAGTCCCTATTATGAGCTCCTATTTCTATTATTTTCATCTTTTACATTGATCATGCACTTGTCTGCTCTTAAATGTAATTGAATCCTACATATAGTCTCACTGTGCTCAGGTTAGGATTAGGATTACACTTAGGCGCATTGCCATAGTTAGGTTTCATTTCCTACATTTGAGTTTTTGATTAATTTCTTATCCCTTTTCCCAAACACTTGATACAAAAGAAGATACCAGCTTCTCTAAAATCTAGAGGTTGTTTCAAGTCACGATATCCCACAGCTTGAAACTTCCCATTGTTGATTGATTAGAATCAAGCATAATTTTAAGCATCAACAGGTCCTTTTGAAGGGTAACATACCCTTCAAGAAAATTGAAACTATCCACTTGGAGAAGGAAAAGCCCTTTTGATTTTTGAAGTGTACCTTTAGGTTTTTGATGGTCTTTCAGAAATGTTGAAAAGATCCTTTTTCCATTAAAAGGTCCTTTGACATTTTGAAAATGCCATTTGAATTTTTGAAGTGTACCTTCAAGTTTTTGGAGAAGACTCATCCCTTGAAGAACTTGAGAAGCACTATTTTTCAAAACTAAATCAGGTTTGTCAATCCCTTTTTCTTATTTTGGGCTTTTGACTGCTCACGACTTAGGAAGTAATCAAGTAGTGCTCCTTGGAGAACCTAAAATACACTATCCATGAGTAATTTGGGTTTGTAAACCTGAATTACTTCTACTTATAACACATTTAGAAGTCAAGCACTACTGGAAACCCGATTTGCATTGTGCCCTCAAAAACTTGAAGTTGTCACTGTTGGAAAACTATAAGTCCTCCCAAAGACTTGCCATTTTTTGCCTGAAAGCTCCCTTTTTCATACTTAGGCAAATTTTGATATGTGGGCCAAAAATGGCCAATAATACTCTTTTTTAGAATCCTATTTCTGATCCTACAACTGTTGTTTATACATGACTTTTTCATTAAAGATAACATCGCTAGACCTAAAGATTTTATTTTCCTTAATGCTTGAAATACAAAAATCAAAGTCATCCTCACCATAACCAATAAAAGTAGATTTTTTAGACTTAGCCTCTAACTTGGTCCTATCATCCTTATCAATATGAACAAAGGCTTCACAACCAAATATTCTAAGAAATAAATAATCAACCTTCCTACCAGACCAAGCTTCCTCAGCTATGCCTCCATCCAAAGTAGATGAACGACCTCTGTTTATAAGATATGCAACTATGTTTACTACTTCTACCCAAAACTGAAGAGGCAGTCTTGCATGAAACCTCATGCTCCTAACACATTCCATGATAGTCTTGTTCATCCGTTCTAACACTCCATTCTACTATGGAGTTCTTGGAACCATCCTTTGTCTATGAATTCCATTCCTTGAACAGTAATCAAAATATGCATTTATGAAATATTCCCCACCATTATCTGACCCAAGAAATTTTAACTTAAGACCTATTTCATTCTCAACCAAGGCTTTCTATCTTTTAAACATATCAAACACATCAGATTTTATCCTAATGCCATACATTTTCTAGTTGTATCATTAATAAAAGTGACATAATAAGATGACCCACCAATAGAAGATACCTGAGCCAACCCCCATACATCTAAATGAACTAGCTCTAACTTATTCTCCTTCCCTATAGGTCCAACCTTGAGAAAATTTACCCTTTTTTATTTTTCATACACATAGTCTTCACAAAAATCTAAATCAGATCTTTCAATCCAAGTAACTGATCCTTCAAAATTTGCATACCCTTTTGGCTCATGTGATCGAGCCTATTTTGCTACAAAGTTGCATCTGCATCTGTAGCAACTAAATTACAATAATCAACACTACTTGATAAATATAGGGTACCAACCTTCTTACCTCTTTCTACCACAAGAGCACCCTTGGTCACCTTCCAAGAATCTACTATGAATGTCACCATACAACCTTCACCTCCTAGCTCTCCTATGAATACCAAATCCTTCAGTAGCTAAGTGTTCCCATTCTACATCTTGATCTAAACACTTTTTTTTCCTACTATGTTGAAAGGCTCATCATCACCAAGGTAAACATGTCTAAAATCCCCTTGACTATAATCAATAAAATAATGCATATACAGTGTAGCATGAAAAGAAGCCCCTGAATATAAAACCCAAGACTCAATAATATTATCAATGGAGAGAATTAATGCATCCTGACAAACATTACTTGTTGCCACATTCACCTCCTTGGTGTCTACCTAATATTTGTTCTTGTTCTGAAGAGACCAACAATCCTTCTTCACATGCCTAGTCTTTCCACAGTGCCAACATACCATCCTAGCCCTTGTTTTTGGCCTTCTAGCACCATTTGAATTTCTACACTTTCATTTTCCTTTAAAATTTTATCTCCCTATACTCTCCATTTCCAAAGCATCACCTAAAGTAGAAGTCTCCCTAGAGTTTTTTCATTGCATTTCCTCACTAAGGATTACTCCTATGACATCCTTAAACTTCAACTTGGCATTATTAGAGATCGAGTTGCTCACAACCATTATTAGGCTATTCCAAATCTCTAGTAAGGAACACAAAATAACCAAAGCCCTAACTTCATTATCAAAATCTATTTTTATAGAATTTAACATACTCACAACCATATTGAATTCATTCAAATGATCAACAACTAAACCATTTTTATACATCTTCATATTAAATAACTTTTTCAATAAAAATATTTTATTAGAAGCATAGGGTTTCTCATATAACTTCCCTAATGCATTCATGAGACCTTATGTGGTCTTCTCTTGTGATATATTAAATGCAACCAAAGATGCAAGGCATAACCTAATGGTCCCAACTGGTTTTCTATCAAGTAGCTCCTAAGCCTCATCTATCATACTCATTGGTTCCTTTACTTTTCCTCCTAGCGGAGCATGGAGGTCCTTCTAATAGAGGTAATCCTTCATCTGCATCTTTCATAGACCAAGGTTTTATCCATTGAACTTTTCAATCTTTGATATATGATCATCAGCCATATCTCCCACTTAACTAATAACCCTTCGTATGATTCAATACTTTAGCAAATACAACTTGAAGCTTTGATACCAATTGTTAGGAATAAATACAGAAATTGATGCAAAATAATTTCATAGAATCACAATAATAATATATATAAATAGAGATGTAGAAATAAAAAAATAAACATGCAAAATAAGAAGAAAAAATTTAACGTGGTTCACCTAATGTGGGCTACATCCACTAAGAAACACTTTTTAAATTTTATTACAAGCCACGAGAGTACAAACCATTCTCAAATCAGTCTTCTCACAATTACAATGCAAAAATATTGTTTGGAGCTGTGCTCAACAAACCCTCTTGAATTCACACACTCTGTTCTTTCTCCTCAAAACCCTTGTTGTCATGATGTTTTACCTATGAAATATCCATCAATACATAATACATCAACAAATCAGTATTACAAAATAATGGGTACCAAAACCATGGGTGAAATCAACCCAAAATGGTTTCCCATTAAAAGGGGTCCAAAACCCCAGTGAGAAAAACATATAGATTGTAAAATACATTTAAAATGTACAATATTTGAAAATATATTGTAATTTAGAAATAGGATCCACAACACAACATTCTTCATCCATGAAGCACACTTTAGATGTGGAAAGTTCTCTCAACCATTTCAAGAGTCATGATATGCCCCGGTCTTTTGCCTGAGGGGATATGGACTTCACCAACCTCCTTGAAAATAACCCCATTACCCTCCAACATTACCTTTCTTTAATTGCCAACCGTTCCCCTACTTCAATTCCTTCTATTGAACCACCTTATGACATGCCTACTTACCTTATGGGTGAGACTTCAGTTGCCACCATCTCTACTACCCAATCCATGGTCACTCAAGCTTCCTCTTCCATAATCAACCTATCTACTAGCATTTCCCAAAACCAAGCTTCTCTTCCACCACTAACCAATTCCCAATTACCTTCAACTTACACCAACCCCATAACTAACCCTTCAAACATAGGGACAACCCAACCCATGGCAACTCAAGCACCACTAAGCATTGGGATGCCATCCACTAGTATGGTTTCCTTACCTCTTGCTACTTAAAACCCAACATCATCTACTCCTTTTCAAAACTTAGTAGTTTCCATACCATCCACTCTCCCACCCATAATTACAAAGGTAACTACACATATATAACCAACCAACCCAACCATGCCCATATCTCAATAAATACCTACTATACCTAATCTGAGATATATCCCAAATCCACAAAGATATATTCCTCTCATATCATCCCAACCTTTCATGGACAATTATAACTATGTGGCCTCCACCCAACCTTATAAAATGCAATATATTTCACCCTCAAAAATCCAACAACACATACTTTATAACTATGTGGGTGCAGCATAAACTAACCTCATCAAAATGTGAGTAGTCCATCTTCCACCAATCAAACCCCCTCAATAATTTTATTCATACAATCCTAGACCAAGTTGGTATAAGGAGAACAAAATATGCAACTACCATCATGCCATTGGACATAATGTTGATAGGTGCAAAACATTTAAAAACATACTTCAAGACTTGATCGATAAGGGTGAGATTTTAATGGATAACCCAAATGCACCTCCAAGTCAAGATCTTGACATCTTTTATCAACCAATTCCAAACCACCTAACTTCCTCAAATAATGAGCATATAAATGTGGAAACATCCCATAAACACGAGGTTCATATAGTAAGCATTGTTCTTAATGAACTTATTATTGATGAACCCATGATCCAACCACCACTCCTATTCCACTTACTTCCATAGTGAAATCACCTATCCTTCCTTTGGAAAGCATAACTGAGTAATAACCCACCTTGCCTACTCCATTTTATTCCATATTATAACTATCTATCCTTCTCTTAGAAATCATAACTAAGGAAGAGAATATCTCACCTACTCCTTACTTGGTAGAATCACCCACCGTTTCCTTAGAACTCTTGCTAAAAGAAGGGGAAACCATGACCATCCCACTTCCATAACCACTTGGTCTCTCTTTAGAAACCACCATCGAGGAAGCCAAGTCTACCTATAAACCTTTTTCAAGGTTGGTAAAAAATATTGAATTTTTATCACAACCAAACCTTGATCAAGGTACGTTTTGGCACCATCTTGGACTTCCATACCCTACCAAGAAGGAGTCAACAGAACCATCATCCACCTAACCTTCAACGTCAATAATCTTAACCACCACTAGCTCAACCAAACTAGAAAACTCATCCAAATCTCAATCTTCAAACAAAACAACCAACCTAACCCCTTTAAAAGCAAACAATATAAACCCCATTACCCCACTCAAACCTATAAAAAAACTAGGTTTCCTTCCAGCTCAAAACCTCACGCATCCACCCTTGAAATTAGAGTTGACACCATAAACCAAACCTAAAAATCCATAATCCAAATAAATAAGGAAGATCAAACCATTTAAGACTCACAAGCATAAAACCATTTCAACTCCCATTTTAACTTCACCCTCCATCCCAGGGCCATACCCCTTATCCATTTTAGGACCTCACCCTTCCACCTTGTTGAAAAATCCAAACCCTCCAATAAAGAAACCATAAACTCAACCTCCTATTCTTAACA
The DNA here is from genome assembly GCA_037957365.1 of Torreya grandis. Lineage (NCBI taxonomy): Eukaryota > Viridiplantae > Streptophyta > Pinopsida > Cupressales > Taxaceae > Torreya > Torreya grandis. Next base: position 9,313,851 of record JARHVA010000004.1, read on the forward strand.
CACCTCTACCCATCTACACCAAACCATCAACCCCAAAACCATCAATGAAAATCATTGCACAAACTAAGGTTCCACTCATTAATCTTACTCATAAAACCAAGGCACAAACCAACCCCAACAACCAAAAAAAACTTCCACCTCCTTATCACCATTGATAGAATCCTATTCTACCATCTTACATAGGTTGCTATAAACTTCATACATAACCCTACTTCCCATCAAACCATTTGACCATCTTATCCCAAAACCAACTTGGTTCATTGATAACTTCATATATGCATACCATAGGTCACTTAGACATGACACTGAGAACTATAAATCTCGTTAAGACATAATCCAAAAACTATGTGATGTAGATGATCTTTTGATAGAGGAAATTCCTCTTAGCCTACCTCCAAGCCAAAAACCTACCTCCAATCTCTCATCAAAGAGTAACGATGAGCCAAAACAACCTACCAACCCGCATACATTCCAAAATAACATCATCCATGTAGTCACTCATTCACAAAGTCAAAAGGATAAAAGGAAAGCCAAAGTATCAATCCCTTGGACATATCATTATTATATAGAAGCACCCTAATCACCTTCACCAAAACCCAAGATTTTTATCTTGGGTACACCTCAATCCAACCCATCTAGACTGATACATAGGTCAGTTCTCAAGCAACTTCACCAAACCCTAGTGAAGATGACTTTGTATGAATTGATCCAAAACTCACCCCAAAACTATCAAGCTATTATGGAGGCTTTGCAATCGATTGAGGTTCAACCCAAAAATCCTCGAACTCTAGCAACCCTTGTTGGATCCCTTCAAGTATCAACCCTTATAACATTCCAATATTTTGAGATATCTCCTATCCACCCAAATGATCTAGATCCTTCCCTCTTCATCACTGCACACATCAATCAAACCCAGATCAAAAGGTTATGATTGATGGCGGATCTCTCATAAATATCATCTCATCCCATACCTACAATCAACTTAAACTTCTTAATAATATCATGTTTGAAACCACTACCATACTGTGATCTTTTAATGACATGATGGTAACTACCTTGGGAACAACTATACTTCACATACATTTAAGCCCTTAGATAGTTGTAGAAGGGAAGTTTAAATACAACATATTGCTTGTATGCCCTTGGATACAAACCATGGGTTGTGTACCATCAAATTTACATAGGTGCCTCAAATTTGAACATGAGGGTCAAGTTCATGTCATTCTAGTCGACCCTAGTCCATTTAAGTCATGCAACATGACTTACCACCCAAATGATGTCCTCATTCCATTAAATGATGCATCCCCTTCATCCTCCATTAAAAAATCTTCTAAAAGCTTGACCATACCTTCTTACCACATCCCTACAAAAGATCCCTTAAAACTCACATTCCAACATCTTTCGCTTAGAGTATATCACCTATTGACTCTTAATACCCTTCTTACTCATTAGTATGGAAATATTAATCAACATCATAACTATGATTCTAACATTGGAACCATCATTCCTTTATATCTTCCTAACTACCAAACCAAATTTATCTATGGTAGAATCGATCAACCACTTTCATCTTCTAATACCTTATTTTCTTTCAAACCATTCACCTCCAATTTTTCTTTCTTGAATAAACTAGATTTTTCCCAAACATACCTTCATCAGTGTGCTTGGAAATGATTTAGTTTAAGATGTTATGAACATGGACCACATGAGCTTATCCCATGTAAAACTCAAAATCATGATGAATGAAATGGCTTGGAATTTATCCAACCAGAGGAATTGATAGACCCAACTTCCATCATAATCATTGAGGAAGAAACCCCATCCTCACCAACCTCTTCTTCTTCAAAATTTGATGAATTAGATTCCATCCCTCTAAAATTTATTTTTTGATCAATATGATTAGTTTGGGACCCCTAACCAATGAAATTCATGGGGAAACTAGAACCATTCCTCTGACTCATCTTGAGATGGTTAAAGATGATTCTTGTACCATTAATACTATCCAGTGTTAGGATGACGATTCTTTTCTCACCTATCTTGGTTCTGAATATTCTTACCTTCACAAATCCCTTCCTCCTAAGACATTAATCATGTTGAATGAGCTTACCATTGATATCAACTTGGGCACCTGGGACAATCACCACATAATCAAAATTGGCTAATACTTTCCTCAGAGCATCAAGATTTATCTTCTTTTCTGCTTGACCATAACATAGTATTTATTTAGTCTTACAATGATATGCCAAAAATCATCCCTTCCATAGTCATCCATAACATCATCACCAACATCGATGCCAAGATTTTTAGGCAAAAGCTTTGAATGATACACCCTCACATTGCCCATCTTATTAAAGAGGAGGTTCAATGTCTCTTATGTATCAAATTCATGCAATGAATTGACTATCTATAATGGGTCTTGAATATCATTCCTATCACTAACGTAATAATGGGAGTTCATATTTATACAAATTTTTTTGACCTCAACCTTGCTTATCCAAAATATGACTTTCTTTGCCAAACATTGACCAACTTGTTGATCTAACTACTATTCATGAGATGTTATCTCTTATGGATGTATTTTTAGGCTATAACCAAATCTTAATTGACCCAGAAGATCAACACAAAACCACCTTCATCATCCCATGCGGAACCTTTTGCTATAGGGTCATGCCTTTCAGTTTGAAAACTGCTAGTGCAACCTATCAGTGTGCCATGACCTACATCTTTTATGACCTTATCCACAAAACTATGGAAGACTATGTAGATGACCTTCTTGGTAAGTCCAAATTCCTTAAAGATGATTTGTAAATCCTTAAAGTCATCTTCAAATGCCTTATCCAATTTCATGTTCACCTCAACCCAAAGAAATACATCTTTAGGGTCCTATTAGTTAAACTCATCTACTTTATCATTTCACTTCACAAAATAGAAGTTTATCCCACTAAAGTCAAAGTAATCCTAGACATGCCTCCTCGAACTAACCTTAAGAAACTTCACAGTTTATAGGGTAAGCTTTAATCCATTCATTGTTTCATCTTTTAATTATCTAATAGATGTCAGCCCTTTCATCAAATACTTAAGAATTACATCTCATTTAAGTGGATTGAAGACTGCCAAAAGGCCTTTGAATCACTCAAAGAGTACCTTCTTTCACCATCTATTCTTGTCCCTCCAAAGGAAGACCAACCCTTGTATCTCTATATCTCTACCACAGACCATTCCTTAGGTGTCATGCTCACACATCGTGATGATCAAAATAAATAATAGGTAGTATACTTTATAATTCAAACATTTATAGAGTATGAGACTCATTATATCCATACCGAGAAGTTATACCTTGCCTTGGTCTTTGTGGCTTCCAAACTTCATCACTACCTCTTCAACCACAAAACCTTTATCATCACAAACACCAACCCACTCAAGTACATGAATTATAAACCATATCAAAATTAGCATATGGATAGATGGTTCATGATTTTAGCTAAGTTCAATATTTGTTTCCTTCAAAAAAATTTAGTTAAAGGGAAAATCATCATTGATGAAATGGCCATAGCCCCTTTAACCAACAACTAACCTTTTAACCTTGAGTTTCCCGATGAGTCCATAAAGAATCTTTCTCAAGAAGACATTGCTTATCAAATAACCATGTTTTTTTATGGATCAAAATGTTAATGTGATCAGGGTGATAGAATCAGCCTTATACCCCTTGAAGGTGAGCCATTTCCCTTATCCTTCAAACTTGACTTTGATTGCACCAACAATGTCACTAAATATGAGGCCCTAGTTTTAGGTCTCCAAATAACTTTGTCTTTGGTAGTAAAATTGATCAAAATTTTTGGTGACTCTCAATTTGTGGTCAACCAAATAAATGGTCTTTACCATTTTAAAAATTATGTTCTCCAAAAATACAAAAAATTGGTAGATGTACCATTAACATCGTTTGATCATTACCCTATCCAAGCCACTCCATGTTCAAAAAACAAGTTCACCGACACCATGATTTATCTTACTTCTCAAATCCCATATACACCTTCAAACTCTAAAATATTTGTCATCATTCATAGACTTAACTGACCCTCTTATGCCAAAATAGACCTTCCTTTCATCTGCAATGTGGAGGAAACCTAACCAGATATTTGGTATAAACAACTTTTCCATTACCTTACCTTAGCCGTCATCCCTTCCAACCTATATAGGAATGGTAGAAAAGATTTTATACAAAGTAATTCTTGCTATACCATACTAGGGTAAATCCTCTAAATATGAGGATTTGATGTTCTCTTTTTTAGATGCCTTCATAGCCAAGAAATCGCTCACGCAATCAAAGAAACTCATGATGGGATTTATAGAGGATACTTTAGTGGTTTAGCTATCACTAAGTGCATCCTTCACCTTGGCTACTATTGGCATACCCTTAACCAAGACTATTGTTATTATGTCAAGTAGTGTGTCAAGAGTCAACAACATGCCAACTTGCGTCATGTTCTTAATCATGCCCTTCAAGTTACTAAGGAATTCTAGCCCTTCTCTTAGTGGGGATTGGATCTCATTAGTGAAATTAATCCTTATTATTCGTAGAGACATCATTCTATCATCACCGTGATAGAATAATTCACCAAATGGGTGGACGTTATTCCCTTTATCTCAACCAAAGCTGATACATTATTGACTTCATTAATCATCATATCATCTGCCACTTTGATGTTCCTCATAAAATAATCACCGATAATGGTAAATCATTCAAAAATAAGAAAGTATTGAATCTTTGTGACACCTTTGGCATTTAAGTTAATCTTCTTATCTCTATACCACCCACAAGTTAATGGACATGTTGAAGCCTCTAACAAAACACTTAATAAAATGCTCACCAAAGTGGTTAGTGAATCTGGTAGGGATTAGTAATTACACATTCTTTTTACCTTATGGGCATATCAAACTAGTATTCAAACATCTATGGGTCCTACCCCTTTCTCACTTGTCTATGGTGTAGAGGCTATCTTGCCTCTTGAAGTACAAATTCCCTCCCTTTACATATCCCTAAAGGATATTGTCTTAGAAGAAGACTAGTATTAAGAACATCTAGCCCAACTTGAGCTACTTGATGAGCATCATTTGGCTGCTCTTAACCATCTTCATGTCCATCAAGATCAAATCAAATGTGCTTATAATAAACACATAAGAGAGTGATAATTCATTATTGGTGACCTTGTTTTAAAGGAAAATCAACATGTTACTAACATGGAAAGAAGCAAGTGGGGTATGTTTGCTCCCAATTGGCTTGGACCATTTATTATCATGTATAAATATGGGTTGGGAGCTTAATTTTTATCATCCTTAAGGTAAAAATAGAACATAAACCCCTCAATGCTTTGCATTTACATCTATTCTTTTGTTAAAATAAGTTCTAATGCACCTTGTGTCTAACTTACACTCATCCCTTGTTTTACAAAATTATCACCTTCATCTCCTTACTTTAATGATAACTAATTAAAGCAAATAACTGTGTGATTATCCATCACAATTTTAACCTAAATCCTAACCATGGCTACTACGACTCTACCCATGGCATGATTATCATGGATACTTTTCATCTCTTATAGGATGGATCCCCATGATTGTTGTCTCTTAAAACACTCTATCACCCATCCTTTAACCTTCTTGTGATATGGTTTTGCCCTCATAAAGGAAAACCTTAGGCCTATATAAGCAAGTCCATGTCTACAAAAACATATATATATATATATATAATGGGTCATATCTAAACTTGTTGTCTACTCCCTTCAAGGACAACTGCATAAACAATTCAGAATTGATTAAAAAGATAGACTGTTCTTTTGAAGGACAACTATCAAAATCACACAAATACAAAAATTAGACCACTCCCTTGAAGGATGGCTAAGTAAAAAATTTATCAAAAAATAAATCACATGGAAGCTTCTCGCATTGATTGGCTTCCCCAACCTATCAACCCAAAAAATCATCAAAAAGGCCCATAGTAAAATTCAAAAAATCAAAAAATCATATCTATGCTAAAGAAAGCTTCAATCAACTTTCATAAAAGTAATAATAGACTTCTCACATTGATAAATCTACACCAAAATAATACACAAAATTGTCTATAATGTTTCTTAGGTCACCTACACAAGAGGAAGACTATCCCCACATGAAGGTTACACTATCATCCATCCACCTATTTGATACATCCCCCTTTTTACCCTCTAAAAACCAAGGGATTTTGAGCTTACTTGACACCATGTGATCAAGTCACTTATTAAACAAGAAAAAAAATGCTAATGCAAAGCATGAAAGGGGATTATGTTCATATGCCAATCCATCTTGATATGTTGGTCCTTCCCAATGAAAGTGCATCATGTCTCCTTCTTTTCCATGATTACTTACATTCGCTAAGGCGTCTGTCTTATGTTTGATTAAACATTATTCTCTAATTTCTTTTTACAAATAGAATTTTTAAACCAAATTAATCTATATGTTAAAGTGGTTTTGAACATTTTAAACCATCTATAATTCAATTTATTACCAACAAATAAAATCATAATTCACTTACGTGTGTTATATGCATTTTATTTTACCATTATAAATAGAACAAATATTCTATTACACTTATGTGTTTTATTATGTCACATTCTATTTTATTACTCAACCACATCATTTATTTCATATTTTTATTATCATGAAAACATTCCATTTCCACATCATAGTCATTATCATCAGCATAACTAAACTACAACAATGATTCTCATCAACAATCATAAGTCAACCAAATTATCCATCACATAAACATCATTAAAAATTATTTTTGATACCTGAATCAAACTAACATCTCATATAAATTTTCTAAATCACATTTTTATGTTAGAATTCAATCAATATTGTTTATCATCAAGCATAAGTCAAACTAATTTATCACATAAAAATCATACCAAATTTTTATCATAAAGCAAACCACATTTAATCATTTTTTCTAAACTAGATAAATGAATCAACAAACTATGTTATCCAAATCACATATGCATCTAAATATGAGAACACATGGATTCATCAACTCATATCAAAGATATTAGTATCTAATAAATTACATCAAGCATACACCAACTAATAAGAAAAATGCCAAACCATAACCATAACCCAAACATGTCATCATATCCATGTGTCATCATAAAACATCATCACATAAAGAATCATGAATAACACCATAACATCATATGCTATCATCAATAACATCATAACTTAAACCAAGTGACAAAATATATATATATATATATATATATATATATATATATATATATATATATATATATATATATATATATATGTATGTATGTATGTATGTATGTATGTATGTATGTATGCATGCATGTATGTATGTCCATGTCACTCTCAAAATGATATGTACATCTCACTACAATGACTCACATACCAGAATCAAAATCATAATATAACATAGTAGCCAGTAATATATGTTGTATGGGAACTACCATCCCCCAAACCCTCTCCATATGTATGACCTATTTATGCACCTGTGGATGCTATACCACTATTGGGTGTAACACTATTGGGACTCCTCAACATAACTCACTTTGATATATACTCTATGTACTAGGGCACATATGTAAGACTACTAATAACATGTCCCTCACAGTATCTCAGATTATCCATTGTAGTAGTATATCTCATGAACATAATAGTCTAAGGTGGTCCCATGATAGCTCCAGTCCCACTTGGAGAAGGTCCACTCTCAGATGGTTGCCCTCCTGCCTGCCTAAGATCATCCTTCTCAAATGTAACCAAGGTCAACCATGCCTGTAGACCATACCTCTCCTGAGGCACAATGGTTATTTATACCTATGTAGTATATCTCTACTAAGTGACGGTGGCTAGCTATACCTACAATCTATCCCTCTCCTGTGTCCTTGTCACTAGCTATCCATATGCTATGCCTCTCTCTTATATCATAGAGGTGAGTATTGCCTATAAATAAAATTCTATTATTCTCATAGTATTCCTATAGATAATGAATCTTTGTAGATTAGGTGAAACTTCCTCCATTTGTACATCCTCACCCTTCTACTTACACTCCTCCTCACCCACCTCCTCACCTAGTCCATCAACCCCTCCAACATCAGGACCTTATCCTCTATCTCCACCAACGGTTGTAGGGTACCATCTCTACCACCAAGTAATATACTATAGAGTCACCTTAAAATCATCAACTATTGTAGGGTTTTCTAGCTCCGCATAAAGTAGATCCTCCTCTGATGGCTATGGTAGAGGAAGTGGTGCCTCTACATCCTCTCATCTGTATCTTGGGAACACTCTCAGATCACCCTAAACCAAGCCATATTTCCATCACATGTAATCAAAAGGTATCAAATCCATCTCATGTTCCCTCTTCCCATGTATCCATCTAAAACTCTAAATTAAAAAGGTATGTGCGCATAATCCCCTCTATGATGAGAAACCCACATATGGTATCTAGATGATCTCTTTATCCACCAAAGTATCTAGCCATTGTCTAAACCATGTTATATATCATACAACACCATCTACCCATGGAAGCTCCATTTCTAACCTCCAACTCATGAAGCCAACTCTAAATTATACTTGATGCCATGTATCCCACAACAATCTAACTAACTACAAAATGGTGATATGCTCATAAGCCCAACAATGGAGTAAGAAGCACACACTCATCCCATGCCTCCTATGCACCCAATAGCCCCAAAGCTCTTAATAAACCTATATTATAAGTGTTGGATCCCATGCATAGACTGTCATATCCTCATGCATATCAACTATTATACCTATCAAATACTAGGGATACTTCCCTTCACTTGAATCTAAAAATGCATATCAAGTGACTTCTATCATCAACATCATCATCAATCTCCTCATATCTCTATCCAATTCATATAGATACTCAAAGTAGAAACCCCCACCATGGTATCGAGCCTCTACTACATCCTCACCATATAGTATATCCATCTATGCATCCATATCATCAACATGAAATGGCTCTATCACTCAACCCTATATCAGTAACCTCAGGATTTTGTGCATGCCTTCTAAGGTAATAGTCAAATCTCATTTCGACATCTAGAAACTGTTGGTAGCCAGATCCCATCTCTCAATGAGGGTCACCAACATACCTGTATCTTGGGGCACACCCTGATAGTGTTGCATACCACCTAGACCCACAACTGTCATGTAAGCCCACTCATCCCTAGTCATATCTCTCCATAAATCCTCAAGTAGTGGTGGAAATCGATCTCACATCGTTAATAGAGACCTCACATGTAAGGTTATATTTTTAACTTAGTTTAATCTACACTTGAAGTAACCAATAAACATTTAACCTAATCTACCATAGTCGTTCTACCTGTACACTTACCTATGTTTTTTACTTCCCACACTTACCCACACCAAACAACCCTATTTGACTACCCCTAGGCTTATTTTCTTACCAAAAACCTTTGAAAAGTATTCCAACCTACCCTATCCACTTTCACACTCTACCCATCATAAAACTTGTATGCTTTGTGGCTTACCCTAACCACCTACTTAACCTAGCAAACCAAAACACACTCATATACCTTCAAAAATACTCACACAACCATGAAAAAACATTCCACACATTTTTCACACTTACCTAATTTTATTACACCTCTATATTTAAGCCATTGATTGATGTCGATCATAGTTCGATTGACATTAGTTCCCTATCGATCAACATTGGCCAACCTTCGACTGGCATTGGTCACTATAATTTTAGGGCCAAACCTTTAAACCCTTATTTCCCCCCAAAACCCACTAATAGATCTTCCCAAACACTTTCCTCTCCTACCCCAACACTTATAACTATCCTCCCCCACCCTATGTTCAAGATCTATCCTAAAACATTAAAATTCCAAAATAATTTCCAAAACAAAAAAAAACACCACTTACAATCTTGAGTCTGTCTCCATAGTGGCATCCTCTTCCTAGCTAGTGATTTCTTGATTGTAGCTTGCCCTTCAATCACCACTTGTCCTCCACCTAAATTCATGATCAATTCTGTCCATCCAAACTGGTCCCCAAAAACTACCCAACCCATTGCCCTATCAATAACTCTCATAATCCCATAATGAATAAATTCTCCATATCACACTTACACTCTAATAGCTCACTTATCTTAGTCAATGGTGATTTGAAAAAACCTCTTGGGAAATATTCACTCTCACACTACATAAACCGTAATGGCATATTAACTAAATTGACTTTTTGGTCACCAACCCCCCTTTTATAGGGTTTGGATGATGACTGGTATTAGTCACCTTTGGGTAGGTCAACCAACATTGGTCATTATCACATTTTATCAATTGATAATATAGGTCAACTATATTAGGGTTTTCCTTCTTAACCCTACCCCCAACTTACACCCACTTTAACTCCCTTTCATGCACAATGGATCTCTTTACAACATGCCACCACCACCAAATTTGCATAACTCCTTAACGAATAATCAAAGATCACCTTATCCTCCTCTGTAGCCTATACCCACTTTACCTCAAATTGGTCACTCTTGCCAACTGTTCACATCTTTTTTGTGCTAACCTTGCCTTGGTCACTTTGACCGTATAAATTACATTACCATATTTGATAATCTTATACAAATATGCTTATTTTTTGCATAACCCTTTAGGTGCATCAAAACATGACCACCGGTGGTCCCGACACATGAATTTAAATTTATCTTTTTAGGATCACATCCTCCTTTTGGATCCTTAAGAACATATATGCCTTCACTAGGAGACTTGAGTTTATAGGTGTAACCCATATCAGCTAAGTATAACACTATGTCATGGTTCACCTATTATTTATTATTCTAAATATAACCTTTTTTACCACTTCATTCAACCATGAAAGCTATTATCTCACACTTCATTGCATTTTGTGTGACCTTTTGCACTTATAAGCCTAACCACCCAAACAACATTATCACCAACTTACCCACTTATCAAATGTGAACCCAACTTCATTTTACCTCATCACTTCTTGATTTGAGGGGGAACACCGCCTCCCACATTTAGGGCATCCAACCTTCCACTAAATCATTAGTTTTTGTTTAGCATCTTATTGATGCAAACTATGCAACAAAAAGGGGCAAATATAGATGTTATAAAATCGCACCAATGGTTCTAGATGTCACAACGCACCTTTTCAACCCCCTTGCACCCCCTTGGGTTAGAATATTTCTTAACCCCATTAAACACATATTTACCCCTCACACACATTTAACTAAATTAATTAATTAATTAAGCTAATAAAATCCTATTTACACCTCACTGTAACTAAGCCCATGGCTAACTTAGTGACACCTTGCCTTAAGACCATTTCCTACCCTAACATTTAAGTCCTAACCTCCTAGACTATTTATACTTGTATGAACAAATTTTATTAAACAAACTTGGACCAGTTCTAATGGTCTTAACTACCAAAATTGAGTGCAAAACACTATTTTTGGCAAGTTAGACCATTTCCACCTTGACCGATCCTAGTCATCCCTCAACCAATGCTGGTTAATCAAGATCGACATCAGTTACTTAAGGACTCTCCATGACCCTTGCTTAAAAGTTTGAATCATTTCAGAAAGAACAAACTCATGTGTGAATCATAGCTTTCTAGTGAACTAGAGAACTAGTCCATAGATCAAGAAGTGCTTCATCACCTCAAGATTGAGGATTCAAGCATCATTACTCTACCCATTTTATTCTAGGCTTCCAATTAGCTCTCACTCAACTTCAAATCATCTTCAGGCCAACAAATCCATAACAAATAAGTAATCTATGATTTTTATAAGTTAAATATTTGGTTTTGGTAGTTTATTTCTTTCACCCCATTTCAATCTCTCCCTACACTCTCTTTTGTGTTAGAGTTATTCAATTCCAACACCCATTTTTTCCACCAAATCCCCACTAACCATTCTAAACCTTTTGAGTGTTAAACCTCTATGTTTAATATCCCTAAGTCTCCATTATATCTTTACAACCATCAACCAACCTTCAAATCATCCACAAACCCATTTACAACCAGTGTAAAACCCATCTACATCCAAAAGCCAAAACTGTGACAATACATAGTGACCGGCATTGGTTACCCTTGACCGACATCAGTTACCTAGTGACTAGTATCATTATTTGTGTAATTATATTTTCCTAAAACAACAAGTTAAAAATACCTATCATCCCCAACTCAAAACCTTATTTCTCAACCCCTATCACAACATAGAGTCAGAAGCAACTATCTGAACCACACTTTAGCATTTATTTTGCATAAGATTAATGTCATTTTGTTAAAGTGATCATTTTATTGAAAACAATTTTATTACATTGTGTTAAAGTATTTTCATTCCTTTATGTAAAAATTTATTATCAACATTCTTTATAACTTGATTTGTTAAAATGAGTGGATTGACAACCTTCCACTGAGGTCTTGTACTTTTTGGATCTTGGACTTGCTAGGCAATCCATCCTCTAATCTTAATAATCAATATTGTTTCTAATATTATTATTATTGCAGCTCATTCCTCTCAAGCTAAGGAGGAGTACTTCACATCATCTGAATCACAGAGTGTGCAACCACATCTAGGTTCATCTACACCTTCTCCCTTTCTTTAAGTTTTACTTATTTTCAAAAGCAAAAAGAAAATAATACAAAAACATAGTCAAACACAAACAAGAAGGCACCATCTTAATTTAGGCCTAGTCTAGTTACTTTAAATCTATATTATCATCATGGATACTTATTAAATGAATTGTAAGGGACCCTTATATCTTTGTCCATGCTTAATAACCTCTACAAATGGTTAAGAAAGCTTTACACATCTAAAACCCTACAAGTAGCCCTAAAAATGCAATTTGTAATCTATTTTTCTTGGGGTTTTAGTCCATATGTGCAAAAATGAATCTCCAACATATGCTCAGGACATGTGTAGAGATCATCCCAATGTTTCATATTTCTAATTCGTTTGAGTCACTTAGAAAACTAATTGACTTCATCGAGCTCCTTTTGGGGTTTTAATAGGTTTTAAAGGTATAAACTTGTCAAAGATTGTTCATAAATAAAAGATCTTTGATATTATAAATAATGCTAAAAAATGGAGTACGGGGACCCTATTAACATATCCAATAGTCATTGGGACCCATGCAAATCCTCATCTAAGTTTACAAGTAGTGAAAGCTACCTTCTTAGGCAATATAAGCATTTAGGTGAACTCGAGAGGGATAATTTGGAAAAATGTGGTCATGAAGATGCTTGATTTTGACTTGGAATACCTCCTTGAGGTCTATTCTATGATCCATTATGTTTGTAGGTGGTCCTCTCAACTATTTGGAATACCTGCATTAATCCATTATTAGGGTTTATAGACATTCTTGTGAGAATGACCCTAATAGCCTCTTTTTGATGGCTTATAAAATTTAAAAAGTGACTTAAACACTGTATAACATTATATATAATCCTTCACACCTATTAAAATCTTTCCAACCTCTAATTCTATGCAAAATAAGTGTTTTTTCTTCATGAATCCATTCAAAGGCCTAATACAGTCAAGTTAAGCCTATGTGTTCACATTGTTTACTTGATCATTTGACTATAGGTGGTCTATTATAATCTATAAAACTCATCTAACTCATGGAAAAAAATATTATGTCTTTGGATAGACCCTATTTGATGTTTTTTGACTCTTTTTTTGGGACCTTCTTGCAGATCCATACAATCTAGTTGTAGGTGTAGAATTGCATGATGATTGTTTTCTTGATCATACATGATAATGAATGGATTTGAGGTTTGATTGAAGTTAAAAATCAATTTTATCACCTCAATTATGAATTTAAAATTATCCATAAATCATAGGCTTGCATTTTTTCCTCCAACACTTGAAGTTCTTGTTCATTTTTGTTTAAGAACTTTGAATTCAATGACCTTCTTGACTAGTGTCTATTGTAACTATCACATAAGATGGATTTTGGAAACTTTTATACCTATTGAATGATTCATGAATTTTATATACTCTTTTAAATGTCTCAAACCTTGCACAATAATGCATTGGTATCCAAACATCCCATTTGTTCATCTACATGATTGTATTCTTATTTAAGGGTTGTGTGTTCACATTAATGCAAGAGGGATACTTGGATAATGAAAATAAGTTTGTTAAGAATGAAATTGACCTTATCAATCTTGTAAAAATTCATCTCAATAGCTTTTGATTATTTCACAAGTCACTAAAATCTTCAAAGTGTCAAGCTTACTCAACTTCATACCTTCTCATTCATACAAACCTATACATTGGTATTTCACTCTTTCTACATGTGAATCTTGTTTAGATATGTCATAAGGAACTTAATGGACCTAAATGAGATTAGGAACAATATGGGAATTTTTTCTCAACACCTAAAAGTGAGAAAATACCTCATAATATTTCAAAGACCTACCTATTATGCCCAACACAACAGAACCATGAGGTCTCCTTGTTGGCACAAACATGAACAGTAGAATATTGCAGTAAGTTTGATGTTAAAGAGGTTAATATAATCTCAAGGGATAATCTCCAACCATTTTAATGTATTTACCAAGCTTGGACATTCCATTTTAAGATAAAAACTATGGCAATGGGGTTTAACAAGGGTTTTAGAGCACTTATCTTCTTAGCGATTATTCATAGAGATTTGCCTCTTGAACTCAGAATTAATGCCATGATTTTGATGTGAATAGGGGTATTATACATCCCATAATGCAATTTTGTCTTAAAATTCACCTCCTCTATGAACCAATGTAAAAACATTGACCCTTTTTTGGCTGCCAAGAACTCAATGAAGAAATGGAATAGGTTTTTGTCCTTCTAGTGGTTACAACTCCTTATGCATGGATTTGAGTCTAAGGGAATTGGAGAGAGTCTTGGATAGGATTAGGTGTTGATATTTAGTGGAAAACATTTTTAGTGAGACTTTCACATGCCCTTTACTTCAATAAAATTGCTTGTCTTGCCTTCTTACCCTATTAGAGCTATGAACCAGGTGGCTATGGAGTTTCTCTTCACCTGTATAGTGGTAGAGTAACATATAAGAGCATATTCCACTTTTATCTCCCCTAAAATTTATTCAATGTTCTCTTATTTGGACATTATAATGACGAGTGAATAATTTAAAAGTGTTTCAACATTGGAAGATAAGTTTCATGATACCTTGGACAAGATGTACGGGAAAGGTACACATATCATGGCATTCAACAAGTGCCAAATGACTCAAATGACCTTTTTCGTCTTTGGTCATAACATTATAATTTCATATTTGATGATATTTTAAGGAGTTACTCACAACTTTTCCACAAGTAATGTAAGACAAAACAAAAGAAACCTTAAACATTCCAAAAATACCTTAACTTATTTAAAGTGCTTGAAAGTGCAATGTTACTAAATTAATAGCTTTACTCCTTGGTACAAAATGTACAGGGGATCAAACTTCATGACATATTTCATTTTGGTGATATAAAAATGAGCTCACACTTTAGTTAAATACTCATAAGATTTTTCATTTTCATGCTTGTTTATTGAAGTGTTTATTTAGCAAGATGAGTGTCATGTGTATGCTCTCTCTTCATCCCCTTTAGGGAACTTGGGTGATAAAAAGTTCTTACTCTTTGAATTTGTCTCTTTGGTCAAAAATATTATAAGGAAAGTCACTAAGTCCCTCCCCAAAATACACAATATTTGGGTGACCCTAAAATGACCCTAAAGTCCTTCCACTTTCTTTATTTCATGTATTTTTGGCTTGTGGGTAGGAGTTCATCACCTCCCCATGAGTTCTCTAGGGAAGCGTTGACCTAGGAATTTATCTCCCAGCATCATTTCAACCCACTCCATGATGGGGTATATAAATTTATGATGACCCAATGGGATGCTTGTTTGATCAGTTAAATAAGTTATGTTATTGGTACTCGACCTCATACCGTAGGGGTAACTCAGACATCACACTACATTGAGAAATTGATGGATGTAGTGGTTGTGAAAAGTATAAATTTTTTTCACAATGAGTCAATTAATGCATATCTAAATGATGTGATACACCCTAGTGTTTTCCACACATATGGGACCATTTAAAAATGAACGAAAATTGATAGTTTAGACAACCCAACTTACCATAGACATACTATTGATGCAGGGGGAATATCTCAAAGTTTTATGTCATCGTAAAAACTCTTGAGAGAAGAGGGGGATTAAAAACCCTAATTTTCATGTGCTTTTAATCTTTGGTTTAATGACTTAAAATCCTCTCAAGAGAAATTATATAGATTAAATTTGATAGTACGATGCCACCTTGTCAATTTTAGGATTTAGGATGTTACACTTAGGTGTTTTTGTCATTTGTCATTTTTACTTACATGGTCTTAAGTCAAAAATATTTGTTTATCACACCATATCCAAAATAGGTCTTGTTTATACATCACTGCTTTATTTTAAGAGGTATCACACCGTCCATTTAAAATCACACCTTTTTCTTAGTTGTTTGTCAAAATTTTGTGTGTGTATGTCACTTTTTTAAAAAGGGCATTGTTACACTACCCATTTAATTTCAAGTCTTGTGCCTTATTATTTTTAAACCAAACCATTTGTCATACTTTTAGAACATGATAACATCATTATGCTACTTGAATTGTTTCAAATACTTGTTGGCTTATGTCCAAATTTCAATTTCAAAACCACGTGTGCCTTCTTGGTCTATGCCTAGTACTATCATATCATTCATTCTTGTCTAGATTGTTATATATTTTAGGAACCTAGCCTTATAAATTGAGTTTAAAATTTGTCTTGATAATTTTAGATTCAAATATTGATTGATTATGCCTATACCTCATGTAATTTTGGCCTAGACATTTACCTTTCATTTTTGGGTTGTGTAACTTAGACTAGTTTCTTGCTTAATTTAAAGATTATTTTTGTGCCTAAATTTTGGGAAGTGGTCTATCTTCCATATGCCTAACGTTCAATGTTTTTTTCCAAATGATCAAGTTTATGTTTAAAATCCAAATGCCTATTTTATGTCAAAGTGTTTCAAATTTATTAGATTAATCTCTTGCCTTTTAGACCTAATGTTGTTTCAAAGTCTATATTTTGTGCCTTGTTCCCAAGAGGCCTAGAAAATTATATTTTGTTTTATTTAAATTATAAATTTTGTGCCTTGATTCCAAAAGTCCTAACATATTTTCCATTTGTTCCTAGACCTAGTTGTTTTGAGCCTAGCTTTTGTGCCTTGTTTCCAAAAGACCTAGCAACCTTTTTTTAATATTTAAACCTAGTTTAACATTATTTAAAACACTTTGTAACTAAGTTTCACATTCAGTTGAATTCATCCACTTGACCATTTGTATAAGACATTTGAAATTTGACATTAGACAATTTTAGACCAAGTTTATCATAGACCTTTTTGGATAAACAACTCCATTTCTAAACCAAGTTTTTACACCAAGTTAGACCAATTTTGAACCATTTATCTTTTAGAACTTGTTTGTAAGAGTTTATATAAGTCTTGGCATATATTCATAGAATGTTATCCATTAATTTAGATATGTCTCGTTACACAATCTAGTCATATACAATCTAGGTTATGATAACATGGTCGCACAAGAGGAATTTATTCAAGAACCCTATGGTGATGATGTTGTTTATGAGATGGATCCTTATCCTCAAACTTTTAAATCTAGGGAATAGAGTCAAGAGCTGTTAGACCATTATTTGGTTGACACACCTCTTTATTTAGATCAAGACCAAGAGCAAACCATGTTGTATCTTGCCAATGTACCATAAGTTGTAGAATAAGTTCAACAACCATATTATGTTACTATTCCATAGACATACGACCCTTATTTTTTTGATTGTCACTTGATTAAAAACAAGGACGAGGTTTTAGTTAGAGTCGAGGAGGTAGGGTCCAAGTTTCCAACAAACTTCCCCCATGAAAAATTTCCTAGTTTAATTAGAGTACCTTTAAACATGACTTATAACCAAGTCATTGAACAAACTTCCATTATCAATCCTCAAGTGCTCATAATGATGTCGTATCAAGACCTAAATATGCTTATCAAAGGAAACAACCTCATGGAGGATCACTTCATGCAAATGCAAACATATTAACCCTATTTGAATCTAGCATGCAATTTTAATAACCTGGCCATGTTAAATGCTCCACTCATAGAGTTATCTCCTTCAACAATAGTATTAATTGAGTTGACAAGTCAAGATAAATTAGATATAGGCCTCTTTACACAAAGCACTTTAGTTGGTAACATGTACAATTTCCCATCTATTGAAGAGGCAACTATTGCTTCTATGTACAATAATATGCCAAACACGGTGTAAAATATGCAAGTGTCATCCAACCCAAGGCAAAGTGGTTTAACTAAACCAATAAATCATCATCAACAATAAATGCCTTTATTTAATACCATGAGTAGTTCAAAATAACAAGGGGAAGGAACTTCTACGTCCCAACCACAACCAATTACCTCTAATCCTTAACGAGTTGCTTCTTTAAGAACACAATCACAAAGATTAAGTAATCATGTGCCAACAAGTGTTTTTTCTCAAAAAAATGTGCTGAATACTACTCCACCTCAATAAATGATGACTAAAATTTTGTAACAATAAGCATAGTCTAATATACCATCAATGCAGAGGCTAAACTTTATGCCACCTCAATAGGGGGCATAACATGCTTCACCTCATCAGGTAGTGACAAGTATACCACAAGTCATAGAACAACATACCTTTATGATCACAAACATTATTTAATCAACAACGTATGTCTATTGGTCAATAAAAAATGTTGAACATCCAATAAGTGTCTAATTCATAACTGATATTTGTACAACAAAGAGGTACCACTATCTAAAAATAACTAATTAGGAAATAATTACCTTTTGTTCAACACATGCCACAAATATAATGACAGGGCCTTGGTTCAAAAAAAGTTCCCCTTAATCATCTAGGTTTGACTAGTTGATAACAAGTCCCTACTCAACCTCAGTAGGCACAATACTTTACCCTAATCCATATCCCTTCATCGTAGCCATAATTCCCTCAAAATAAAGGCTATATACTAAATCCAAACCAAAATATCACATAATAATGTGTGTAATTTCAATAACTGCATCCCAACCTATAGATGCATATTCTTGGTAGGTTCCCTCATCAAACCAATCTTCCATAACAAATGATTCCTCCATTATACCCCAATCAAGGTAATAAACATTTGACCTCCCAGCCAACATCTTAGCTAAATGTTCCATCTAGTTTCTTGGTAAAATAATTGTAATAAATGAAGGATGTGATTACTACCATTCAAGTAGGGAAATAGACCAATAAGTTCAAGTGAGATGGCATGTGTTCATACCCATTCAACATGGAGTATATATAGATACCATTTCCTCCAAGGTATGAACCACCAAAGTTTGATAAATACAAGGGTAAAGGAGACCCTAAGACCCATTTAATATAATTTTGTGTTTTTTTCCAACTAATGGATTACAATGACAATTACCTTTCATCTTGTTTCCTTAAGGTCTACCAGGATAGGGTTTGGAGTGGTTCCTCAAATTACCAAAGAATTTCATATCTAATTTTGTTGACCTCTCAGAAAAATTTGTGCAACATTTATCTTACAATATCGAACATGAGATTTCATCGGTAGACTTGACTCAAACCAAGCATAAAGTTTGTGAAAGTTTTGAAAGCTATCTACAAAGATGGAGAACACTTTTTAGTCATTTCACCCATAAATTACCAGACAAATGATTGGCCATTGTGTTTACTAAAAAATTACACAATGAGATATCCTATCATATGGAGATTTAGTGTGCACATAATTTCAAAGAGATCATTAACAAAGGTTTTTAAATTGAAAAGGCCCTTATTAACAAAGGGATTATCAAGTTAACCTCTTTGAATCAAAACCAAGGAACATACCAAAATCAAAACCAAAACCAAGTCCAATCATAAGTGTCAGCACCAGCCCAAGATAGTAACTATGAAAAATACAAGCAACTCAATAATAACAAGAATATTGTTGGAAATGGAGTAACTGAGTCATGCCATGTCCAAATGGTATAAACATCACCTACTCGGCCTATGATACAAATGTAGCTTAATCCTAATCAGCAACCCATTTAGTAGGTGTAACCTTCACATTAATCTGGACCTACTTCATAAATGCAGTAACCACTACTTTTGAAAACCCCTCGTATAAGAAGAAATTCCCCTACTCATTGAGTGTTTAATGACCTTGTAGAACCTATTGAAGTCATGTTTTATAAGTTAGCCATAACTAATATGATTAGTTGGCCAATTTAGAAGCATTATCCTAAGGGTATTCTATATCCAGATTGGTATAGAGAGAATGAGTTCTATGAGTATCATCATGTTCATGGGCATAATCCATGTAATTATGTGTAAATAAAACACCTCATTGAAAATATGTTGGAAAATGAGGAGATTACATTGGCTAATAAAGTATCTACATCCAATCAGAACCTAAGTATCTATAAAAGCCCTTTTCTACAACATACCAATAATAATCCACAATAACAACAATGAAGATTAGAACAACAATAAAAATATCCACAACAATAATAATGATGTCAACTAAATGGGAGGAACCAAGGCCATAACGATTCCAATAACCAATAAACTTACCACACAATTACACATGATTACACCAAAGTTGTAGGTCATATTGTATGAGGTCGCATTTCTACCATCACTATTAATCCTAGACCAAGTACTAATAGAACATGACCATTGCTAAATAATTACAATCAAGCCATCTATGCCAGATGTTGTCCCCGGAAAATGCCACTCATAAATGGGACAACCTACAGATCAAAATCCTCTCTTCCCCTTTCAAAAATTGTTCTGAGCATTTCGGTTCCTCATTTTTCAAGATTTTCAAAAATCTATAGACTCAGCAAGTCAAGTTCAATGGGATTTTACAGATTGCAATCTACGGACTCTCTCAAGGTTAGAGAAAACTACAGACTCTGTAGATATGTTTCTGCAGACTCAACATGCTTGAGGTTAGCAGATTCAACAGGTTAAAAAGCTTTCACAGGTGGGTACAATCAAAAGAATCGGTTTCTAACATTTGGTTATTTTTGAAATTGGTTCATCACCTTGGTTCAAATAGGAATTTCCATCGGCAAGCATCAACAGCAGGTTCGACGTTTGGTTCATCCTTTGTTTCAATGTCAATAGTTCAATGGCTCGATTCAACCAAGCGATTCAATGCTTTATTTCACTTGGGTAGTTCATTCCCTTTTGTTTCGACATTTTGTTTCAAAGACATGGTTCAAAGTTCAAAGGGGCGGTTTAATGCAAAAGAAAGATAGCCCGAAGGAAAAAGGCACAGTGCAGCGAACGTGACAAGTGTTTACGCCCATGTTCCCCTTTTGAGTTGCTAAAGTAAAATGTGTCGTGGACTCTATTTTTCATAAGTTTCTGATGAGTTTCATAACAACGGAACTTGCCACTTGTCAAAAATGCCAAAGAGAAGAACCACTGAGAGAAGGAACATGAAGAACCAAGCGACTGGCTAGAAATGCAGCCTGATAGCTCAAAACGTAGCAGGAAGAGACAGCTGGAAAAAGATACTGTGCATCCATCATGTAAGAGCGGCAATTTTTTCCGCCCATACATCTTTTGGTTCCTTCTATGCAGGAGCGGTAATTTTTGCCACCCTTGCATCCTTCTATGCAGGAGCAAAAAATTTTGCCGCCCATGCATCTCCGTTTCCTCTCTTCCAGGTGTAAGGGCGGCAATTTTTGCTACCCCTACATACCTTCTCCCCGATTTTTTTAACTCTGATAAATTTTCATTTTTCCTATTTTTCATGCCCGCTCCCCTTTTTCTTCCACTTTTCGACCTGCTCACGCCTCATCCCTTTCAAGCGCATTTCTCTAATCGTGATTATCAAATGTGTAGTTTTCCCAGATTGCTATTTTTTTCCCTTGATTGCACAATCATGATTCTCACTACAATATCTCTAAAGGATCCCTCTTCATCGATGTCTTTTCAACAAAAGTTTTTCCAGATCACTGAAGAAGTCGAAGACCATGAAGAAGACTGAAAATGAAGATTGAAGCTGTTCTTCCGTGCTTTATTCAAAATGCACTTTGTAATTGTCTTGGGACATTTTCACATGTAGTTTTGTAATATGTAATTACATGTAAAAATTATGGAAAAATATCTCAAAAATTCAAAGATGACTCATCTTTGACTTAGATATTTTAATATTTTCTAATTTTGAGGATTTCTCCCTATATATAGTGGAGACCTCTTTTGTAAAAATATCTTGGAAACTTTGAGAGCAAACACTCTGCTGAAACTGAAGCAATTTTTGAGACTTTGTGCTCAAACTTGTAAATCATATTTTGTTAAATGAATGAGAAGCAGGTTTATTTCAGACTTTGTGTTGAAGTTATCTGTGTTGTCTAGGAAATAGTTTTTTATGTTCTTTTTCCTGATAATCTCTTGTTTATCTGATTTAATAAGCAAAGTAGGTGTGTTAATATTATCTGAGAGCGCTTTTAAAAGGTAGAGGATAGACTTTGAGCTACTTTTATCTTTGAGATTCAGTTATCTTTTGTAGTTTCAGGCGAAGACTTTGTGCTTCGTTTCACTCTACGGTTATGCTTGTTTCGAATCGGTGAAGGAGGCTACGAAAGACTTTGAGCTTACGTGAGTTTCTTTGTGAACTTTTGTTATTTACTTTAGGTGATTTCCTATTCTAAGTTGGATACCATTCCTGAAAGAAGAGGAATGTTATTAGCCTACTACCAGGATTTCTCTCTCTTGCTCTTTATACATTACCTCTGAAAAAAGAGAGGTAGATGCTGTTATACCACTCCATGTGTTATTTTTTGCTTAATTATATACATATATCCAACGCTTAAATATTTATAGGGAACCTCCCCTTGATGAGAGGAGAGATTTACCTCATCCAGATCTGGTAAACCCACACTTTTCGTGGTGTAAATCTCTCTATGCTGTGGTTGATATACCCATTTTGCCATCAGTTAGTTGACGACAAAATATTCACTCAACAGTTTTTTGGTGACTCTGCTGGGGACACAGTTATTTTGTGCAATTTAGAACCTCATGTTTCAGATTGAAACATCACCTGTGTCTTACCCACTATCATTATAACCCTTATCCATTACATAGTCTGGCGACTCCGTTCCATGTCTTACCCATTATCATTATAACCTTACCATCTTCTTCCATCTCCATTATATTATCTGGTCTATAAAACTAGAATCACTGGGGATTACGAACGTGCATTTTGAAGCCTCAAGCTTTAACTTGAAGCAGTTAAGATCCCTTTTTCATTTGAAACCTAGCAACTCCATGCTATACAAGAAGCCAGAGATCTAAGGGTGTTTTTGACCCCATGTTTGAGTTGGCGTAGCAGAGCAATTTTGATCTATTTCCTCCATCGCCTTTCCTCCAGCGATCTAGGAGTCTTCCTCCTGACCTAATCAGGTCACCAACACAAGGTAGAACTTCTTTTCCTGTTGTTAATCGTGCCCTACCTATAAATACCCCGCCAAGGTTTGTTATCCCACCATTTAATCATCCTATCATAATGGCTCAAGTTTCATGGGGAAATTCCTTTGGTCCTCTTAATTTGACTGCACCTTTGCATGAACTACCTTGTAGTTCTAGGAAAAATTTTCCTAAGTTTTTTGGTGACGGGAAGGTTCATCCCGATGAGCATATTGCCACTTTCTCCATAGCATGCGGTGTAATTGGTGTGGAATTTGAGGATGTAGCAGTAAGAATTTTTGTAAAAACCCTACAAGGAGCTGCCGCGGATTGGTTCTATCACTTGTAGGCCGGGTCAGTAACTGACTGGGATACACTCAAATCCAAATTTGAAGCCAAGTTTAAAATTGATGAAGATGCACATGCTTTGTTAGCTCAGCTAACACAGATGAAAAAAGAATCTCAGAAACCTATGAGGGATTTCATAGCTAAATTCAATAAGTTGAGAAACTGGATCCCAACTATTGCTCAACCCACACCGGAAAATCTCAAATGCTTTTTCATCAACTCGCAGCTTCCCGAAGTAAGTTTCCTATTGAGGTGAGATGGCCCTATGAATTTAGCATTGGCTCAAAATTTGGCTATTGAAATTGAGGATGATCTCATCCTGGCAAGTAAGATCAGAAAAGACCCTGGTAAAAATAGATTCTCTTCATCTGCTGAAAGCTCTTCTACAGGTTCTACAGATCCTATGGTGCAAAAATTGACAAATGAATTGATAGCTTTGAAGAGACAAATGGCCCAAGTTATGTCTGATTCTCCTAATCGGGATATGCTAAGGAGGACATTTCAGAATTAAACATACCAAGGCAATGCTGCTAGGAATCAAGGGCAACCAAATCGTCTTCCTCCCCCATAGAGGAACTTCGCCCTTGAAGCCCCTCTAACCAACTCAGTGGTTGGATATCTAGAAACAGAACACGCTTCCCCTTTCCAACCTGAGTTGGACCAACAATATGATGCTAATCTCTTTGAAGATTAGGAAGAAGAATTAGCTGGTGACTCCATCATTGGTTACATGAATAATCAGGATGAACCCAGAAGTGAGGGGAATGTAGCTGAGGGATCATATGTCATATTCATCCAGTCCCAAAAATAGTCAACCCGACAAGCTGATAAAGAGAAGATAGAGGAGCAACATCAGCTAGCAGTTTCAATTTCCAAGTGGGGAACCACTCTGCCCTTCCAACCAAAGGACCCGGTGACTGTTGAAAAGGTACATACCCCAAGCATCTCTGCACCCTCTTTTTCAACTTCATAAACCAGCCCTTCCCATCCCAAAAACCAAAAGAGTGAACTCCCATCCTCTGTCCCTAGTCCAATTCATACATTTGACATAATTGAGCATGTCAAAAAGACTAAAATTCAAATGTCTAAATTTGAATTTCTACAAGCCCATCCTGAACAGTTGGACAGGTTGGCAGAATGTGTGAAAGGTACATCCATCTCTGCAGGATAAGAAATTTTGAGGGTAACTCATGATCCCCCAAAGAATGTATCCACCCAAAATAATCTTGTCATAACTCCTCCAGTTGCTCCCAGGAAAATAGAACCTTTCTATGTTTCCCTGTTAATAAATGATCGCAAGCTGAGCAACTGCATCATTGATTTTGGTGCATCTGACAATGTCATGCTTGCTAAAGTGGTAGAATCTCTTGGTCTCACATTGAAAAAGTTTTGGGAGATGTTTCTCCATGGAGAAAAAACAAGTACAACTATTGGGGAAAATCAAAGATGCCCAATTTTCATTTACAGCGTTCCCTGACAAGAGGATCAAGATGACAGTTCTGGTAGCTGATGTCGCAGCCTCATATGGCATTCTGCTTGGATGGAAATTTTGCAAGGATGTCGGTAGATAATTGAGCATGGACTTGTCCTAGGCAAGAATCCTTGTGAAAGGCATGATGCAGAGGTTGCTTCCTGAGGGAGAGGCAAAGTACGTGGTCACCCAAACGTCAGCCCCTGCGGCTCAAATTCTGTTTGAGTCCTTAGGCAGGGGTAATTATTTTCTGACCACAAAAGAGGTTCATAAAGAACCTATTAAAGCCCTTGAGAATGCCAACCAAAAAATTGGTTCAGATGAAACAACGACAAGTGGACTTGATAGTGCCAATCAGTGGCAGGTGTCAAATGAGGACAATCAAATCAGGTGCTGGATGGAACCATAAGAGCAACCAATTATGGTAGCTGACCATGCTGTTGTGTATCATGATCAAGAAAAAGAGCTCTTCTCCAAGAAAATAAAGATTCATGGTTTTTGGATCAAAAGACAAGTCTTGTTGTGGGGCAAGAGGAGAAAATAAAAGGGAAGGCACAGGAAATTGTGTTTTTGGTGGAGAGTTCCATTCACACATCATCAATTATGGGGAGAAAATGGCCTCTTGCTAGTTTATCAGGAAAAAGCATCATCGTCACTGCCTCTAAAGGGGCAACATCTAAGGTGCTTCAATTTTTGAAGTACCAAATAAATTCACTTGTATATTTGTATAGTCTTTAGCTTTGTTTTGTTCGTTTTGTTTTCTTTTTTGGAGCCTTTCTTTTTGGGTAGCATGACTCCATAGCCCAATGACACACTTCAAGGCACTGGAGATTTTGGATTCTACTCCCTTTAATCGATTTTTGCAATAGAAGAAAGTTCCCCAACTAGAGCCAGCTGTTGTCCCCAGAAAATGCCACTCATAAATGGGACAACCTACAGATCAAAATCCTCTCTTCCCCTTTCAAAAATTGTTCTGAGCATTTTGGTTCCTCTTTTTTCAAGCTTTTCAAAAATCTACAGACTCAGCAGGTCAAGTTCAATGGGATTTTACAGATTGCAATATACGGACTCTCTCAAGGTTAGAGAAAACTACAAACTCTACAGATATGTTTTTGCAGACTCAACATGCTCGAGGTTAGCAGATTCAACAGGTTAAAAAGCTTCCGCAAGTGGGTACAATCAAAAGAATCAGTTTCTAACATTTGGTTATTTTCAAAATTGGTTCATCACCTTGGTTCAAATAGGAATTTCCATCGGCAAGCATCAACAGCAGGTTCGACGTTTGGTTCATCCTTTGTTTCAATGTCAATAGTTCAATGGCTCGATTCAACCAAGTGATTCAACACTTTATTTCACTTGGGTAGTTCATTCCCTTTTGTTTCGATGTTTTGTTTCAAAGACATGGTTCAAAGTTCAAAGGGGCGGTTCAATGCAAAAGAAAGATAGCCCGATGGAAAAAGGCACAGTGCAACAAACGTGACAAGTGTTTACGCCCGTGTTCCCCTTTTGAGTTGCTAAAGCAAAACATGTCATGGACTCTATTTTTCATAAGTTTTTGATGAGTTTCATAACAGTGGAACTTTCCACTTGTCAAAAATGCCAAAGAGAAGAACCACTGAGAGAAGGAACGTGAAGAACCAAGCGACTGGCTGGGAATGCAGCCCGATAGCTCAAAACGTAGTAGGAAGAGACAACTGGAAAAAGACACTGTGCATCCATCATGTAAGAGCGGCAATTTTTTTTTGCCCATACATCTTTTGGTTCCTTCTATGCAGGAATGGCAATTTTTGCTGCCCTTGCATCCTTCTATGCAGGAACGGCAATTTTTGCCACCCATGCATCTCCGTTTCCTCTCCTCCAGGTGCAAGGGCAACAATTTTTGCCACCCCTACATACCTTCTCCCCGATTTTCTTAACTCCAAGAAATTTTCATTTTTCCTATTTTCTGTGCCCACTCCCCTTTTTCTTCCACTTTTTGACCTGCTCACGCCTCATCCCTTTCAAGCGCATTTCCCTAATCGTGATTATCAAATGTGCAGTTTTCCCAGATTGCTATTTTTTCCCCTAATTGCACAATCACAATTCTCACTACAATTTCTCTAAATGATCCCTCTTCATCGACGTCTTTTCAACAAATTTTTTTCCAGATCACTGAAGTTTCTCTGAAGAAGTTGAAGACCATGAAGAAGATTGAAGCTGTTCTTCCGTGCTTTATTCAAAATGCACTTTGTAATTGCCTTGGGACATTTTCACATGCAGTTTTTTAATATGTAATTACATGTGAAAATTATGGAAAAATATCTCAAAAAGTCAAAGATGACTCATCTTTGACTTAGATATTTTAATATTTTCTAATTTTGAGGATTTCTCCCTATATATAGTGGAGACCTCTTTTGTAAATGGATCTTGGAAAATTTGAGAGCAAACACTCTGCTGAAACTGAAGCAATTTTTGAGACTTTGTGCTCAAACTTTTAAATCATATTTTGTTAAATGAATGAGAAGCAGGTTTATTTCAGACTTTGTGTTGAAGTTATCTGTGTTGTCTAGGAAACAATTTCTTATGTTCTCTTTCCTGATAATCTCTTGTTTATCTGATTTAATAAGCAAAGTGGGTGTGTTAATATTATCTGAGAGCACTTCTAAAAGGTAGAGGATAGACTTTGAGCTACTTTTATCTTTGAGATTTAGTTATCTTTTGTAGTTTCAGGCGAAGACTTTGTGCTTCATTTCACTCTACGGTTACGCTTGTTTCGAATCAGTGAAGGAGGCTACGAAAGACTTTGAGCTTACGTGAGTTTCTTTGTGAAATTTTGTTATTTACTTTAGGTGATTTCCTATTCTAGGTTGGATACCGTTCTTGAAAGAAGAGGAATGTTATTAGCCTACTACCAGGATTTCTCTCTCTTGCTCTTTATATATTACCTCTGAAAAAAGAGAGGTAGATGTTGTTATACAACCCCATGTGTTATTTTATGCTTAATTATATACATATATCCAATGCTTAAATATTTATAGGGAACCTCCCCTTGATGAGAGGAGAGATTTACCTCATCCAGATCTGGTAAACCCACACTTTTCGTGGTGTAAATCTCCCTATGCTGTGGTTGATATACCCATTTTGCCATCAGTTAGTTGACGACAAAATATTCACCCAACAACAATAATCCTTTCTTGACCTAGGATGGTAAACAAGCACATCAGTAATTAGGGATTACTAATTTAGGACCTTGTACCAATAACTTGTCATTGCCCCATGACCACAACTAAGTACACTGGCAATAAAGACTTATCTTATTTAGCCCACCTCCATCATCATTTTCTAGCAACAACGGTTCTGTATCTAACCGTGATTGTGCAATCACAACTCTATGGTCAATGATTACCATTCCTGGCCAATCTAATAAACCATATACCAGTGTTAAGGAAAAACCATATGATATTTTAGAACAACTCCAAAAGACCCCTGCATACATCTCCATTTTAGATTTGTTGTGCATGTCTATTATCCAAAAAAACATCCTAATATAGATCTCAAGCCAATCCCAAGTTCCAAATGACATAACCCTAGATAAATTCAAAGCTTTGGTTGGACATCTATCCCCAGGATAATAATTGACCTTTGACTAGAGTGATATGTTTTCGCTTAGCCCTCTCCATAACAATCCATTGTACATTGAAGTTGTCATAATACAACATAAAGTCAAAAGTGTCCTCATAGATAATGGGTCAAACCTAAATATTGTGTCTTTAAAGCTCATTAATCATCTCAAATATATAATAGCTGATCTATAACTGAAAACAATTACTATCAAAGCTTATGACAATGAAGAATGGGAATCACAAGGTACCATATGCTTGGTAGTTATCATTGGGCCCATGATGCATGATACACTTTTCCATGTGTTAGACCTTGACCTATCTTACAATTTGATCTTGGGTAGACCTTGGGTAGATGAAATTCATGAAATCCTTTTGACATTTCACCAATGTCTCAAGTTCTCTCACTCAGGCATGGAGGTTACTATCAATGGAGATTTACAGCCCTATGAACATTACACACATTTGGAGGATGAGTATGAAAGTTCCAATTAATGCTTTGGCCTAGGTCTAATTCCTAAAAGGGACAAAAACAAAAAAATACTTGTTGAATTTCTAAAGGCCAATTGTGTAGACCTAGAAAGACTTGATTCATCTTCACATATGCATCCTCTTGAAATGTCTAACCATTTTACCATCTTAGCCAATGACCATTTTGAAGCTTCCATAAAACCCCAAGTCCTATGCAAGACCAAAAACCAAGCCACTTTTCATGGAATAGCAATGAAAAGGAAAGGGTAAACTTCATAGCCTAGCTCTTATCATTTTCACACTGGCCATTGGCCAAGAAGAGGACCCACTTGTCAATGATGAATCATGTTTATACAATGAAAAATTGGATGATTGATACAAAAATGACAAACATCCCATTATTAATAATATCATGGAGAACCAAGCATATGAAGGAAGAGGATTTATGCCAACTTATCAAGGAACTCTTGAGCCAATCTCTATAACTTGGTACAAAGGAACTCATGGTTTTGGATTCAAACAACCTGGGGGTGACCCCACGTATCTTATTCATGTTCCAATGCCAATGTCTAGTGATGATGTTTCCAATAAAAAAGTAGAGTTTGATCACAACATTTATGAAGACCTTACCAATACCAATCTATTTAACACCCATGCCATTTGTACCCTTACCCTAATTATTTGACATAATCTGCGTCCTCTATATCATGTCCAACGTATAACCTGGGACCAACAAAAATCCATAGTGCCTATAGATGGGTTTAGGAATGATGAGGCCTTTTACGATTGTCTAGGCCTAAGAGACAATGTTCTATTGGGAGATCACAAACAAGGGTTATCTATCAAACTACATGTTGATGCAGAAGATTGCACCCTCGGCAAGAGGTTGAGCTCCTGCCTTCTTCACGCAATAATGGAAACTCCCCTTTCACTTGTGGGACTGGTGAAGCTGGAGGGGAGAGTCTCTAGATGAGGGCTAGCTCCCTTTGATGTATCATTTAGGCCCTGATTTCTCCTACTGCTAACAAAAAATGTAAAAAAAGGGAGAAGGAGATGCTAAAAACAAAGCGTAACCTAAAAAAGGAAAAGAGGGTGATACACCAAAAAAATGTGACCCACTCAAGCCCGAACATACACTTTTCACCAAAAGAAGCGCCTATACACTTCATCCATCATGAGAGAACCTTCCACATCAGTGGGTCAGAGGCCCATGGAGATACAAGGAGGGAATAACTACTAGAGGCATTCTGAGATGCACTGTAGCAGCCTATCCACTTCACCTATACTCCTCTAGGGACACTTTTGACAGACCTATAAAAGGAAAACTCAAAATTGCACCAGACGTGTTGTAAAAATGCTATGTTTTAATTCAAGGTAAAATTTTGGTAGCTTTTCCTTACAAGCTTGAGGGATTTTTTGGATAGAGTTGCCTTAAGGCTGAGAGCAGATTCTTTCTCCAAGGAGAATTTTACAATATATAGGAAGAGGAATAGAATTTGGCACTGTCTGGGAAAGATTTTGGCACTCATTTTCTATCAGTGGCCCATGTGCCTTATGAGTATTGGGAAGAGTAGGCTGCTCAAAACATCAATGAGCTGTGCCCTTTGTCTGCTTGTAAGGCCGCTTCTTCAAGGTGATTACATGATTTGTCTACTCATAAATGCGAAATGAAGAAAACCAGTTTCACTGCTAGCTGTTTGCACCTCCCAATGGTCAATTCACAGGCACTATATCACCTGCTGGAGTAATTTCTTGAATCGACGCTTCCCTTCGCCACTTGGACAATTTCCCTGCTCCTACACTTGGCACTTTTGTCTTTTCCCTGCTTTGTCTCTTTTGGCTCCTTCGGCCCTCGGGGCTATGTCTGGGTGGGTCACTACATTCTTTGGGCCTTTTTCATGCTTGACACTCAAACAGTTCCAAAAATAAATGAATATTTCACTACATTAAATTTGATGTTCACACAGTCGTCACCCAATGGCTAGTTCACTTGCTTAAATTTGATGGCATCTGAGACGTCACCGTCCTTGGCAATTGTCTATCTTTTTTGCAGCATGAACTTTTGTTTCAGGCTTTTTATCGTAGACAAAAAGTCCACAGGAATTGGCTGCTCTTTGTCTTCTCTTCAGGCTCCTTCACTTTGAACTGGTGGCCTCTTTGAACCAAGTTGTTGAACCAACCCATTGAGCCAAAATTGGTTCAACAGTTCAATTAGTTCAACAGTTCAACCACAAGGCATTGAACTGAGTGATGAACTCTTGCATTGAACCAAAGGTCGTTGAACCGCTGAATTGAACCAAAGCATTGAACCTAAGCCTTTGAACTTTGCTGATTGAACTCTGCATCAAACTTAGCTGATTGAACCAAAGTTGAAGAACTTGAAGATTGAACCAAGCACCTGCAGAGTCCATAAAAACTCTTGGGCTTGTGCAAAATCAAAAATGAATTGGCCTTGAATAATAGGGGAAGAAGGGGACTAATTTTTTGCCCTGTTGGGCAAAAATGGTCAACAGATTGGTGCCTCCTAGGGGAAGCATGCCTGCTATGCTTAGAAGCTAGTTGCCTTGCAGTCCATTGGGCACAGAGTCAGATGCAGCTTGAACAAAGTTAATAACAGCCCCAAAAAATCCAAGAATCAAACACAGAGCCTTTTACCCCACACGTAAAGGGAAACACACAAGGCTAAAAACACTACCTATACAACTACACTTAGGGAAAGTATGAAAGACAACTGAAAGCAAACTACTATATACAGCTAACTAGGAATATTTGCTTACCCCCTGGATCAAAGGGAAAATGTCTTAAGTCCCCTTCTTGGAAAGCAGACTTATGGTGGAAGGCAAGTAGCTAAATGAATGTACTCCCAACATATGTGTACTCTATTTGTTAGCATATGAGTGGATCAGATTCAAACATGCTCCCAACATATGTGTACTCTGTTTGTTCTTGGAAGCTTGTTGAATGTTGGCCCTTCATACTGGTGCTCTTCATCAAGAAATCAATGGTTGTTGGCTCATCACTGTTAGCCCTTTGATATGCACATTCCCTCTGTAATGCATCATGGTCTGACCCATTTCCTTCTGCTTCATTGCAGGCTTTGTCAGACTCATCCTCTGCTTCCTTTTGGCCTTCTTGAAGAAGGGTGACTGTGATGATGTTTGAAATGGAATCACAAACTGATTGCTCATCCCATAGAACATCACATGTTTGTTCAAAGCTTTCTTCTTCAAGGCCTTCTTCCAGGAAGACAAACCTCTCCTTTTCCTCCTCAAAGATCAGGGTCTCTAGATTTTCAAAGATATTTTCCTAATCTTCCTCCAACTCAGGCTCCTCAGTGTAGTCGTCCTCATCATCAAAACAGCAAGGAAGTTCATCAAACAAGGGGGAAGAGAGCTCACCATGCTTTTTTTCCTCCTCATATTGCTGGAACATTTGCATATATGCAAGACCTGCATCTTCTCCATTTTCGATGGTGTCTTGACAAGAAGCATCAATTATGATTTTTTCTTCATTGTCGCTCATGACAGCCTCTTAGGGAACTGCAGATTGGATCTTCTGCTCCTCACCTACCTCTTGCAAAATAGTTTCCTCCTTGAGAAGGGATGAAGTGGGAAAAACATGTGGAAGAGGAGGCAGTCCTTGAGATAGAATCGAATGATTCTCCTCCTTCCACTTGGTCAGCACTTCATCTATATCAGGTGCACCCTGATATCTCTCTTGGAAATGTGTAGGTGGGGTGTGTTCAGAAATGGAATGTGTTATTTGGTCTGAACCATCCATCACACATTGGGTGAGGAATCTCTCTCTGGATTCCAACTCTACAATTTCTCTAGTTATATCCTCTTGGAAGAGCCTTTCCTAGAGGTCACCAACATCATCATGATCAGGAACAGCTTCAGCTTCTTCAAGGTTTTGAGAAAAACCTCGCTTCTCCTCCTTCCTACCCCATGATTCCACTACTTCCCCCTAGGTCACGAAGTTGGAATTGGAATTTTACTCCTGTGAACAGGCAGCAACTTTGTTTTGTCCAAGGTCCTAGGGCTCCTTTGCAAGGTTTGAAAGTTCTATCTCTCTTTCACAGAGCAAACTCATCCTAGCCTCTAAATCTTCAATTTGCTTGGCTAGATTGTCCTAAAAGAGTCTTTTTTAGAGGTCACTAGCATCATCATGTTGAAGGCTCTAGGCTAGTTCCTGGCATTCCTTCCTCTAACTTGGAATCTGCACATCACGTTGGAAGACTCAGGGAGGTTGAGGAATGTAAGGAAGAAACTGTTGATGCACTAGAAGAGTCTTTAGAAGAGGGATGCATTGGCTGGTGGTATTTCCCCCAATGGAAGATTCACGATCTAAGGAGTTGAGAAGATTGATCTCCATGGGGGGTTGATCTAGTTCCCTTTGATGCTGGAAAGCCAGGCACACGAGATTGAGAGTAGATGTGTCAGATGAGCAGTAGTGGGTGAGTGCTATCTGATAGAAAGGATTTGGTGCAAAAGAGGGGGCTTTATTTAGGATAGGAGAGGGTGCACAAGGCTGACTGCCTTGGATAAATGGATTTCTCCATTTTGCTACCTCCTCTTTCATGGATTGCAAGGCCTATGTTTGCCTAAACAAACACTCCTCTTTATACATTAGCTCCTACTGATACCTGTACTACTCCTCCAGTCTGTCAATCTCCATTGTCTACCTCTCAAACTCCAGTGCCACCTCCCTTATCATTGTAGGGCAACTAGGAAAGCTGCCTGAGGGGATTGCATAAATATATGGAGCCTGATCATAGTCATATGAAGGAATACAAGGTCCATGATTTTGTGCAAAATAATTATACATATAAAAGTAAGATTTTTGATGGCACCAGGCTGCTTAACCAGCAGATTCAACTCAGAGTCACCATTGGTGTTTGATGTAAAGCCTCCAAAGGCTGGTCAGTTGAAGAACACACCAAAAATTCTTCAACTCTTTGGACACAACTTGTCTTAGTTGGTCCCACCGGGCGTGTTAGAAACTATTGATGTAAAATATTTCACCCTTGGCAAGAGGTCAAGCTCTTGCCTTCTTCACGTAACAATGGAAACTCCCCTCTCACCTATGGGACTGGCAAAGCTAGAGGGGAGAGTCTCTAGATGAGGGCTAGCTCCCTCTGATGTATCATTTAGGCCTTAGTTTCTCCTACTGCTAACAAAAAATGTAAAAAAAGGGGGGGATGAAAAGGGAGAAGGAGATGCTGAAAACAAAGCCTAACCTAAAAAAGGAAAAGAGGGTGATACACCAGAGAAATGTGACCCACTCAGGCCCAAACATACACTTTTCACCAAAAGAAGCACCTATACACTTCATCCGTCATGAGAGAACCTTTCACATTAGTGGGTCAGAGGTCTATGGAGATACAAGGAGGGAATAACTACTAGAGGTGTTCTGAGATGCATTGCAGTAGCCTATCCACTTCACCTATACTCCTCTAGGGACACTTCTGACAGACCTGTAAAAGGAAAACTCAAAATTACACTAGATGTGCTGAAATCACTCTGCAAAAGCATTAAGAAAATGACTTAATACAGAATCAAGGCATAGACACATACTATAAATGCAAAACTCAGAATGGAGGTAAAAATGCTATGTTTCGATTCAAGGTAAAATTTTGGTAGCTCTGCCTTACAAGCTCGAGAGATTTTTTGGGCAGATTTGCCTTAAGGCTGAGAGTGGATTCTTTCTCCAAAGAGAAGTTTACAATATATAGGAAGAGGAAGAGAATTTGGCGCTATTTGGGAAAGATTTTGGTGCTCATTTTTTGTCAGTGGCCCATGTGCCTTACGAGCATTGGGAAGAGCAGGCCACTCAAAACATCAATGAGCTGCGCCCTTTGTCTACTTATAAGGCCACTTCTTCAAGGTGATTACACGATTTGTCTACTCATAAATGTGAAATGAAGAAAATCGATTGCACTGCTAGCTATTTGTGCCTCCCAATGGTCAATTCACAGGCACTGTATCACCTGTTGGAGTAATTTCTTGAATCGACACTTCCCTTCACCACTTGGACAATTTGCCTGCTCCTACACTTGGCACTTTTGTCTTTTCCCTGCGTTGTCTCTTTTAGCTCTTTCAGCCCTCGAGGCTATCTCTGGGTGGGTCACTGCATTCCTTGGGCCTTTTTCATGCTTGACGCTCAAACAGTTTTAAAAACAAATGGATATTTCACTGCATTAAATTTGACATTCACGCAATCATCACCCAACAGCTAGTTCAATTGCTTAAATTTGACAGCATTTGGAATGTCACCATCCTTGGCAATTATCTGTCAGGTCTTTTCTGCGGCACGAGATTTTTTTTTGAGCCTTTTCCTACAGATAAAAGGTCTACAAGAATTGGCCGCTCTTTGTCTTCTCTTCAGGCTCCTTTGCTTTGAACTGGCGGCCTCTTTGAACCAAGTTGTTGAACCAACCTGTTGATCCAAAATTGGTTCAACGGTTCAATCGGTTCAATGGTTCAATCACAAGGCATTGAACTGAGCGATGAACTCTTGCATTGAACCAAACGCTGTTGAACTGCTGAATTAAACCAAAGCATTGAACCTAAGCCTTTGAACTTTGCCGATTGAACTCAGTATCAAACTTAGCTGATTAAACCAAAGCCGAAGAACTTGAAGATTGAACCAAGCACCTGCAGAGTCCGTAGAAACTCTTGGACTTGTGCAAAATCAAAAATGAATTGGCCTTGAATAGCAGGGGAAGAAGGGGACCGATTTTTTGCCCTGTTGGGCAAAAATGGTCAACACTACATCCTATAGCCTATTTTGGAGAGCAGGTAAACACCTTTAGCCACAAACAAAAGATTAAAATATTGAGGTCCCAAAGTGAAAACCTCTTTGAGGTGCTTTTGGACTAGGGTAAAAGTAAAGAGAAAGATTAGTCTTCTGGTGAAAGCCTATTTTAAGCACCATTAGATGGGGGTGTTCCCCTTTCCTTGGATGAAGCTCAGGTGACCACCAATGATGAATTTGATTTTGGGTCCGAGTTTAGTTCTATATAATAACATGCCTTTGATTGCATTGCTTATGAATTTTTAATAGTATTGTAACATGACCATCCTTACCATTGGGAGATTTAGACTCATCTTATTTATGTGAACTTGAAGAACTAGTATAAATAGAAAAATTTGTAGTTGCATGCCAATTCAAATCATTGCCAACCATTTTGGAAGATGGTTCCACTCTCTTAGTATAAAACACTACAAAAGTCAACATCAGGACTCTAGATGACCCAAAATAGATCAAATTAGGTGTGTCCCTCACTGAGGAGGAGCATGAAATATTTACAACCATTCTTAGGGAATTTATTGACATCTTTACTTGGGCCTATTTAGATATGATAGGTTTGGACCCTACCTTGGTTGTACACCACCTTATTGTACATCCTAATACCAAACCTGTGAATCAGAATCTATGTAAGATGCATCTTTGGATTACTATATTAGTAAAGAAAGAGTTGGAAATTTCATAGAAGTGAGGTGCATATTATCGATCAACTACTTAGAGTGGATATCAAATGTTGTGCCTGTCAATAACAAGACTAAAAAAATCAAAATCTGTACTAATTTTAGAGATATAAACAAGGCCTACCCCAAGGATGAATTTTATTTGCCAAACATTGTCATGATGTTGACTCCAAAGTGCGGTACAAAATTATTTCACTTATAAATGGATTCTCAGGATACAACTAGATTAGGATTATGCCAAAAGACCCACACAAAACATCATTCATCACAGCATGGGAAACATTTTGTTATCAGGTTAGTCCATTTGGTCTCAAGAATGGTAGGGCCATATACTAAAGATCCATGGTCATTATATTTCATGATATGATGCATGACATTGTTGAAGACTATGTCAATGACATATTGGGTAAATCAAATACCCATGTCGACCATCTAGCCATAATACAAATAATATTTGAGAGGCTACATGAATACAAGGTCATACTCAATCCTAAGAAATGCATTTTTTGTGTCACTTCAGGTAAATTTTTAGGCTTCATCATCTCTTGCATAGGCATTGAAGTTGATCCTGCCAAAGTACAAGCCATTACTTAGATGCCACCATCTTCCAATTTGAAGAATCTCCATAGTTTGGAGGGCAAGATTTAATCTATCAGATGATTCATCTCATAATTTACCAACAAATTCCATCCATTTACACACTTACTAAATAAGGGTGTCACATTTCATTGGCATGAAGAATGCCACAAAGATTTTCAATATATGAAGGAATATATTACCAATCCACATGTTTTGTTTCCACCAATGCTAGGAAAGTTGTTCCTATTGTACCTATTTGCAACTGACATAACCCTAGGGGCACTTCTAGTGCAACATGATGACAATGGAGAAGAACATTTCATGAAATATATAATCTATATAATGGTCACATATGAACATAATGATATACCAACTGAAAAATCTTATTTAGGTATGGTCTTTGTAGCCTAGAAGCTATGACATTATATGATTAACAACAAGACCATAGTTATTTCCAAAGTAGATCCACTCAAGTATCTACTATCCATAATAACTTTACAAGGCTACATGTCCAAATGGATCATGATTTTGAGCGAGTTCAAGATCAAATATGTCAACTAGAAGGCCATAAAGGGATAAGTACTTGCAAATTAGTTTGTTAAAGATCCCCTTATCGATATCAAATCCCTAACCTTTTAATTCCTAGATGATTCCATCATGATCATCATTGAAACACCTCTTACAGAGTAACATAAAAGCTATATTTTAATGGATCATTCACATCACATGGATCGAAGGCAGGCCTATTGTTTATTACACCATAGGGGGATGTCATCCTTAAATCATTCCATATCAACTTTCCTTATACTAACAACATGGTTGAATATGAATCACTCATTAAAGGGCTTCGCTAGGCAATACAATGAAATATTCAGCATCTCAAGGTTTATGGTGGTTCTCAATTAATCATCAATCAGGTTACAAACCACTTTAAGACCAAAGATGACAAGTTGGTACCATACAAAGCCATGGTTGAAACTCTCAAATAGCAAATCACTGACATACAATTCCAACACATACCAAGAGCCAGTAACAAGATAGTGGATGTCATGGCCACCATTGATTCTTTGATCTACCAGAAAGGCATGATAAAATAATATCAATTCTTCGTTGAAAATATTCTAGTGCCCAATCATGAACCTTCAACTATCATAATGATATGTGATATTTTTGGTCCCAGCTTTATATGATATTCATAGCTCTTTAACTACCTTCAGGACCATATCATGCCACCATACCTATCATGCAAACAACAAAAGGCCTTTACCTACCAAACATCATGTTATACCTTATTTGGCCCAAATATTTACTGCCATAACCTTGATAGAACTATGCTTTGTTGTTTAAATTTAGCAGAAGCAACATTAGCATTAAAGGAAGTTCATAAAGGAGTATGTGGATCCCACACTAGTGGGGTCATCTTAGCCAAAAATCTCCTTCGTACTGAATATTATTGGCCAAATATGGATGCAAATGTAACTGCATATGTTAAAAGGTGTGACAAATGTCAAAGGCATGCCAATCTGATTCATGCCCAAGCCAAAACACTAAACCAATGCTTACTCCATGATAATTTGTAACATGGGGACTCTATCTCATTGGGGAGATTAACCCTACCTCATCTAATGGGCATAAATATATCCTTACCATTATTGAATATTTCATTAAGTGTGTTGAAGCTATACCCCTCACTTATATGACTAGAAAATAGATTTCCAAGTTCATCTTTAATCACCTCATTTGCCATTATGGTATCCCATCGGACATTATATCTAAAAAATGGTAGATCATTTAAGAACAAGATTGTCAAAATTCTTTATGATGAGTATAATATCACTCAATATTTTTCTACCACATATTACAGATAATTTAATGGCTAAGCAGGAGCATCTAATAAAACCATTGTCAACATATTTAAAAATATTATTAATTATGCTGGTCACAATTGATACCTAAAAATCTTGTGTCCTCTGGGAATACCTCACTAATTACCATGCTCCAATAGGATCCACTCCTTATTCCCTAATTTATGGCACTAATACCATTCTTCCCATTGAGGTCGAGTTACCTTCCCTACGTATCTTGCTAAAACACATTCTAGATGATAAAGATTATTGATTAGTTCACCTGTAAGAGATAGAGTTACTTGACGAGAAACACATGGCCATTGTCAATAGCCTTCACGCGTACCAAAATAGAATTTATGGCCAATATAATTGATAGGTAAAACATAGAGAGTTCAAGCTAAGGGATCTTATTCTCAAATAAAATTAAAAGAATACCATGATCGAAAAGAAATAGAAAGGCAAGTTCAAACCCAATTGGATAAGCCCCTATATCATTATTGAAAATTATGGCTCCAGAGCATACAGGGTTGCTACAATAGACGGAGATGAACTTGATGCGCCAATGAACATCATACACCTCAAGCATTACTTTATTTGAGAGACCTAAAGTATTTTATATGAGGCATGTTTACATTGTACCATATTTTCGCCTTCGTTGTATCATACCATATACTATTCTACCATACCTTTCCTATTGACCAAAGTTATTTTCCCTCCTATCCAACCCTTTGACCTTGGTTCCATTCCATTGGTTCTTTGATCACCTTTAGTGAGGGGATTTAGATCAAGTTCTAATAGTTTATTCAGTATTCTAGATAGAGGCAATATTTTGGATCAGTATGTTAATGGTTTGGTAGTTTCATCCTTCATTTATTGTTTCATTTCATTACGAGTGTTATTGATTATAACCACCTTTGAGAAAATTAGTATCCCACTCCATGTTACTAATTATAACTGCCTTTGGTAAAATTAGTATTCTTGACCTATGCCATTGTTTCTTATTTATAACTACCTATGGGCAATTTAAGAATAACACCTTTATCATTCCTTGCCGATTCACCTTTCCATTCCTATGCCATTTGCCTAATTTAAGAACTTGTTGATACCTAGTCAAATTCCTCCGCTATAAGGTGGAACTACAATGACTTAAGGTCCTAATGGGACTATGTAGGTAATGCTCAATTCACATTGAGGTCAGTTTAATACCCATTTGCCATGCTCTTTTCATTTTGTGATCAGTTTCAAGTTTGAACTCTCATCATTTTATGAGTTGGATCGTTTAGTATCTTGTAATTCTCAAATCACATTGAAATGCCTAGAAATATTCAAAGGCATTTGCCAATAATTTTATGCTTTCATCATTTTGTGAGTATTATCAAATTTTCATGCACTTAACATTTTTTGAGACCCTTCCCATTTTCCTCTACAACATCCATAATGTTTTCTCATCATCATTTTTCTTCTATATCATATCCTGGGAGAACTACATTTGGCTTCAAGTTAATGTTATACTGTGCATCCATGGAACTATGTAGGCAATGTCAACTTGCCTAGTGCATCTAAATTCAGCTCGATTACCCCTTTCTTTTCTTTTCTTCTCCCATTTTATTTATTTGTTTTGTTTCCTCTTATAACCTCAGGGAAATTTTCATCATATTATTTGTTCTATGTCTATGCTAACATTGTGATTATCTATTATTTGTGTTTGTTTCATTTTTGTTCTCATTTTTTTTATCTTGTTATGTCTTTATTTTTGTTTTTTGGTGTTTTGTTTTACTTTTGTTTCTTGATGTTTTGTCTTCCTATTTTTGTTTGCTTGTTTTCTTGTTTATTTTCTTTCATTATTTGCCTTGACTTATTATCTTTTTTTTTTAAAGGTGATTCCTTTCACATTTTCCTTAAGTCCATCCATATTCATATGTCAACAATGTCATCATGGTTTTTATCATTAGTACATTATTTTTAATTGTTTATTTGATTATGTGTCAATCCTTATGCATATTTTGGCTAAGTTATCATGGTGTTTTATATCATGATGCATACCATCATGTGCTACAACAAAAATCATCTCATGAATTCTCATAATCAATGAGTCCATGGTACTTACCCTTGGTCACCTAAAAGATTCCTGATCTATCCAAATCATTTCCCAAACACAGAGTAATTAAATCATGAATGAATTTTAATCCTTTCTAGTTAGGATGT
Source organism: Torreya grandis (assembly GCA_037957365.1). NCBI lineage: Eukaryota > Viridiplantae > Streptophyta > Pinopsida > Cupressales > Taxaceae > Torreya > Torreya grandis. The sequence goes on from JARHVA010000004.1 coordinate 9,355,451, forward strand.
GCATCTCCATACTAGTAGGTAGCCAAAAATCATCTTTCTCCTATGTACCATCTTAATCTTAATTTTTTAGTATAGATTCAGTGCATAAGTCCCCTATTCCAATTTGCCATATTGTCCCACCCACTGTACCATTGATTATAGCTGCCTTTGGGTAAATAATTATGTTTCAATTTAAACTGTCGTGTCAATGATCCTAACCACCTTTGGGAAAATCATTGTGTTTTAATCTATCCTAGATATTAATTATTCTAACCACCTTTGGGCAAATTATTAACTTTATCTACCCAACTGGGGCATGTTTTCATTGTGATAATGATTTTAACCACCTTTGGGAAAATCATTAACCCTATCTGTGTAACAAGGTCACATTTTTATTGTGATAATGATTATAACCACCTTTGAGAAAATCATTAACCTTATCCACCCAACTAGGGCATGTTTTTATTGTGATAATGATTATGACCACTTTTAGACAAATCATTAACTTTATCTACCCAATTGGGACATGTTTTCATCATGTTAATGATTATAACCACCTTTGGGAAAATCATTAACTTTATTCACCCAATTGGGCCATGTTTTCATTATGTTAATAATTATAACCACCTTTAGGAAAATCATTATCTCTACCCACCCTGTAGGGGCCCATTTTCATTATAACACTGATAATAATCACATTTGGGAGAATCATTCTTTTGTTACCTTTTCATTTAGCTAATGATTATAACCATCTTTGGGCAAATCATTATCTTTTTACCTTGCGATGTCGATGATTATAACCGCCTTTAGGCAAATCATCCTTTTTAACTACCTAACTGGGGAGTCTCACTTTGTTACTGATTATAACTACCTTTGAGAAAATTAGTCATTTATAAAACCCTTTATCCTTTTGGTCCCATCATTTTCCTTCTTTCTAGGGATCGATCACCAATATTCTTTGCTAACCACTCCTTCGAGGTGGCATCTAGAGCTCATTCATTGCCTATTGGGGCATTAGGCTTACAAGACATTTTCATTCTTTGAGAATAAACTACTATGCTTATAAATTTTAATAGCTTCCTAAATAGGGGCAAACTATAGACACCTATTTATGGCCACAACTGGCTTCTAAGCAAACTTCAAACTAGTTTTTATCAAACATTGAAAATTAAGCCTAAAAATCATTGAACATCCTAATTTCATTTGTGCATCATTCATTAATGCTCAAAATCATGTTGAGTCATCCCTATTTGTGGTATTATACCAAATTTAATAATAATATCTCATGGATTCATCCCTAGTCACCTTGCGACCTAACAACTAGCAATTTGGCCTATGCACCCATTAAGCAGGGCACTTGAATAATTATAAATCTACTTAAAATGAATCATCTAATTAAAAAATATTAAATTCTTAGTTTAATTTTCCATTTCTAATTAATAAATATCTAAAAATGGAAATACTAAAAATCAACATATTAAGCCTTTTCATCATTACCTTTATGAGTTGTCAAGCTCTTTCAAAATATCTTAAAATATTTAATTTCAGAGCCATGCATAGTGATTGAAACTCATAATTACATTACAATTTTTAACTCAAATAGAGTTAGGCTCAACTCACCTAGGGTTAGTTTGAACTCACTCCATGTTTAAACTCAACCTTAAGTCACCTTGTGTGAAGTTAACTTTTGAGGCTATAAATATAAGGCCATAACTATTGATCTAGAAACTATCTTTTATGTAATGTTATTATGCCCAAATATATTCAAATATCTCATAATCAAATTTTATAATGCTCATGTTTAGAGAGACAGGTCTTTCAATTAATGTTACCATGTCAAATTCATAAGCCAATCAACTAAGCCAAGGTGCCAAGTAGAGAAGGATCAAATAGAGCTTCATTGTTAAAGACTTATTGATGAAAAAATTTAGTAATCCCTTTTAAAAATCCATTTAGAGCTACAAGGAAGGTAAAAAATGATTTATTTTGTGTTCTAGTTGTGTTTTCATTTGTATGTTTATTACCTATGCTCCCCCTAATGTATAGGCTAGAGGTGTCAAGTGTTTAGTGTGTTATTTTGATTTTTTATTATTATAATAACACCATATTAACCTCCCCTCTATGTATTCCTTGTTCACAGTAAGTTTCAACTATTCTATGAACCTATGAGTTTGGATAAATTGTCCTGTGAATGATTTTATGAACCTGTGAAGTTCGCTGAACTAGCCTATGAACTATAGGGTTCTGAGGGACCCATATGGTTGAATATGTTATATCTGACATGGATGATATGTTTTTATAACCTTAGGAACTCAATAATACTAATCTTAGAATGAAAGGGGTAGATATAAGCTATCTCTAATCTATAACATGTCTCTAATGTAAGGGTTTCTCTTAATAAAAGTTTATGTGGGAGAGTATGTGTACGTGGTAACATTATACAAGTATACCTCACATACACAAAAAAATCTACTGAAATCTATAGTGTACTAATAAAAAATATACTCTAAACTATAATCGATGGTTACTATGTAACTGCTTGTGGTATAGATAAAAGATACTCATATGGAAGACCCTCAACTATAACCACTTGATTAACATGTTTATACTTGAGGATTTTTTGTATGGTGGATGGAATATATTGAATCCAATTTATCCATTGCCTACCTAATAAAATGTCAAATGTGCCTGCAATAAGTAAAACAATGATCCTAGTCACCACATGTGTTAGCCCAACCTATAATAGGAATGCAATCTTGCCAATAGAGATCTGAATGTGGCCACTAAAAACATAATAATTGTATCAATCTCATAAATTTCCTACTCTAAATAATCCAAATGTTTTATAAGTGTCATGATACACATTTTGACACTTGATCCATTATCAACCATGACATTCTAAATAAGATGATGATCAATATAGGTTCTTATTTTGGCAGTTTGAGCATGACAGTCCTGTGTGCAATGAGTTTGAAGTTGACTTATTTAATGATGTAAGTGAAATTAAGTTTTCAATAGTGAGTCTAATGAATTAAAGGTCTCTCATACTCTAAATCATCAATGAGTGACAAAATTAAAGATAAGAGGTCATAAGTCTCTCTTTAAATGCCTATCCAAGGGCGCTGCGAGCCTAAAAGTCTGCAGATATATAGGTCACCATTAGCCTCAAATGATTATCTTAATGACCTCAATTTTATCTTCCTAATCCTTCATGATGTATATTTAATCACCATAAAACATATTTTTAGGTCAAAATTCATTTCACCTGGCTACTCAAATGAACTTTATGCTTGAATAAGACTGTGTAAGTCTAAAAGAAGGCTATGAAGACTCTATATGCACATTCAGGGTGATTTAAACACATCAAGATACTAATGAGGATTTAAAAATAAGGTTCTATTTTTCTCCAAATTCATAAAATGTGTCAAAACGTCTCAATAAATAACAAAACATAATGAAAAAGGTTTTTTAGGCCCAAATGATAGCTTATAGGCCCACTAGCAAGCAATGGACACAAAAGGCATGTTGGTGATGAGGTTGTCAAGAGATAAGGTGTTTTAGGGAAAAAAATTAAATTAATTTTAAAGGTATATCAATACAAATCACTTTTGGGCATAGACTAGTCCAAAAAACTCAAAATGTCGACCTACAGCTAGAAGGCCTTATTGAATGCATACAAGCCTATCAAACAGAAATGATAAACATGGTCATGTAGTGGTGAAAAGGTCTGAGAAGCCCTATAAAGGGAAAATATAATAATAATACATTAAATTATAAATTCTACATCCACTTAGGTTCCAAATAAGATATGAGCTAACTCATTGCAGTCAAAGGGCTCAAATGACCACCTACAGGTGGGTGACAATTAGAATGTGAATAAGTGCCATTTTGTTATGAAATGAAGGTGTTAAGGAGGTCTGATAACATGTCAAGATGGAATTGGGTAAACTATTTAACATGTTTAAATATCACCAAAGTGGAAAGAGGCCTATAAAGAAGATGCAACTCTAACATGGCAGTCTATAGGCCTAACTGAAGACTTCAGACCTACCTACCCAACATAATAGATAAATATGTAGGTTTGTATTGATATTGAGGTAAATATATATTTTAAAACACAAATTAAAACATGTTAAATGTGTCTATACCTCTCATTAGAATAATAAGAACTCAAAATAATGCATTCTTGAGCCTAGACAGTTAAGAACCTAAAACTGCCACCTACATGCCTGTTTAGATGAATGCAAGGGAGATGTGATTGATGTGTGAAGCTATGAAGTGGTAAGAATGGAAATAATGAATATATATCATTTAAAGATACAAAAATGACCTTAATATGGTTTTAAGGTTAATTAAGGTAATTTCAAGGTTTGAGAAGCCTGTTTAGGCTTAGTAGACCTAAACCTGCACACACAGGCTTATGTGTAAAAATTTGAAGAAGGTTTATTTATTGAGGGTGAAATGGAAGAATAAATGATTTAATAAGGTGATAAATACTTAAATGTAACATTTTATTTAGTTTCAGACTCCTTCAATGGTGAGGAAAAATGGCAAACATAAGTTACTAGGGTTATTTGCATTAAACTACCAGTAAACCCTGGTTATAGGCTTTTGAAGGTGGCAGTGGGGTTTGAGGAATTAAATAGTGAATATAACCATTATAAAACTTAATTCAAGGTTTCATATACCCAAAGGAAGTACTTGAATCTAAAAATAAGACATCTTACAGCTTGATATGCAAAATCTTCCTTCTCAAGCTCTCAAACAAGCCTAACAGTAAAAAATGGTTATTTTATCTTATTCAAAACTATAAAGAAAAAGTGCATGGAATCAAAATATCCTAGGAATAGTTTAATATCCTTTTATACTCAAAATTAATGGCATTTTTTTTGCTATTAGTACCCCCATATTTATGAACCATCATTAAGAGTATAAGCATCCCTAAACCCTACTTAAACCCTTCCAAAGACCCAATGTGAGAGAAAATGAAAATTATGACACTAGACATGACATGAAAAACACTTGAACATCTTTAATCACTATAAGAGGATCCTCACCATGAAATTTTTCTATATTTAACCTGTACATATGCATTTAATGTGGTTTTGGGCTCAAAATAAGGTTTTTGGAAAAATGAACTGATGGAAACCTTTAGGGAGGTTTGTGTGGAGAGTATTATACCTTCTTATATCCTAAAATCTACTCTCTTACTCTTGAAAGTGTTCCCATAGGTCTAAATTCCAAAGACAATGTAAAAACTCCTTTGAAAAGGTGATGTAGTCACCTAAGGAAGACAAAATAACATGGTTGGAGTACTTGGAAACTATGAATCATGATATAATATGGTTTTAGGATTTGAGATAGGTTCATACACTTTATATCAATTTATCATGGTGGTATTATTTCCATTCAAATGGCTAACACTAAGCAAGTCAGACCTAATGTACTAGTAAGCCTATAGGGCTGATGAAGGAGATCACTACCATTGAAAGGATGAAGAAAAGGTGTAAATGGAAGATAGAGGAAGATTTAAAAATTATATAATATTATGGATGTTTCTTCATAAATTCAAGATTCCATGTGTCAAGTTACCAATTATAACTTCTCCTTCAAGAAGTGCTTGTAACTCTTCAAACAAGAGATCCTATGCCACTTGGTGAAGTCCCTCATCAAGTTAATCCAACACATGCCAAGGAGATGGATGAAACTTCTCTTAGACCTCATTCCATTTGGAATTAAAACATACTTGAGTTTAATGACACTTTTCTATATATCCCCTAATCCTCTCTTCTCTCTCTTCTCATATTTATCCTATATAGGAAGCCTTGAATGACTTGTAATAAATCCTTTGTCTAATTATGGTGAATCCTTGCTCAACTAAACACTTGTACTACGCCTTTGAATTTTTAATAAATTTAAATCTTGCCTTCCCATATGCTTACAACTAGTGTACTTGTGTGATTGTTGATGAATGATAGTAATTTTTCCTCTCTTACCTCTTTGTAAATGGATTGTCTTCTTGCATGTCACATGGTGAGTTTGAAGTAGCTTTTCATGGTTTGAAAGTGGATTTTAGTCATTAGTGTCCTTATTATATCTCTTGACTATCCCTCTTATTGAATTCATTGTCTATGACCTCCATGTTGAAACACTCATGCTTGTAGGTCCTTGTTGAGTAGTGTGATAAGATTAAAGCCTAATCCATGTTCTTAATGCATGATAGTCAAGTAGAGGGTGTTAACTGGGTGTATCACCTCTCTAGATTAGTTTACTTTCAATTTCACTTACCATTTTCCCTTGCAAGCAATATGTTTAGAAGTGTTTTGGGGTGATAACATCAAGGGAGCTATCCCTATCTAGAGATTCACCTCACTAATTAGGCCACCCACAGCCTTTAGGTGTCTCCATGATATCACTTAAATGATGAGGCCTAAACAACCTCTTCAAGGGTGTAATTTCATTTATAATAGTTCTAACATTATAAGAGAATTTTCATGATACCTTGGATAAGATGTACGATCAAGGTGCATGTATCATGGAATTAAACAAGTGCCAAATGACTCAAAAGACCCTTTTCATATTTAGTCACAACATTAGACTTTCATAATTGATGATATTTTAAGGAGTTATATCACAACTTTGCCACAAGCAATATAAGACAAAACAAAGGAAACCTTAAACTTTCTAAAAGTACCTTAATTTCTTCAAAGTGCTTGAAAGTGCAATGTTACCAACTTACTAGCTCTACTCCTTGGTCCACTTTTTCATCTTGGAACACATTATCTTCTTGGATAGTCATCATATTCTCATCTTCACCATGGTTTAAGATTTAACTTGACTTTCACAACAAACCTTAACATTTGCAAACTTCAAAGTTACCTTAATTTTTGCTAAATTGTAGCATAGAAGGTCAAGACTAGGGAGACTAGTTATCAAGCTGAGGTGACATGATTGCCATTTTGACAATGCCTTATGAGGAAATTTGAAATTACTTAATATAACTTGATAATACATAACCAAGATAAAGCATGACATCAAGACTATGACCAATAAAGGCTATCAACAAAGTTA